>CM069147.1:38098108-38645608 GCA_035221665.1 Okamejei kenojei
AAGATCATACGTTAGAAACATCAACGAGAAATTGGACAAAGATGGACACATAGTTCTGGAGTAACTCAGCGTGACCGGCAGCATCTCTGGAGAAAAAGAATAGATGACAATTTGGGTCAGGACCCTTCTTCCAACCCAAAACATCGCTTATTCTGTTTCTCCAGACATGCTGCCTAACCCACTGAGTTACTCCAGCATGTTGTGTCTATCTTTAGTACAAACCAGCATCTGTGTTTCTACAACACGAAATTGGAGTCATCCTCCATATGAATGATGATGATTGTAATTCTGCCTGCAATATCTCATAAATCCTCACAGTTTTTTTTTTCTTTCTATTTTATTTTTCTATATATAGAAGCAGAGTCATTAAATAATTGATAATATTGATAATATTAGCAATGTATGACTGTTATACATGAAATGTTCTTATTATGTACTTGCTTCTCATAAAAAAAAACTTTAAAAAATAAATAAATAAACCCTCACTGTTTTCTTCACTTTGAAGAAGAGTCCTGACCCAAAACATCACATACCTGTTCCCTCCACAGATGCTGCTTGACCTGTTGAGTACCTCCAGCTCTTTGTGTTTCAATGTATCTGTGTTGTCAGATTGTCTAGTCTTGAATGACCCACTAATTTCACCATATAAATTTTGGACATACCAAAGTCATCACCTGTGCTTCCCATTTCAAAATGTGTTATCTGTACTGAAGCCACCATCTTGCCTCAACACTACATTGGGTTGAGGGCTCTTGTGCACAATCACTACATGCGATTCAATCCACATTTTCATCATCATAAACCTGGTTGCTTCCAGCTGTAGCATTGCCTACCTCTGCCCCTGCTGATGAAACTCTTTTCCATGCCTTTGCTAACCCTAGACAATATATTTCCAATGATCTGCTGGCTGTAAACTTCAACTTAACACCATCCATTTTTTGCATGTCCTTCTCACCAATATTTTCTTGCAGACCTATCTACATTGAATTTTGACCTTGCCATGCCTCCTTAAAAATTTCATCTTCATATTTATTTCTCTTTAAGAACTCTCCCCAACCCCTTCTAACCTTCTTTCTGAAACATTATTCAGCCAGTAACAGTGACCGATCTTTCTCAAAACCTCCCTTTGTTCCACACTTGATGGTACCATTACTCATCAAGGCTCCATGCAGTGATATCCTCTTTCTAAATCTCTCTTCCTCTCCACTACCACCCACTCTGTTAAAAGTGCTTAAACCTCCTTATTGACTAAGGGTTTGCTCGCACTAATAACTCCCTCTGTGACTTGGCACCATTTCTTTGCTTAAACCTCTTTAAAAATGCATTGGGATGTTTATCTATCTTAAGGGCACGATGTATGTACGAGTTGTGATTGTTGGGTGACATATATCAGATTTGCTATAGCATAAAATGGAAACGCACATTGGAGACCCTCGGACGATCTTTAATCAGACTTTACTGGACTTTATCTTATTCCCTTTATTCCCTATTATTAAACGTCACTCCCTTTATAATGTTTCCGTACACTACGAATGGCTCGATTGTAATCATGTATTGTCTTTCTGCTAACTGGTTAGCATGCAACAAAATATTTTCACTGTACTTTGGTACACGTGACAATAAACTAAACTAAATAAGATCTAGAGTTATATTTTGTAGAATTTCAACCTAAAATAATTGGAATAATCAGAGAAACTGAATTGTGCACCATTTCGAATCTTGAATGACTATGAGCCAAACTGTCAATTTGGAAGCAAAGCAGACAAAATGTGTAGGAAAGAACTGTAGATGCTGGTTGAAACTGAAGATGGACACAAAAAGCTGGAGTAACTCAGCGGGTCAGACAGCATCTCAGGGGAAAAGGAATAGGTGACGTTTCAGGTTGAGATTCTTCCTCAGACTCAAAGCAATTACAGAGTACCTGATAGTGCTGACTACCATATGGGCTTCACTTATGCTTAACGCTGCTTCATTTATAAACAATTTCCTGATGGACCAAATTGCCATCAATTTATTTCTGTGACAGCTGAGCCAGGAGCAGCTTAAGAAAATTAGGAAAGGAGGAAGTCTCCTCATGCATTTCCTAAATCTGTCAATGTGGTTCATTGGTCAGCCTGGTCCATCCATGACACTGACCTCCCCAATATTGAAAGTTACATAAAACATTGCCTGGAGAAGGCAACATCTATCATCAAGGATCCTCATTGTCCGGGCCATGCTCTCTTCTTGCTGCTACCATAGGACAAGACCAGGGTCAAGGTCAGTTTATTGTCATGTGTACCAATTAAGGTGCAGTGAAATTTGAATTACCATACAGCCATCTAGAAAAAAAGCAACAAGACACACAACTATCTAAAAGTTAACATAAACATCCACCACAGCGGATTCCCCACGTTCCTCACTGTGATGGAAGGCAATAAAGTCCAATCTTCCTTCTCTTTATTCTCCTGCGGTCAGGGCAGTCAAACCATCTGCAGTTGGGGCAATCGAAGCACCCGCGTTGGGACGATCGAAGCTCCTGCGGCTTGGAGTTCCCGAAGTCGGTCTCTGACCAGAGACCACGAGCACCATGATGTTAAAGTCCGCAGGCTCCCACGATGAGAGAAGTGGAGTAGAGGAGGAGCAATGAGAGAGATAGAGAAGGGGGAAGATGAGGGATGAGATGGGGACAGGAAACAGAGGAAGAAGATGTAAGGAAGACGGGAGGAGCTCTGAGGAAGAAAGGTGGGAGGACAGGAGAGGATGGGGGGGGGGGGGTTTGGAGGAAAGAAATGGAAGCGAGATATGAGAAAAGAAAACAGGAGGAAGGGGGAGGGGAAGAAGAGGAGGAAGAAGAAGAAGAGGAGGAGGAGGAGGTGGGAGGAGGAGAAGGAGAGAAAGAGATGAGCTAGAAGGTGGTTCATGCTCAGGAATTCAAACCAACTGTGAGGTACTACTTGGTGGCCCTGTCCCCACATAGTAGTGTGTTGAAAACACCTGTGCGTTTCTTCCAGAGTCTTCCAGAGTCCGCTTCAGTGAAATCTTTCATTTAAAGATTACCAGTTAAGGCTGCTCCAAGGCCAAATAAAAACTCGGAATTTACAGATTGCAAATTCACAAAGCTGTCCAAAAATTAGGAGCAGGATCCCCATTCTGAAAAATTCTCGCCATATTAAAATTCATCAGCAATTGAGAAATGAATCGCTACTAAACCCATGATTGTGACTTTCTTCTACATTCAAAATGGCAACAATGGTATTGAATTTCAAACTTTAAATGTTCCTTCATGTGGATAAACCAGTCCTATTCCAGTGAAATCAGATCACAACCAAATGCAACAACATTACAGGGTCAACCATACAGAGGGAATTTTTTTATGGTCGCAGGGTGCTATTTTATTTGACAGATGGAAACGATAATTCCACTTCCAAGTCTCTAGAATTCACCATGTCAGAGTGTTCTATTTATCATTATAATTGTGATTATAAATTCAGACACCATGCAAATGATTAAGATATAATCAGGGTTGATATTCTGGTGCAGAACAGTGGGCGTTGGGAGGATATTTGAGGCATTGCCTTTTTGAATGAGGATTTGAACAGGTACTGTATGCACTTGCTAGTGAATCAGATTTTATAGAATCTATATCACAACTGAATACAACAGCAAAATCTGAAGAAGGGTCCCGACCCAATACGTTGCATTTCCATGTCCATCTGAGATAGGCCAGAGAGGTGATATTATAGAAGTGTCCAAAATCATGAGAGGAATAGATCGGGTTGACAGAGAGTCTCTTGCCCAGAGTAGGGGAATCGGGAACCAGAGGATACAGATTTAAGGTGAGGGGGGAAAGAATTAATAGGAACCTGAGGAGCACACTTTTCACATAAAAGTGGAACGAACTGCCGGAGGAGGTAGTTGAGGCAGGCACTATCGCAACGTTTAAGAAACATTTAGACAGGTACTGTACATGGATAGGACAGATTTAGAGGGATATGGGCCAAACGCAGGCAGGTGGGACTAGTGTAGATGGGACATGTTGGTCGGTGCGGGCAAGTTGGGCCGAAGGGCCTGTTCCAACTCTGTATGACTCTATGATTCTATAGGCCTGACCCAATTGAGTTACTCCAACACTTTGTGTTCTCTGCAAAAATAACGCATCAGCAGTTCTTAGTGTCTATAACATTTATATCCTGTGTACCAGAATCACGACCACATTATTTGGTAATTTTTTTATATCTGAATGGAATAACATTATTTTAATCACACCCATGTTAACCTCCAGATGAATTACTTCACTTCAAAATTAGCTTACTCCGTGATATGCCAGATGGTCCTTGATAATGCTGGGGCTAAATAATATACTGCAAAGCATTTTTCCCCCTCTTAAAACCAACGAACAGAGGTTAATAATCTTTCATTTTAATTTTATAAATAGCTCACTTCAAAGCCATGGAGGCGAACGTGCAAATGGGTTGGTGTTGTAATTGGTGTGGGAGCAAAGAGAACATCAGATACTCTTTTTAAGTCTCACTTCACAGCATCAAGCCTGAAGTAATGCAAACATAGGCGCCAGCACCACACGGACACTGTGAACAATGAACATGAACTTCTAACGGTCCTTGGCTTCGATCCTATGTGGCTTTTAGCTCCAGGTCTGGGTCACAGTAAGGATTTTATTACTAATCCACATAGGTTTTCAAATGTGTCAGCGACGCCAGTGGATATGACCCGAAGTGTCATGGGAGCGAGTTGGGAAAACATGATTGACAAATCCCCCTTGTGGTAATACCCAAAACAGAATGGTGGGAATATCTCCAAGGTGTATGGAGCCAGTCCCATGTTGAGTTCAGTATTCTGGTGGTCCATCTGTGTTTGTTTGAGATTCAGCTCAATAACTCAAATAAGAGCAAAGATTCATTGGAATGTAAGCCAGTGATGTCCAGACTGCTCTGTCAACGAGTTCAGGAAGCTGACTGAAAATATTGGGAAGAGGCCCAGCTGTAAAACAACCTGCAGGGAGCTAATGAGAACAAAGTGTTCCACTCTTTTTAAGAGAACGAAAATGAAGGTTCGTGCACATTTAATGACTTTGTTGTCTTCATCACCCATGGATATTTGGTGCGAACAAGCATGGTATTTACAGAATACAAAAAATTGTTTATTTGGACGTTAGACCCTGGTCACATTCATTTGCCAATACATTTTAGAATGATGTTACAAGCGCAATGATAAAGGCACTGATTATTTTTCCATCCACTCTTTGATAGTGTACAAAAACGTTACACGCACACAACACTGGTTAATTAGAAAAAAAACGATTTCTGTACTTAAAATCACAGAATGTCACGATACTGCCACTGAGATGCTAACTGAATGACAATCCTTAATTGTTGCTTGCGGTCAAAATATAATTACTTAAAACAAGTCTTTTTTTTTAAGTGGAGGCACACAGGAAAGTACCATTATAGAACCTCACAGCCGGCCAAGTTCAAACTGCAGTCATATGTAATGAATTTCTCAGTTCACAATGAACTGCATGTTTTGTGGGCAGAAAGGAATAACATAAATTCACAGCCTTGTCCAGGCAGCCTGGGATTAGGTGTTAGCCTTGGCTCGATGGTCGTACTCTATTCTCTGAGGCTGAAGTCTTGGGTTTAGTCTCACTTCCTAGTAATATAGGTTGACATTTATTTGGCCGCCCATGTTGTAGGAGGTGTGTTTTCTTCCTTGATGAAAAGATCCATTGGAATATTGTCTGGCTACTCAGGTGGGTGTAAAGAAAAATCTTTAGCACGATTCAAAATTAAATCTGCACTTTCCAAACTCGATCCCTCATTCAACACCAGTGAAAGGAACAGGTAATTTGTCTTTTTAAGTTGGCAGTGCTACGTTACGTGCAAACTGGCTGCTCTACATATTTATGGAACAACAATGGCAAAATATCAAAAGTAGTTAAATGATGGAAAGCTCCTTGGAAGTAACTGAGGATTTGTAAGTGGCTACATTAATGTACATTTATCCCTTGTGTGGGCGGAACCTTCCCTTCCATTGTAACATTTGGCTGGTCACCAGCAGAATGGAAGAGTATCTGCAAAGAGGATTGAAACACGCAAGTACTTGAGCTGTCTTGACAGAGTGGGACGTAGTGAGGATGTTTTCCTATGTGGGGAAATGCAGAGCACAGAGTCACTGTTTAAAAATAAGAGGTTATCCACATAAGTCAAAGGTGAGGTAATTTTTTCTCTTTCAAATGTTCATGAAACTTGCAATTCTCTTCCCCAAAGGGTGGTAGAAATAGATTGTTTGAATATTTTAATAGAGGGAGACAGATACTCAGTAAATAAAGGGGTAAAGGGTTAATATGGGTGGACAGGAATACAGAGTTCAGGTTGTAATCAGATCAGGCGTGAATTTATTGAATAGCAGTGCCGACATTTTTGTCCAAGTGGTCTCTTCATCCAAAGATGTATGTTCATAAGATGGTGTGAGGGCCTGAGGGTAAATCCCCTCTGTATACCAGCACTCAAAATCCTTTCCCCTTGACAGGGATGTTGTTTGATCTACATCTACAATCAAGTCATGGGATCATAGGAAGGAGTCCATTCAGCCCTTACTTTTGCTTTTTTATTTGGGGATTCTAGTAATAAAGCCAAGAACTGCAGAGGTCTTTTCTACGTGATGTTAGCTACTCCACTTGAAGGTTAAAGATTGGCAGATCAGAACACTCAAGTCTCTTTGTACTGCTTCTTTAATAACCTACTCCAGATACTTCAGCCCTAAAATCTGGGCTGATGCACCAGGAAACAATATATTTTCCTTGGATTCGACAAGGTAGAGATTCCTTGGATTGCTGCCGAGGATATGGAAGATAGCCTGTACTGGCAGAAATAAAATGAGACTGAGCTATTATCCCAAGAAGAATAACCTTAGGTTAAACTGTTGCCTTAGCCTGCTTAGTTTCACACTAAGGGGCAGAATCTCAGATTGAGAGGTTAATCATGAAGTGGAGAGAAGAAAAAGAGAGACAGAGGATTGTAAAACTTTGGAATTCTTTCTTTCAGCAGACTACGCATATAGTCATTGAGAATATCCAAGCCCGAGATCAGTAGATTTCCAGAGCACCAGGAGAATCAATGGATGCATGGGATGTGACAGAATAATTTACTATCATCAATTTAGTAAATGGTGAAAAAGGCTTAAGCCCCTGTCCCACTTGGGCAACCTCCACCGTGGCCTCAAGTGACTTAATAAATAAATCAAGGTCGTGGTCACCTACGACCTCCTACGACGTTCCACGACTATGAAGATGACCTCCTTCGACCTCCTTCGACTATGCTGAAGACTGGCTTTGCCCATGCACGTTTTACTCGAGGATGATCTCTGGCAAATTGGTCTGTGAATGAGCACGACCCCCCTCCCACCTCAGAGGACCACACCGAAAACCAACAACGACAAGTGACAGGTCTGAAGAAGAGTCTCGACCCAAAACGTTGCCTATCTCCTTCGCTCCTTAGATGCTGCTGCACCCGCTGAGTTTCTCCAGCCTTTTGTGTAACCAACAACGACAAGTGACGAGTGTCTACAGCTCAAATGATCACCTGATAAAATTATGTCATGTCTGCATTTTTTTCTCACTAAAAACTGCCTCCCAGGTTTTTTAAAAAATCATTCTGAACCATGCAAGCAAGGAAGGAACTAGTTTGGGGGATGTTAGTAAAAATACAACTACTGCTGTTCGCAGTAGCCCTTTTGCTTCAGCAGCCTTTTAAGAATGGCAGAAGGGAAAGAGCAAGGGTGAAGAGGAAGCACAAGAAGAGGTCTCAATGGGTGAATGGAGATGATGTGATGGACTGTCCCAGTACACCAGATGACTGGAAGAGAGTGGCGCTGGGCTTTGACAAAAGATGGAACTTTAAGCACACATGTGGGGCAGTGGATGGCAAGCATGCCATTCTTGTCCCTGTACCCCTCATTTTCCTTATCGTACAGGATGGCATTCTGCTGGAACCATTCCTCAAGGTCCCCCTCCTGCTGCCTGGTGAAGGTGTAGGGCATAACCTTCCTCCAGCCCTCCCTCACCACCAATGGGGCATCTGCCTCTGATGCTGTGTCAGACACAGGAGAAAGGGCTGCTTTGCTGCCTTCAAATGAGGCAGTGAAGGATGGGATGGTGGTGGGAACATATACTACCACCCTGGTCTCCTCCTCCAGGGGTCTCTCATACAGGGCTACCTCCTGCACTATCACCTCCTGTGGCATCACCTCCTGCCACTCCTCCTCCTGGGTGGGCAACACCTGCATGGCAGGTTTTGGTGAGGGCTGTGCCTCCCCCTGCACTGCTGCCTTTTTGGTGCCTTCTCTAAAATATAAGTCTCTTCTCCAAAAAATCTCCAGCTATGAATGAACATGCCCTGGAGTGAAAGAGGTGACGTTCTGCTGTTTAAATCACCGTTTTTTCCTTCTGAACTTTTTTTCACCCCTGAGCTATTACCTTCGACCACCTTCGACTAGCATCACGTCCTACTACGACCAGCTTCCACTATAAAAATATCGATTTTTCCCACGGCAACCTATTTTTAGTCGTGGTCAATATTTAACATTTTGAAAAATACGCCGCGACCTAGCTGAAGCCTCGACTACGCAGGGACCACTCTCGACCGTGAAGGAGAGTGACGTAGATCTCCTACGACCTCGTGGCGACTTTACCGCGACTATGGGTCACGGTGGAGGTCACTCAAGTGGGACAGGGGCTTTAGAGTGGTGTGTTTGGTGCACTTTGCTTTTATGTCATGTGTGCTGGAAGATTAGTCTTGCAGATTCAATGTCAATATGACTGTTCACACAATGGTTTCAACTAAAGCAGAAGTACACAGTATTTGTCTTGAAGGCAGGTCCTGATTAACAATCCAAATTACTTTTGAGGGCCACACATATGAATGATATGTTTTTGTCAATAAAAATGATTCACCACAGCAAAGAGTGAACCTGCTTACTGATGAAACAATGTGCTTATTTATCCAGGTCAAATGATCTGGGATCAAAAAGAACCATCTAACTCCACACGAAAGTCAAACAACAATAAACATTGCAGCATGTTCTTTTCCTTCATCTAAATAGCTAAAAATACAAATATTTTATTTTCTGCAAGAAGACCTACCGACATTTCATTTCAAGAATCTACAATATCATAAGGTCATAAGGTCATATGAAATAAGAGTAGAATTAGGCCATTCGGCCTACTGTCTACTCCGCCATTCAATCATGGCTGGTCTATCTCTCCCTCCTAACCCCTTTCTCCTGCCTTCTCCTCATAACCTCTGACACCTGTACTAATCAAGAATCTATATATCTCTGCCTTAAAAATATCCACTGACGGCCTCCTCAGCCTTCTGTTGCAAGTAATTCCACAGGTTCACCACCCTCTGACTAAAGACATTTCTCCTCATCTCCTTCCTAAAAGAACGTCCTTTAATTCTGAATATCAGTTCAGTATCACTAATATGTAATGAGGGATTCAGCTCATTCTGTTATTGTTTAGCAATAACATTAGCAGCAGCAACTTCCATTTACATAGTGCCTTGAACAGGGCAAAGTTAGACGAAGGAGTTTCACAGGAGCATCAGCAAACATAAATATATTAATAATAAGCCATATGAATAATTAAAAAGGATAAAATTACTAAGTCCTGGTCAAAATGGTTGATTGTATTATAAAGATGATAACTAGTGCGAATGCTTTTTGGGCAGGGCTGTCAGATAGTATATAGTCGAAGGAACAACCGCCGATGATATGCAGGTTAGATCTTTGGATGTGGAATAGTCCAGAATTGGAAAACCAAATCTACCTTTCATGTTTTTATTGCTGGAGTGGGTGACAGAGAAAAAGTGTTGAGAATGTGAAAGGATTTGAAAAGAAAAATGTGGATTTTAAAACAGATAAAAAAGGTTCTTAATTTAACATTCATAAACATTAAATTATATTTTGACTGAAAACTATGGGCGTTAGTTGATGATTACATAATGTTCTGTTCCATTTGCAATTCCTCACGAAATGAACCAGTCCACACTTACATGAAGCAAGATGGGACAGCACAGTGGCGCAGCAGTAGAGTTGCTGGTTTACAGCGCCAGAGATCTTGGTTTGATCCTGACTATGGGCGCTATCTGTAGAGAGTTTGTACATTCTCATCTGACCACGTGGGTTTTCTCCAGGTGCTCCGGTTTCCTCCCACAGTCCAAATACATACAGGTCTGTACATTAATTGGTTTCGGTTAAATTGTAAATTGTCCCTAGTGTGTAGGATTGTGCTAGTACATGGGGTGATTGCTGGCCGGCGTGAATCGGTGGGCCAAAGGGTTGTTTCTGCATTGTATCTCTGAAGTCTAAACTATAATGTCCAAAGATCTAAGCAACATTCTGGAAATGGGCTAACCGGTGCCTAGCAATATTTATGGTAGCAGAGCACCAAGCAATGACTGTTCCCAACAAGAGAGAATCCAACCAAATCCCCTTGACAATTAATGACTGGTAATGTATCCAAGTCCCTGTCCATCAACATAGTAAGAGTCCCTAGACACTCAAATGGACTCACCGCATACGTACTGAGGCTGCAAGAGCAAGTTAGAGCGGTGCAATTTGAGGCAAGTGATTCACCTCCAGAAACACCAAATCTCTTCCACCGTCTCCCAAGGGTGATGGAATACTACCCTATTTTTCTGTATGGGTACAGCTCCATCCAGTCTCAAGAAGCAAAAAAAAATGCGATGAATCCAGTGGGTCAGACAGCATCTGTGGAGGGAAAATGGCATGATGACATTTCAGGTCAGGACCCTTCTTCAGATGATGGAGCAGTAGGGAGAAGATGAGAAAATCTTGATGTAGGAGTGGGGCAAAGCCTGGCAAGTATGATGTCGGAAGAAACTGCAGATGCTGGTTTACATCGAAGAGAGACACAAAATGTTGGAGTAACTTTAGAGATGCTGCCTGTCCCGCTGAGTTACTCTAGCACTTTGTGTCTATCTTCCTGGCAAGTAATAGGTGGAAATGGGTGCGGAGAGATGGTTGGCAGAAGGGTGGAGATAGTAACGAAGGTTAGAGATGAAATGGAGGGAAATGGGTGGCAGATAAAGAAGGAAGAGGAGGTGTCAAATGTGTTGGTATGGGTGGAAGGGTACAGGATAGAGGGGAAAGAAGGGGGATAAAAGGGAAATTGGAGACTCAAGTGAGGGAGGTTGGAAATGAGTGGAATCTTAAAAAGGTTGATGTCATTAAGGAAAAATCAACCCATTTGATTGGTATCCTTTCTAAATCCCCCCCCCCCCCCCCCCCCCCCCCCCCCACTTATTTCCTACACCACCATGCATAGTGGCTGTGATATACCTCAATTATTAAATCCACTGCAGTTACTCAGCAGGGGTAAGTCATTAATTATTGCCATGTCAGAAGGCCATTAAGGGCCAAACATTTTGCTGAAACTGTAGTCATAAATGAACAGGAAGGGGTGAGGATGGCATATTTCCTTCCCCTCAAATACATTATTAAATCCAATGAGATTTTAAGGATGGTGACCATCACTGATGGTTTTTCTAATTTATTTGATTCTAATTTATCTTGCAAGTTATCGTGATGAGATTCATTATTCTGGGTCAATAGTTCAAGGTTCTAGCAGTTATTTATACAAGAGAATTACAATAAAATGATATATTTTCATGTCAAAGAGTATGCTAGGTAGTCTCAGCACGCTATTTAAAAACTCACCAACAAGCGACCGATTTTCAGGGTATATGTAGAAACACTAGTCCAAAAATAGTTTTAATTCCCATTAATATAAATCAGGCCCGTACGAAGTTTCCAAAAAGGAGGGGTGACATGACAGGATTACAGAACATTTAATGTGAAATAATGTGTGCATCACGAGTGCGCAGCGTGGTCCCGCTTAAGGGCCCTGGAAGCTCTGGGGTTTTAGATGCTCTCTGCCTTTGTTTGGAGCATTTTTGCACCAAATCTATGACCAATATTTCAGAAATTTACAGGAATCAGGTAGCTTTTCCACACAAAGGGTGGTGGGTGTATGGAACGAGCTGCCAGAGGAGGTAGTTAAGGCTGGGAGCATCTTAACGTTTAAGAAACATTTGGACACGTATATGGATAGGACAGATTTAGATGGATATGTGCCAAACATGTGTGAGTGGGACTAGCTTAGATGGGACATGTTGGTTGGTGTTGGCAAGTTGGGCTGAAGGGTCTGTTTCCACACTGCATCATTCTATGACTAAAAAGTTAAGAAGAAAAATCCATGTAGATAAGTAGAGCAGATTTGAAAGAGGAGTGAAATGTAAAGGCAGAGAAAGGTTTATGGGTGGAAAGGGACATAGGAAAAGAGGGGGGAGAGTGGGCTTGGGCCAAAGGGTGAAGGAAAAATAGACACAGAGTGCAGGAGTAACTCAGCGGGTCAGGCAACATCTGCGGAGAATATGAATAGGTGACGTTTCACAGAGCGCCGGACTAACTCAGTGGGTCAGGCAGCATCTCTGGAGAACATGGATAAATGACATATCACAGAGTGCTGGAGTAACTCAGTGAGTCAGGCAGCATCTCTGGAGAAAAGGTATAGATTATATTTTGGGACAAGACCATTCTTCAGTAATTCTCATGATGTGACATGCATAGACATTCCTGAATGTTACCCAAACCATCGTGAGCTAATTTGTTATGGTGTTTGCCCTCTCCTATAATGCCTCTGCTGCCTTGGGTGATGCAGGACAGGACACAAGCTTTGGGACACTGTGTGAAGCTGTTGCAGTCTGTCCCAGCCTGGTAAAGACCTGGATGGAGTGGATGTGGAGAGGATGTTTCCACTAGTGGGAGAGTCTAGGACCAGTGGCCACAGCCTTGGAATTAAAAGACATTCCTTTAGGAAGGAGATGAGCAGAATTTCTTAAGTCAGAGGGTAGTGAACTGTGGAATTCATTGCCACAGACAGCTGTGGAGGTCAAGTCAATGGAGGAGAATTTTTCAGTAGGAGATTGATACGGGTGTCAGAGGTAATGGGGAGAAGGCAGGAGAATGGGTTTGAGAGGGAAAGATAGATAGTCATAGAGTGATACAGTGTTGAAACCTGTGGGCAGCATGTCCCATCTGCACTAGTCCCACCTGCCCAGGCTTGATCCATATCCGTCTGAACCTGTCCTATCCATGTACCTGTCTAACTGTTTCTTAAATGTTGCGATAGTCCCAGCCTCAACTACCTCCTCTGGCAGCTTGTTCCATACACCTACCACCCTTTGTGTGAAAAACATACCCCTCAGATTCCTGTTAAATCTTTTGACTTCACCTTAAACTTATATCCTCTGCTCCTCGATTCATCTACTCTGGGCAAAAGACTCAACCATATCTATTCAAATCATGACTTTATACACCTCTATTAGATCATCCCTCATCCTCCTGTGCTCCATGAAATAGAGTCCCAGCCTACTCAACCTCTCCCTACAGCTCTGTCTCTCTAGTGCTGGCAACATCCTCGTAAATCTACACTGTACCCTTTCCAGTTAGATGACATCTTTCCTATGACATGGTGCCCAGAACTGAATACAATACTCTGAATGCGGCCTCACCACCTTCTTATGCAACTGCAACATGACCTCCCAACCTCTATACTCAGCCTGACCCACTGAGTTACTCCAGCACTCTGTGAAACGTCACAGAACAGGGCAAGATTAGCAAGTTTGCTGATGATACAGAAGTGGGTGATTTTGCAGATAGTGAAGATGGTTGTGAAAGATTGCAGTAGGATCTTCACTTTGGCCTTCCTTCATCAGTCAGAGTATTGAGTATAGAAGTTGGGAGGTCATGTTGGAGTTGTATAAGACACTGGTGAGACCGCATTTAGAATATTGTGTTCGGTTCTGGGCACTGTGGAATCATGGAATCATGGAAACTTTATTGTCATTCAGACCTTTCAGTCTGAACGAAATTTTGTTGCCTTGCAGTCATACATATAATAAAATAACAAAACACACAATAAACACAAATTTAACATGCACCACAGTGAGTTCACCAGACACCTCCTCACTGTGATGGAAGGCAAAAATCTTAAGTATTTGTCTCTTCCCTTCTTGTTCATCCTCTGCGGTGAGGCGATCCATGTTGTGACCCCACCGGGTGATGGTAAGTAAGTCCCGCGGCTGAACCGTGCTCCGCGAACGGGCCGGTTCAACTCCGCGGCCCGGGGCGGTCGAAGCTGCCGAAGCTGCCGCCCTCCAGTCCAGCGGGCGCAGCTGTTGCCGCGGGAGCTCCGGAAAAACAGGTCACCAACCTGTGACCTGCGAGCTCCCGACGATATCGTCCACTGGGCCCGCGGCCGAACCTCTGAAGTCGCTGCCGCCGCCACCGCGAAATCGCCACAGCTCCGAGTCGGACCGCCGGAATGCCTGAATGCCCGAACCCTCCACAGCCCCGAAGTCGGCCAGCCTCGCGCCGTTAAGTCCTGGCTGGCTCTGCCTCCGGAGCCTCGAGGTCGGTCGCTGTTGGAGGCCGCCAGCTCCGCCATTAGGCCTCAGCGCAGACGGAGACGGAGACGGGGGATACGACAAGAAAAGTCGCATCCCCCCGAAGGAAGAGACTAAAACACGTTTCTCCCACCCCCCCCCCCACACACATACACAACCTAATCTCAAATTAACAAGCTAAAACAGGACAAGAAAACGACAAAAAAGAAAGAACAGATGGACTGCAGGCGAGCCGCAGCTGCCAAGGCAGCGCCGCCATTCAAACCATGTTATAGGAAAGATGCCAAACTGAAAAGAGTACAGAGACCCCCATCCTGGATCAGTCCAATCAAGTGTTAAAGAAGGAACTGCAGATGCTAGAGAATCGAGGGTACACAAATGGCTGGAGAACCTCAGCGGGTGCAGCAGCATCTAAGGAGTGAAGGAGATAGGCGAGATTTCGGGTCGAGACGCTTCTGAACGCAATATTGTAATGCAATATTCCACCACTTACCTGGAGTAGACGACACGAGGCATCGAGCTCAATGTGTGGAGTGTAAATGGCAGTCTGATCCCACCCGGGCCCACTGCGCACGCGCGAAGAGACGATGTCATTTTGCGTCACTTCCCCAACTGCGCATTTTTTTCTCCCAATTCATCCAATTTTTTTTTTCCGATTTCTTTTTTTTTTTTCTCGGGATTTTTTCTTACTTTCGGGGGCTTTTCCAAATTATTGGAAACGTTGATTTTTTTTTCCCGATTTTGTTTGTTTTTTTTTGGATTTTTTTTTTCCGATTTTTTTTCTTGGGATTTTTTCTTACTCTGGGGGAAAAAAGGGGGGTCGCACCCAACGCCCCCCCCCCCCCCCTTCGGACGGCCATGTAAATGATTTGCCTTGACTTCTTTGGAGAAAGCTGCAAACATGTAATAATGTATGTAATCTCTCGCAATATCATTGTGATTTCCATATTCAACCATTCATGCATAAAAATCCTGCCAATTCTGTCAGTTTCAGAGAAATGACAGTGAATCCCAATAGACTCTCATATAACTCATTACTTACACATTAGGAAGCATATACTATGGAAATGCTACTCTGCTTCCTTAGAAGATTGAGCAGATATGGTATGTCAACAGATACTCTGATTGAACTTCAACAGAGCATAGTGACTGATTTCTTCGCAGCCTATTTCGGTAATTCAAATGCTCAGGGATGAAGGACATTTATAGAGAGTGGTAGACACTGTCCGGTCTTACATAGGTACTGACCTCCCCACCAACTGAAGGGATCTATAGGAAGCACTGCCTCAAAAAGGCAGTGAATATTATCAAAACTTACACAACCCTGGCCATGCTCTAATTTCACCCCTACCATTGGGAAGAAGATACAGGAGTCTGAAAATCGGGATCACCAGGTTCAAGAATAGCTACTTCCCAACAAACATCAAGCTCTTGAACAGTACATAACACTAACTTCAGCAACTATGAATTCTATGGATTGATTTTGGTTGCACTCAAGATTTTGCATAGTACTACGGCAATTAATGTATTCCATATTTAGAAAATATATTATATACTAGACCAAATGTGGACCCGTTGGGCCCACCCCCAAAGGCAATATTCCACCACTAACCCATAGCCCCCAACCGCGCAGGCGTGGCTGAGAGGTTCCTGTTGTGACATGAGAGATACCCGTTGTGACACGAGTCACAATAACTCTCCCCCAAATGCGCCTTGCCATCACTGTTAATGAAAACGGAATTATCTGATTAAAACTGAGTTTTTTTGAAAATCGAGATTTTTTAAATGTAAATGAGATTCAGGATCCCATTGTGACTTTATTGTGACGTTGAACGTAGCAGATGGGCAGGGCGAGTGGAAAAGTGACTTGAAAAGTGATTTTGTAAAATTTAAAATGTCTACAATGTAAAACATACCATCAATCTGAATTAAACTTGTTTGATTTACATCACAGGACAATGGTGAGTAAGCTGGGCCAAATATTGTAGCGCTATTGTGTACCGTTTTGGCGAGGTTTTGGGATCTCATGCACACGCATACAAACAAACAAACAAGATGACAGTTTTAGTAATATATAGATTATCTGTATGTATTGCATTTATGTGCCTGTTAAACTACTGCAATAGGAATGTATTTGTTCTGTGGTTGGTGCATATGACAATTAAACCCTCTTGAATTCTTGAGTCTGATGCCTCTGTTAATGCACACTCAACAATGCACCACACATTACATCAAATTAATATGTATAATTAAAATCTTTGTGTGTAACAACATTTCTTTTGTGAATTAGTGTAATTGAGAGGATTAGATGTGTATCAGTTCCGGGCGGCACAGTGGTGCAGCGGTAGAGTTGCTGTCTTACAGCGTCAGAGACCCGGGTTCAATCCTGACCACGAGTGCTGGTCTGTACGGAGTTTGTATGCTCTCCCTGTGACCACTTGGATTTTATCCGGATGCTCCAGTTTCCTCCCACATCCCAAAGACGTGCAGGTTCATAGGTTAATTGCCTTCTGTAAATTGTAAATTGTTCCTAGTGTGTAGGATAGTGTTAGTGTATGGGGTGATTGCTGCTCAGTGCGGACTCGATGGGCCAAAGGACCTGTTTCCACGTTGTATCTTTAAAATCTAAACGTCCTTCATAAATGAAACATATATAATTTTTTTTTTGTTGGAATTTAAACAGAAAATGTGATAAGTATCTCCATAATGTGGACAGGCAGATAAAACTGCTTTATGAGGGAACTACACGGGCAGTGAGAGTGGAGAGATCTCTCATCTCTCTTTGCTGCCTTGGATGCGTTCTATTTATAAACATGTATTAAACTGTATTTTTGGAAAAAGAAAATTGTTTTTATGACCCTACAAGCGTGGCGATATGAAAAATATATCCACAGTTCTCAGACCACACATGTAGCTTTAAGTACCTCACCCCATTCTTGTACGGATTATTTCGTATTTCAGCACTGCAGGCTGGAATCATGTTCCTGCTTTGTGCCCTTCAAGGCTGTCAAAAGTGTTTGTGGTTTTCTAGTGAAAGGCAGCAATCTTAAATGAAGGAAAATGTGAAATAGCGGCGCTGCCCTCGACTTAGATCAGCTGTGACTCACATTCTTGGACCATGGCACCTTTTCAGTAAGTGTGTGCTTTCTTTTCACAGCAAGGAGGTTGCAAAGAAAGCAGCAATTTTATACACCCATGACCTCATTGATCTCACGTCGAAGATCCAAGACAAACATTGTCTACCTTGTTACCCAACAAAGGAACCTATCCCCCACCTCCTCCAAGCTTCCACTGTGAACATTCTGTGCTCATAATACAATACAACAACTCCAACATAAACACATTTATGTCATGTTTTTCATGGTCAGCTTCATTAAGCTGCAAATAACAACCTGATCTGTGGATTTATTTAATCTTTGTTTAGCCTCAATGCAAATATTTCTGTTTGTTTTACAAGTTAAAAACTTAAAGAAGTTAGTGAACTTGTCTTGAGGGAATGTGTGGAAAGGAACTTCAGATGCTGGTTTATACCGAAGATGGACATAAAGTGCTGGAGTAACTCAGCAGGTCAGGCGGCATCTCTGGAGAAAAAAAATGGTGATGTGTTGGGTCAGGACCTTTCTTCAGACTGAACTTACTCTACTTAGATTTGTTTTATTCATTCACTAAATGCAGGCATCACTGGCAGGGCCAGCATATTTCATTCACCCTTAACATTTCTGAATTCAATGGGCTGTTGAACCATTTCAAAGGACTGTTAAGATGTATCTGCACTGCTGTTACTTTGGGGAATAGAGGTCCATAGTTACAACGCTTTACACCCATAAGGATATTGGTGAAATCGTTTGGTTTTGATGAACATAAAGCCACTTTTTAATCATCATACTGATTTAATTAGACACAAGGAACTGCAAATGCTGGTTTATGAAACAAAAAACACAAAGTGCCGGAATAACTCTGTGGGTCAGGCAGCATCTCTGTAGAAATTGGATGGGTTATGTTTCAGGTCTTCAGAGACACTGAGTTACTCTGGCACATTCTGTCTTTTTATACTAGTTTATATTGCCTCATTCTTTGAATTGGCCCACCCGCCTCCATTGATCTGGTGGGAATTGAATGAGTCTTCACGGAATTAGCTTCTGGATCACTGGTGCACCAAAATAATTAATATCTACTGCTTATATTATGTGTGAGGAGGAAACTATTATTTAGTTGGAGACTGCCAAAGATGGCAGCATTCAGCTATTGAAATTGAATCCACCGTTAAATAACAGAAACTGTATACACTCCAGAGGTAGGAAGGAGTTAGCTATATTATTGAACAGTTCATTAAAGACTGATTATCTATGATAATATGCAACACTCTTACAGACTGCCCATGGGGCCTTTGCAATAGGATAGGTGAAAGGGGAGGAGAGGAGGTCATATTGCAAGACCATGTGCTTTCAATTATATAATGGACCTCCTGACTGACCCAGAACCTTTGTTTGTTGGATTCACCTTTTGCACTGTCATTTTATCCTCTGTCTATTAACAGCTCCAGAAACTAAAATGGAACAGCTTCACAGACAAACACAAAATCCAGCAAAACAAGGGATTTGATCAGTTACCTTTCTAAAGCAATTCAAGTCAAAGTCAAAAGAGCTTATTGTCATGTGTCCCTGACAGGACAATGAAATTCTTTCTTTGCATAGCACATAGGAACATAGTAGGCATTATATAGCACCAGAACAGAAAATAATTCACATTATTTTAAAGTTTCCAAGGAAACGTAGCAGTAGCAAAGAAAAGTAGAGAAAATGTTATTTTGCTTAGAAAGGAGCTTGGCAGGGATGCTTTTTTATATTTAAAGACCAACATAAAAACAAGTTGTTGTTATTGATATAGTAGTGAGACCAGGCAGGTTAAGCAAAATGGTTTTTATTGACGAAAAACAAACAGAAACTCGTAAAACCGCGTACCTAGTTTAGCTAACGCACACTCCTGTCGATGGAAGGAGTGCTAATAACTAACCAAAAAACCGTGAACTAACCCCCGCGGTCACGTGACAGTGGCAACCAATGACGAGGGGTCTGACTTCCCAGCCCCACCACTAGGTGCCGCTACAATATCACCATTAATGTTAGTCATTAGAGATCTAACATTAATAGTTTATGATATCACTCGAGATAAATGTGAAATCTGTCCAAAGCAATTAAATAATTAAAAAAATAAAATATATATGTCAAAAAACAAAGTGTCCCAAGTTTCCTGATTCAATAATACCATTTCTTCATGTTAACTAAGTTATCCAAGTGTGTATATTCCTTGAATGGAGGCAGATGGGATTTTAGCTAAACATAGACACAAAATGTTGGAATAACTCAGCGGGACAGGCAGCATCTCTGGAGAGAAGGCATGGGTGACATTTCGGGTCAGACCAAGAATGGTCTCGACCCGACACGTCACCCATTCCTTCTCTCCAAAGATACCACCTGTTCCGCTGAATTACTCCAGAATTTTGTGTCTATCTTCGGTCTAAACCAACATCTGCAGTTAATTAAGATTCATCAGTCAGACATTTGAGGTGTTAGGAGGAAACAAATGCCGGCCATAAACGATGACGTCATGTACTTTGATGGGAGATTTGAACAAAAGTATGCAGCTGCAATTAGTCTGAGAAAAGAAAACAATTCCCACTCTGAGCAAACAACCTACTTTTTTTACATCAAAGTCCTACCATTACACGCTGACCATATGGCTTAATTTTTCTGAGCTGATCAGTGAAACAAACAAGCAATAAATCTACCCTCTCCCAGTCCCCAACTCCACTCCCCTTACACCACCAATTATGGACTCAGTGGGGAAAGAATAGCGCTGGTCAGTAAATGTTGCAACATTATCACTATGTTCACACTGGTACTGCTGGCGAAAGGTTAATGGTGTACATTGCAAAAACATTTAGGATTCCACAAAGTACTCATTAATCTTCTTAAAAGCAATTAAAGACATGCTTGCTATATTTTGTAACAAATGTATATTTACATATACAAAGAAGGAATGCACCTTGAATGTATTTCACACATCCTCAAGATGTCATTAAGCACTCATTACTGGAAAAAATACTCTTCAAAAATAGTTACTATTATTATATGATCAAATGCAACAGCAATTTTTCACCTACAGCAAAGTTCCATAATATATATTGTAGTATCTATACCTAACATTTTAGCAGTGGCATGGAAAGTTTCTTTTGACAGGAACTTCAGTCTGATATCTCATCCAAAAATGAGACATTCAATTACCGGCCATGATATGGGAATTAGGCAAAGGTGTCCAACAATTGTTTCAATCTTTACAATTAGAATTGGAAAATTGAAAAGTCGCCGGCAGTCGCCTGAAAAACCGGCGACTGGAACGGCAACTGTCAGAGTGAAACACGCACACACCCACACACACATCACTTCCCTCACCAGCCCGTTATGCAGGCAGGGAACAGGGCAAGTGGGGGGAGCACTGTCCGAGTGAAATTCACTCATAGTCTCCTGCAGTCGCCAAAAAAGTGGCCTAAGAGGGACAGGCCCATTACTGCAAGCTATTGCTAAAAGTTGAAGAAAATTCTGTTAAGTCTTTGAGAAACATGCTTTAGATGGTAAATTGTTTTTTTCCCTTTTTTAAGGTGATGAATTGGACATTGTAAAGAAAGGTTTGAGAACATACCTGCCATATGCAATTGATTACATCATAGATGTCGTGTAAATTGAAGCGTCCTATTACTTTACCTGACAACATTACTGGAGGCCTGTTTCAATTGTACTGCAGAGTTCCAATCCTCACATAAAGCATCTTACAGTAATAGAGGATTGCAATGAGCCCAAGATCCAAAGAAATTATTATTGTAGACCAGCTTGTTGATGCGTTTCATTTATTTCCGTAATACTTCGACTGGGATTGAACTGAAGCTGTTACTATCGTTCATTTTGATTACATTGATTTTATCATCCAAGATTTTTCTCCTTTTCTGCCCCTCCTAAAGATCTCAATTGTCATGCAAAGAATAATTAAAAGTACACATGCTAATAATTCTTTTAGCACCTCTGAACCGCAGGTGCATAACTAAAGTCATAATTAAAAGTAGCCCTGACTGAGCAAGTTCCAAAAACCGCAGGAGAAATGGGGAGTGAAAAGAAGAAACAATTTATAATCGTGGAGTTGAAGCTCGGGAAAACATCTCCTCCCTCGAGATAGTGGAATCTTCAAATAAACTCTAAACGTTTTCTCTGGCAACAAGTTCAGGGCTTCAGAATCAGCCTTGTCTGATTTTTCTTTCCTTTCTGTCTCTTTGTAAGAAGATATCGGGGGATTTGCATGAGTATTCTAGTTATTTTTCATTGTTTTTAAATCTGCACACTTAGGTGGAGATCAAAACAAATTAGCTGTTGGGATGTTAAAAAGCAATTGTGGAGCTGCATGTCATCTATTTGAATACCTTCTCAGACCATTCACTTACCAGAAGCTATTTAATGGAAAATCATTGAGAATTTCATTCTTAATTAGGAACCCACAACCAATTTAGTGCATTTAGGACTCTGTTTAGTTTTTTTGTGATCTCTCTTCCATATCCCCAATTCCCATATTGCAGGAACCCACACGCTGTGTGTGGCATTTAGCTTATCTTTGAAGTTGTCATCTGTTTATTATGTTGAATAAATATTTCAAATGATTCAGCTAAAACAATCTTGAATGCACTTCCCTCTCAGATCACTGTTACCAACCATGTTGTACAAAGGCAAATTTGGCAGCACAAACTCACAAATTGTTTTATCAAAAATAAGATTTTGAGTGAAGTAATGTGAATTCTGTGCACTAAATCATGATGATGATGATAAATAGATGCTGAAGATTCATCACTGTTTCCTAGCGGAGTTTCTTTTGAAAATTTGTTCGACTACAACAAGCTTGTAAGTTATCAGTTTTTAATATCTTTGGTTTTGTCTGTACGATATTGCAGACTTTGTTTCAGTCACCCTCTTTTGTGAAGTTTTACTGAAGAGCCTCATTGCAAAAGGTAAATGATTTATATAATTTGCAAAGCAACATTCATGTTCAGAGAGTTAGAAATTCTTTATCCTTGCACCGTGGGCTGTGGACATTGAAGCTGTGGACAGCATGTAGAGTCTTTTCTTTGATGGGATAGCATGCAAATAAAAGCCTTTCACTGTACCTCAGTACACATGACAATAATGAACTAAACTAAATTAAATTAAGTTAAAAAAATGATGGAAGAGTATGACTGTAAGGAAAAAATATTTTTCAATATTATAGGAATTCTCCGCAGGGTAAATTAGGATTGTGATGAAATATTTTCACTGCAAACTTAAGAAGGTTTTGTTTTCTCACACCATGCAAGCAAGGCATGATGTGAGTCTTTAAGCAGGTCACGTGGATGACTAAAAACACAACTAACTGTTTTTGCGATAGAAATAAATGCATTGCAAATATTAGACTAGTAAGCCCAGTGATCCTCAATTTGAAGTGAGAAGGCTTAATCAGAAATGGCTCATCTCTATTCTTGCACATTCTTAGGAAAATCTTTATTTTTAAATGCGGTATAGTCATTATGGAAATCCAGAGAAGTGTCACATATGGCCTGGGTCATTTAGCAATTAAATCTGACCCTTTTAACTCATTAGAGCTTGCTCCAGCATACATAAGCAGCACTGTTCAGTTGGTGAAAATTGTTTTTCCAAAATCTGTATTCCATTTCAATATCATTAACTATTTAAAACACCTCTCCTGTTGCTTCAACTTTGAGAGTAGCTGGCTGATGCACGCTCCACTTGATTGCTTTTAGTCTTTCTATATTTATCTCCTGTTCACTCAAGTATATTCTTCTGTATAACAATGATTTTGCTCAGGACTAAATGTAATGAATTTAATAAATTTCCTGGATTAAATTAAGATAACATTTATAGCTAAAATATAGCTAAATGATTATAGTTTTCTTGGAAACTCAGCACCTTCAGTAAGGAGCATGGTTAATCTGATTTTAAATGATTGTGTTACTGTTTGACAACCTGTATATGTATTCTAACTTGCTTCTGAACTTTTCTTGTGCTTTCAAAGAAGTTCACCAAGGGTTGTCATTATAAAAGGATCTAATTAGATAAACACATTTGTCAGAAAGAAAACTGATCATTTTACTTGTTTGACATCATTTAAGCCGCAGTTTAGAACGTCAGCACAAAATCAATAGTCAATGTTCTGGTTCTGGGCATTAATATAGGTGCTCTACTCCAAATGAAATATTTAACACTTGTTTCAGCAGAGACTATTAAAGATATGTGGCACTATTTCAGTAGATTTTCCAGTGCCTTGCCCATTGATTTGGCTTCTACAGAGTATTGATTTGAAAGATTATTTATCCCATTTTTCTATGTCCATATATATCATTATTTAAAATGATTATGATGTTTACCCAGATGTCAATGAAGATCTGTATAATTCATTATGTGTAAATGATGTGTCCACATCCATTTTACTAAAATGCATCTGGGTGTGTATTTGATTACAATCACTAAATGTACATTGTGTTCCTCTTCTGAAATTTATCTCTATGGGTTTCAGTGAGGCTGAAATTCAGAAGCTGAGTTCAATGCTACAATGTCAGCCATTTTGCATGTTAGCAATGACAAAGTTATACCTCTGGCAAGCTTCAACAGGTTATGGAAACAAAGAAGGTAATCGTATTCAAGAGGGAATTCCTGAAACTCTTGGAAAACATTTAATATAAAATGATATTGTGAAAAGATAGGATATAAAGAAGTTAGAATACACAATTGCCTTTAATGAACAAGCATCAGTATTGTGGATTAAATTATCATCTTTTGTGCTGTGACATTTAAAGCACGGTATAAATTAGAAAGTGTGATAGTTGCTTCAAGTTTGAGGGTTAAGGGGCTGTCCCAATTGGGTGACCTAATTGGCGAGTTTAGAAGAGTTTGAAAAAATGATATGTTGAAGACTTCCTTCGACTATGTAGAAGACCTCCTTTGACCTCCTTCGACTATGTTGAAGACCAGCTTCGACTAGCTATGACTAGCTACGACTAACTTCGGGAAAATTGGACACCGAATAGTAGAGAGTGAAGACGACCTCCTTCGATCTCTTTCGACCTCCCTTCGACCTCCCTTCGACTATGATGAAGACTATCTATGACTACCTTCGAATACCTTCGACTACCCTCAATTACCTACGACTAACATGCCGACCTACTACGACCTACTACGACTAAACCTACGGGTAAAAAAAGTATAGATTTTTTCCATGGAGACCTTTTTTTACTCGCAGGCAATTTTTAACATATTGAAAAAAATGGCGCGACCTAGCTGAGGCCTCGAGTAAGCGGAGATCACTCTCGAGCATGAAGGAGAGTTACGAAGACCTCATACGACCTTGTGTCGACCATGCTGTGAGTATGAGTCGAGGGCAAACTCGCCAGAACTCGCGGATTAGTGGGGCAGCCCTTTAGTATTAAGAAGGAAACATCACATCAGATCTTGTCTAATTTTCACACACTTAAATCTACCAGTCAAAGTCAATATTATCCCTCTCATTTAAAGACATCAGTGATAATTCCTCAATATATTCATTATTGGTGGTTGAATTACCATTAAGTGAATGTATGAAAATTAACTTGAAACTCTAGCTTACAACAAAATAATATCAAACACTTGCTAATAATATATTTTACTTCGGCGTCACGTGAGTGACTACGTGAAGAAGCCCCGCCAGGCGCATGCGCGTCATTACGTCCGCGCATGTCACACTGAATGAGCTGGAGGGCACAGCTCCACCAGCGGGTAAGTAGGAACTTCTAAGGTAAGTGTTTTAAAAACTTTACTTAGAAGTATTTCCACTCCGTATAGCTGGCTCGAGCAGTCAGTTGGAGTGGGGAGTTGGAGGTGTCACTTCCGAAGATCCGTCTTAGCGTGGGTCCAGGGATTCACCGATTTGATCGGGTCAGGAGATAAGCGCGGCAACGCCGGTTCCGATGCCAGGTGCCGTTTTACCGGCAGCAGTTAAAATAGTGCGCTAATTTTCCCCACTAGCTCCATTGACAAAAGGCAGGCCAACTGGAATTTGCTTCAGAATGAGCCTGGTCCATCTGTTTATTTCCAAGGGTGCTAGCAGACTGAGGCTGCTCCTAGCCATGAAAAGGCAAATATAAAGTCACAGACCTGGGTTCTCTGACAACAATAGTTACTCTTCCCCTGATCATACAAGACTGTGGGGGAGGTTGGGAACATGCAGCTGATGCTTCATTACATTAGGGTCCAAGGGCCAGTAATGTCCAAGAGGGCCATACCAAGACCAACATGTGGAGGGTCCATATATTGGGGTTCCTTCCAGCGCCTTGTTTAGGACTGGAGGATGCCTCCCTACTATATGATTTGGGAGAAACGGGCAGATTGCAGCTGACCCTGATGCTGGTGTCCCTGCTTATGTGCAAACACCAGCTCGCACAAGAGCCATGCGCCGGGTGTCTCGGAAATGGCACTAAGTTGCTATTCCGGAGGGGACTGGTGAGTCAATGGAACAATCCCTTGCCAGCGGTATCAATTATGTAGTACCTCACCAGTTCCAGCAAGATATGATGCAAGTGACTGCAAACAAATATGAGACACCTGTTTAATGTGCATTACTGAAAGTGCCTATGGTGACCCAGGTTCTGGGCACCCATGAGTCCTTTGACGGGATAGGAGGTTCGGTGTTAACATGTCCTCCAACTGGTGGCTGCAGCAATTACTGCATTTGGCACTATGGTCCAAGGGACAATCATTCCTTGGGTATTTTATGCAATGCATTTTTCAGGAAATTGCATCAGGGAATATCGCCATCAGGCCAACACTAAACCAAAAATTTGCTGCTCTATGTAGGGCGACTAATGTACAAATGCCTGAAATATTGTTTGGAACGGACCTTGTCATGAAAATTCGTGAAATTCATGATGAGGCCAAAGCAAATGGCTTAATGTAGTCAAACATTTCGTGGCCACCTATTCGCAACCCTGGGTTAATATTGAAGGTCAGATCCAGGTGCTGGGCTCAGCAGGGGCAGGTCAGTGGGGCAACGAGGGTACCCACCGAGACAGACCGGCTACAATCCCAATATGCGCAGACAACAGCTTTACAGGTCAACTGTAGAGGTACAGGGACTTTTCTTAACTATAAAGTTCTGGTGGCCAATCTCCTATTGGAGGTTGATTACAAATGTTTTCTAATGAATGGTGCTGTATAATGTATGATATGTTTATACTAAATACTGTCTCACGTCTCCCATTGAGTTTATCTCAGGGATAGATCCACCTCAACAGCACAAGCCTAATAAAATGTGGGTGTTTTCTGCTCAAGAGCCTGAACAGATAGATAATGGTGATCGATAAAGCCATTAATCATCCTCCACAATTGTGTCTAATATTTCCCCAGATCTCAAAAAGATGGGTGTTGTAGAGTAATTCTCGTCCTCAATCACTTAAATTCGTTACTGCTAAAGACCTGCTATCACAGGACAGTTATGTGGCAACTATTGGTTTGCAAGATGTGTATTATTCACTGCCAATTCATGCTCATTATCGCAGGTACTTGAAATTTAATTGGATGGCACAGCTGGGGCAATACAAAGCATTGACTCCTGGATTAAGTTCAGCACCCAGGCTATTTATTAATTTGTTAAAACCTGTGCTGGTGCTATTCAGCCCATCATCACATTGTAATGGCTTATTTAACTGATATCTTAATTATCAGCAACACTAATGAGTCAGCTGAAGAATCGGTGCTTGAGTCATTAGGGATTGCTCAAGCCAACTAAATTACAGCCAACCCAAAATATTGAGTATTTGGGGTTTCTTATTAATTCCGTTGCTATAACAGTAACATTACCAACCTCCAAGGTTGTCGATGATGATGATGTCTGTACTTGCCTCCCACAAAACTTTATCCCTCCATCCGAGAAGACGCTAAGGTCAATGGTAAATGGGGAGCAGGTTCCTGCAGTACATTCGGGCCTTTGCATTATCAACATTTGCAGAGAGCATGAGAACTAGCACTAAAATCGAGTGCAGGCCATTTTCATCGGGTTATCCAGTTACCAACCACAGCTCTCGCAGAATTGCAGTGGTGCATTGTTAATGTTAATCTAGCTGCCAATAACATTTTGGGTACTAGACTCTTCACTAATCTTCCAGACTGATGTCAGCGCTCTCGGATGGGGGGCTACGGACAGCGAGTCTAGCTGTGGGGGTAGCTGGCATGAACACGAAGGGTTGATTCGTCACGCACACGGGATAAATTATTTCGCATTATTGGGGGCATTTTATTGGTAAAGGCATATTGCTCCTCAATGAAGGATTTACACATTCAACTCCAGATTGATAACACCACAGCAGTGGCATATATTAATCATATGGGAGGAGCACGATCAGTATCATGTGTTAACTGGGTACCGTCATGTGGCATTGGTGTATGTCAAGGCATATCTGCGTTTCAGCCATTTATTCACAACCTATAGCTAATGTGGTGGCCGACCATAGGTCGCGTATGTTTCATGCCAAAATAGAATGGATGTTGAATTCTAAACTTTGTCACACAATTGTCACTCGATTTGGGTTGCCATCCATTGATCTGTTCCATCCAGATTACATCACCAGTTCCCTAAATATGTTTCATGGGATCGTGATCCAGGTGCAGTTGCTGTGGATGCAGTCTCGTTACATTGGGGGCACTAAAATTTTATGCAATTCCTGATTTTTTCATCCTGAACTGTCTCACCACAATAGAGCGAGACTCCGCCACAGGTGTTTTGGTGGTCCCAGATTGGCCAACACAACCAAGGTTCCCCTTAGTGTTTTCAATGATGGTTCAATCACTCATGATGATTTCCCAGCTGCAATAATTTCTTGGTGCATCCGGTTACAGGAGAAAGTCACCCTTTACATAACCGTATTAATTGTTGGTCTGCAGGTTCTGACCAGACAATTCCAAGGACTTGGATTGTCGAACAGGGCCATGGTGGTTCTCACTGCAGGCTGGCGAAACAGCACTCAAAAAACAATATATGGTTCACATAAAGAAATTGGAACTGATTCTGTGTACAATCCAGTACGTCTTATCATAATGCAAGCATATGTGATGTGTTGGAGTTCCTTGTTAAGTTGCATTTTGATGAGCACCTGCGATATAGTGACATTACCAGCGCACGGAGTGCGTTGTCCTCTTATTGTGGGCAGTCTTCAGAACAACATCCTATCGGGTCTCATCCGTTAGTATCCCGATTTATGAGGAATTTTTAATAAAAACCCTCCGAAACCTCGCTATACAGAAATCTTGGACATCACTCCTGTTCTCACAATGCTTCGGCAATGGGCTCCAATTATTTACGCAGAGATTAACTCTTGCTGTGGTTATGCTAATAGCGCTGGTTTCAGCACAACGTGTACAATCATTACAATTCTTACGAATACCTTGTATGCATAGTCTGTCAATGACATTAACTTCTATGTTTATGCTTTAATCAAACAAAGCAGGCCCGGTCTGGCTGGAATCAAGGTGACGTTTAAAGCCTATCTTGTTGACCAAATGTTATATGTAGTTACGCCATATAACTTAAGCCAATATATTAAGGTAACAAGGAGTCTCAGAGGTTCTGAGACAGGACTGATCTTTAGTCACAAAAAGACATATAAAAGTTTGTCAGCACAAACTATTTTTACATGGTTGAAACAGGTTCTCAATTATGCTGGAGTCGACATTCCTGTCTTTAACTCTCACTCCACCAGGGCGGCATCAATCTCCCTGGAGAAGGCTCAGGACCAAATCTTTAAGGCTGCAGGATGGTCTCGAGAAGCAACATTTTCTCAATTTTCTGACAAACCTGTACAGACCGTGCCATGGTTTGGGCATGCTGTTTTGGGTCACATTTAATTCATTTGCTTTGTTTTCTATCATTGTTTGTAATTTTCCCTGTGTCTCAGGGGTTATTCCTGTGTTTGTTATTGTTAACAATAACTCAATAGTTATTGAATAATTCAAAGCAATGTTCAATATATTATTTATTCCCTACTGTGCCAACCGAAGCAGATTGTCGTATGGTGTGCATCTACGGCATGAAAATACAGAGCTTTGAAATCTTCACGTAGTCACTCAAGTGACTCCGAAGTAAAATAGTAAGATTAAACGAGAACTTACCAGTTTGAAGTTTGATCCTTATTTTATGAGGAATGACGTTGAGGGATTACGTGCCCTCCGCTCCCACCCTCATAATCTAAGAGATCATCTGGTAGTTCTAGTCTTCTACGAGCCTTACTATGTTACTTCGGCTATTTGTTTTCTGTGTTTTCATGCAGCTGCTTTGAAGTATGACGAGCATGCGCCTGGCGGGGCTTCTTCATGTAATCCCTCAACGTCACTGCTCATAAAATAAGGATCAGACTTCGAACTGGTAAGTTCTCGTTTAATCTTACTATTATGTCACATACAATATTGCATCAAATTGAAAATAATTTGGGGATAGGAATTTTTCAGATACCTAACTCATAAATTCACCCAAATCCATTCCCAGATGCTGGCGATTGTTTTATTCTTTCATTAACACTGTTATTTAACTGCAACTTTCCTCTTCCTTTGAAAAGCTTTTACACTATTTATTGTAGACCTGAAGCTCATTAACTAGAGATTCCACTTTCAAATTTAGCCAAGTGTACAAAGATCACTGATAGTAAACTTGAAAACCCTGACACTGACCTGCAAAATGAAAATATACTGCAGCTTAAAGACACAAATGTTTGATCTAATAGATTTTATTATTTTATAACATTACAAAAATAAGCTAGTCTAATTCAACCAATTAATCCAATCAGCCAAATAAAACAAGAGACTATTGCAAAGTGAAATTGGGTTGAAAGAATACTTTTAATAACCCAGTCACCTTAACTTTCAGTATACAAAGTGCTCATAGCACACGGCGATCCAAAAATAATGTGACAATACCAAAATACCAATTAATTTACAGCAATGCACACAAATCAATGTTTCTAAACTGAAAGGTGAGAACTGGCAGTTACATCTGCAAAAATAGTATTTTCACATAATTTTTTTGTGATCCCCATGTTACTGATAAATCATTTCCATCATGCCAAAATCCGTCAGAGAAATCTGGACAACAGTTTGACAGGTCAACAAACTTGCTGTTGTGCAGTTCAAACCCTTCTGCAGGCAGCACATCAACTGCTTCCAACCCCAGCAACAATTACGTTGATTGCCAGGCAACCATTTCTGGGTGTTTGCTGCCGGTGTAGTATGAACAATGTGGGGAAAAGATCCTGATTGCGTCTTACAAGCAATTCATTGTTGTGCACTGGTGTGTGCGAGGAAAGAAAGATGCAGCCATCAGTTTAACAGGAACAGTTCTACTTCACCTACCTTGGAAAGAATGTGCAGGAAATGCCAAGGAATTGGATGGGGAAAACGTGTTTGCCTGAAGAGACAGCTGCCACAATCGACAACAGCCACCTGCAAGGGGAAGTTTCAACATGCTTCAGTTTGCTGTTATTTTCTGAAACCGACACAGCTCACGAGGAAACAGATAGTCAACACAAGTTCATAAAGGAGTGGATTAACTTGTATCCATTTAGAAATCTAAAAAGACATTTGTTCAATGATTCTTTTTCAGTAACTATGTACAAGGATACCACCTAGTGCCAAAACTAAATTTAGCAGTTACTGATTTCATGCATTGAATCCTTAACATATTACATGCATACTGAGTGTGTGTAATATGTTAAGAACTTGCTACATTAAATCAATACACGCCAAAGTGTGTATGAAGCAAATATTATAGGCCCAGTCTCACAGTGCGAGTTGACCCACGAGTGACCCCGAGTGACAGACTTGTGGTTGTGTACGAGATTCCAAGTTGATGTTCAAGTGTTTGAACCGAGTTCCCACGGGTATGGTAAGTTTGCCATTCACTTGTCATTTCTGCGATGTTCCCAAGTTCCTCTCCCATTTACTCTTGAGTTACCAAGTTCCTCTTCCGCTCAGGGCGTGAGTTGTTGCCACAGTCCGGGATGTCTCGGTTATCTTCAGCAGTTCAGGCGAGAAGTTTGGCAATATATTTGCATGCGCCCAATTTGACTTTAAATTCCAACAGAGAAAATAGGTTTTAGAGGACCTTGGATGTGAGACGGGAAGGGGATTGAGATGCTGAGGTGGGGGGGGGGGGGGGGGGAGATGGGGTTGGGGAGCGCTGAGGAAACTGACTGAAGAAGGTTGGGCAGGGAAGGAATGAGGGAAGGTCTTGGAGAGGTAGTTGAGCGAATGGGGTGGAAGGGAGGGCGAGGGTGATGGGGAGGAGGGTAATAGAGCAGGTTGGGGGGGGAATTGGGAGAGGTCAAGGATTATGGGTGGGGAGGAGTGAGAGGGGGACTGGAAACGGTGTTGGCGGTTGAGGAAAAGGAATGAGAGGAAGGGGTAGAGGAGTGGACCTGGACTCGGCGGGAGATCAGAAGAGGTGAAGAGGTGAAGAGCGAACTGGTCGAGATGAAAGAGCAGGTTGAGGACTCAATGATCATTTTGTTCATACAATTGAGGAAGTTATGACTAAATCTGAAGCACAAACCGCGTTTCAATTCCGTCGGCACCAACCACGGAAGAAGAGTTTGAAGCTGTTTAAGGTGCAGGTTTAACTAAATACATAAGCACTGCAGCTTTGATTTCGCAGTGAGCATGGGTCAATATCGACCTTCGCTTCACGAGCAACTTTTCCCTTTGGAGGCCGAGGAGATTGCAGATGCTGGAGTCTGGGACAAAAGCAAACTGCAGGAAGAAGCCAACGGCCAGGCAGCATCTGGGAAATGGGTAGTCAACCTTCAGGGTCCCGGCCTGAAACATCCGTGTACATTTTATGATTTCCCTCCAAAGATGCAGTCTCCCGTGGTTTGCTTGCACAACTCTCTCCCCTTTCTCCCCCAACACGGGGGGAGGGGGGGGGGGGGGGGATGACGACACGAGATAGTTTAAATTAACCTTACTGCCACTTCATGCTTCTGTTGCGCATAATTCAGCAGTAAAACCTCTCTTCCCCTTAACCAGCGACGCCCGATTCCTCGCACCCCCACAAGTTCACATCGACGAGGGAAGAATGAGCGGGGAGTCTGAAGAAGGGTCCCGACCCGAAACATCACCCATTCCTTCCCTCCAGAGGCGCTGCCTGCCCCACTGAGATACTCCAGCATTTTGTGCCTATCGTCGGTGTAAACCAGCATCTGCAGTTCCTTCCTACACACGGACAGTGAAGTGCCTCGGCCAAATTGCACGTGTCCTCGGTCAAACCCACACACCACTGGGATTAGTTTGTGGAAGTACAACCTGGCGGGAGAGGCTCCAAACAAAAAGGTACTGGCATCCTAGGCTTTTACACTTTGCAAGAAAATAGATACAGGTTATAAATATATAAAATATTGTGTTTAACACAATCTCTACGCATACTTTTCATTTAGAGATAATATTGCATGATACTTCACAAAATAGTAACTAGGGTGTGGGTTAGGAACAGTAGGATTCTCTGGTAGTGTAGATAGTGTTAACCGTGGGATTCTCTGACTCCATTCCTTCTCTCCAGAAATGGTCCGCTGAGTTACTCCAGCATTTTGTGTCTATCTTTGGTTCAGTCTTTACTAGATCGAACGAACAGATTACAGAGTTCCCACGGTAGACTCATGAGTCACTAAGGGCCACTACGGTATTACAATGAGTTTAAATGTTTCCATTTTTTAACTTGAACAGTAAATTTGACTCGTGGAAAAAAATCAAACATGTTTGATTTTTTTTCACGAGTTAACAAGTTTCACGGGTACCTGCCGTTAGCGCCACGAGTCGATAAGTTGCTCGCGCGAGTTCCCGCTACGTTGATTGTATGTGATCACCACGAATGAAAACTCAGGGTCACTCGTGGGCCAACTCGCACCGTGAGACAGGGGTTTATGTCTTAAGCAGAAATCCTCAGTCTTAAGGCCATGTACAAACATCTTTAAATGATTTGAGGATAGAAATTTTGAAATATAAATGCCTAGAAGGTAATAATTGACCATATTATTGACAAACAAAGTGAATTTTGGAGGCAATGTACAATATATTTATGTATCGACATAGCAAATTTAGTTCACACAATGGCAATTAATTTCCAGGTAAAATTCTGAACATGGACAAATATTATAATTTCATTTGAATTTCTCTGATTAATGATCTGGATTATTTGTAAATGCAGTAAAAGGCTTTTATTTTCTTTGTTGTAAAGAAGTACCTTGTCAGATAAATAATGGGCCAAATCTCGCTGGACACTGCACAACATTCTGACTTTCCACCCACACTCACCTGACATAGATCTCAGTCGGCCTCACTGAGTGTATTCAGGCTGAATCTTTTGAGCAGCACGTTGAGAATCCAATCAGGGAATAGGCTATTTTAAATCTGACATGAATTAGTGAGATTTGGAATAATTAATTAATATGGGTGACACAGTGGCGCCATGGTAGCATTGCTGCCTTACTGCACCAGAGACCTGGGTTCGATCTGACGTCAGGTGCTGTCTGTACGGAGTTTGTACACTCTCCCTGTGGTCACGTGGGGTTTCCCCCAGGTGCTCCAGTTTCCTCACACACTCCAAAGGCATACAGGTTTGTAGGTCAATTGGCTTTGGTAAAAATTGCAAGTTGTCCCTGGTTGTAGGATAGTGCTAGTATACAGGGTGATCACTAGTCAGCATGGACTTTGTGCGGCGAAAGGCTTGTTTCCCTGCTGTATCTCTAAAGTCTAAAGTCTGAATGATCCGCATTAAGTAACAGATTCACAAGGAAAGAGAGATTGTAGAATGGCAGTATTTCAAATTAACTAATTTTACTCTCCAAGTTTGCCTTCTCCCACTTTAGAGCATCGTCATACTCTATGAGGTTGAAAAACTTGGTCTGAAACTAATATCCTAAACTTAAATAAATGTTATTACAATGCTATGGGAATAGTGGTAGTTAAAATTGGCTGGAAAGTAGATTAAAGGTATAAGAAGCAACTTCAACAGTTGTGGACTTTTAAGGATATATTTCATGAATTTCACAAAGTTAATTGAGTTTCAGGCTTCAGAAATATACTTACCTCTACAGTACAAACTATTTTTATTTAAATGAAAGAGCAAGATTTAATATGAACCTAAGAGGCATCCTTTTCACTCAGAAGGAGGTGGGTAAATGAAACTACCAGAAGAAGTAATTGAGGCAGGTACTATAACAACATTAAAATAAAACATTTATGGGCAGGAAAGGCCTCGAAGGATATGAGCCAAATGCAGGCAAATGGAGCTAGCTTTAATGGGGCAACTTGGTCAGCATGAATAAGTTGGGCCAAAGGGCCTGTTTCCGTGATGCTTTATGAAATTTCATTCTGAGTATATTCCAGAGAGGAAGAGAAGCTCTGTTAAAAAGATACCCCATCCTTGGTTAGCTGAAGGAATTAAGAATTAAAATAGAAGGCATACAATGTTGCAAAGATTAATGATTGACCAGAGCCTAGAGAAATGTTTGGATACCCAAGGATGATTATGACAATGCTCTAAAGTGGGAGAAGGCAAACTTGGAGAGTAAAATTAGTTCACTATATATAACGGACAGTTAAAAAGCTCCACGGGTATATGATAAAGAAGACAATAGATAATACATAGTTCCTTTAAGGATAATTCTGTGGAACTCACAATAGGAAATGGCAGAGATTCTAAATACTTATTCTGTATCTGACTTTGGAGTGGGAGTCACCCCAAAAATTACAGATAATTCGGGAGGGACATAATTAAAACAATAACCAGATGATAAATACAAGACAAGCCAATAAGTCACCCAGACCTGATAGCCTTCATGCTGGAGGGCGAGGGTAGAGAGGGAGGGGGGGGGGGACGGAAAAGGAGGGGGAGGGGGGCGGAGAAGGAGGGGGAGGGGGGGGTAGAGAGAGAGGGGTATGGGGGGCGCACAGCATCAGAGGCGATGGCTTGTCCCCGAACGCAATACTCCACCATTCACCCATAGGTCCCAATACTCACCACTGCCTAGAGCGGGAGGGGTGATAGAGAGGGAAGGTGGGCGTAGAGAGGTTGGGGGGGGGCAGAGATGGGCATGGCATGGCAGGGGAGGGCAGGTTCCCGAACGCAATATTCCACCACTCACCCATAGGTCCCAATACTCACCAATCCCTAGAGAGGGAGGGGGTAGAGTGGAGGGGTGGTAGAGAGGAAGGGGGTAGGGAGGAAGGGTGAGGGGTAAAGAGCGAGGGTGAGGGTGGTAGAGAGGGGGGAGGTAGTAGAGAGGTGGGGAGGGGTAAATAGGGAGAGTGAGAGGGTTGGTAGAGAGGAAGGGGTGGTAGAGGGGGAGGGGGTAGAGGGGGAGGGTGGTAGGGGTGGAGATAGAAGGGGGGGGTAGAGTGGGTGGGGGTGGAGAGGGAGGGGAAGGGGTGGAGGGAATGGGTAGGCAGGAAGTGGGGTAGAGGGGCAGTAGAGAGGGAAAGTGCAGTAGAGAGGGAGGGAGTAGAGAGGGGGGGGGTAGAGAGGGAGGAGCAGTAGAGTGGGATGGGCAGTAGAGAGGGAGGGGGGTAGTGAGGGCGGGGGGGTAGAGAGGGAAGGTGGTAGAGAGGGAGTGGGGTAGAGAGGTAGGGGAAGGACAACTTGTTCTATTTGATCTTATTTGATTGTGCACGCCAGGTTGATTGCATTCGAGGAAACAGGGCGGACCACGTGAAGGTTGCAATCTCCCACCCCTGTCCCATTGTGATGTCATTTGTAAATGAGATCCATTGTAATTGGACGTCTGTGAGATGGCACTGTGACATCATCAATGGAAAGTGCTGCAAGAGTCTCCCACTGAAAAGCAATTAATTTTTTGAAATAAATGATTAAAACATAAAAATAACTTTGGAAATATAGGTTGGAATGTGATGGGAAGATGTTTATCCCATCGAGGGATAAAATGTGAGTAGAATGTGTGAAAATGGGAAGGCTGTGGCCTAGCGTTTGGAAGAAGATACAAATTAAGGAGATTAAAAGAAAGCCAACACAACCCTGCAAACACAAACATTTAAAATGTTAAGAACAATGGGAAGAGTTTTAGTATAATACTAGACTAAGTGGGACCTGTTGGGTCTCAGTCACACGGGAAGCCTCGTCCCCCAAATGCAACCCATTCCCCAACGCATTATTCCACCACTCACCTGTTCCCCCAACGCAACCCGTTCCCCCAAAGCAATATTCCACCATGCAGGGGAGGGTGTGTGGAGGAGGGGGGTTTGGTGAAGGGGGGGGTGTGGGGTTGTGGGGAAGGTGGGTCATGTGGGGGATGGGGTTGAGGGGGAAGGGGTGTGTGGAAGGGGGGGTGTGCGAAGGGTGTTTGGGGAGGGGGAAGGAGGGTTGAGGGCGGTGGGGGAAGGGGGAGTGGGGAAGGGGGTGTGGGGTGTGGGGGGGGGGGTGTGTGTGTGGGGGGTGAGGGGGGGGGGTGGGGGAGCGGGGGGTGGGGGAGCGTGGGGTAGGGAAAGTGGGGTGGGGGAGGGGGAAGGTGTGGGGAGGGGGTGGTCGCAGCAAGCGCAGCTCGCACTGTGCTCACCTCGCACATTCAGCTTTCGGCCTCTCGCAGCAGATCCCGGTCCCACTCCGGCTTCACTCAGAGCCTTCCGGTTCAACGCAGCAGCTTTTGGCTGGTAGTGCTGGTCGCTGCACACTCGGCACGAGCTGCTCAACATACTGCGCCCCTTCAGCTTTTTATTCACCTCGCCGCGCTATTTACAGGGGCAATTTTTAAACCTTCATAACTTTTGTGCTATTTCACCGATCGGAACAAAACTTATTTGACTTGCAGCAGAGTAGAATGGTGAGTAAGGTGGCAAAAAATCGTAACGATATGGGGGATAATTTTTGCGTAAATTGAATTACAACGCAGACCAGAAGTGGTCAAGATCAGAATTTTAGTAATAGTAAAGATAGATAAATAAGGCAATCAGGCAGCATTGTTTCATGAAAGGGAAATTGTATTTGACATATTTGGTTGAGATCTTTGAGGCATTTGACTAGGCTGCTCATCAAAGTTTGCTGCACAAGTAGTGGTGGTAACATTGCCTAGGATGGGGCATTGGCTAGCTAATGAATGGAAAAGAGGGTAATAAGATAACAGGGTTTTATGGTGATCAGTGCTGGGGCCTTCGCTAGTTACAATTTATAGTGATGATGAATGGTGGGATTGAGTGTACTGTGACCAAATGTTTTGGAGGTACAAAGATAGGTGTGTTAACAGGTTGTGAGGAGGACTAAAAATGCCTGTGAAAGGACTTGCATCGCTCCAGTTACTTGGCAAGACATTGGCTGATGAAGTATAACGTGGGAAAGTGTGAGCTTGACCACTTCGGAGGGAAGAAGACAAAGTAAACTAGTATTTAGGTATAAGCTAGAAAATGTTGTGGTACAGAAGGATCTGGGAATCCATTGCTTTAAGAACAAAAGACTGGCATATAGATAAAGCAAGTGATTAAGGAGGCAATTGGAAAGTTGACCTTTGATGAGAGCGCAGCTTTCCATCCAATGGGTGCCCTACCTTTGACCACATGGTGTGCATAGCCAGGCTGCCTTGCTATGAAGTGAATAAATAACATCAATGCATTTTAAGTCGGAAAGGCTGAACGGATTAAGGTTTGATCTGATAGTGATTCTGAAATGTTTGAGTTGAGTTGAGTTTAGTTTATTGTCACACGCACCAAGGTACAGTGGAAAGATTTTGTTACACGCTATCCAGTCACCGGAAAGATAATCGAGCCATCCACAGTATACAGTTAAATAATAAGGGCAATAATGTGAATAACGTTTAGTACAAGATAAAGTCGAGTAAAGTCCTATCAAAGATTGGTGAGTTTCATAGTCTTGCTATAAAAAAGATATTTCACATTGCAAGCAGAACCATATAAAAGGGCCTTCAATGAAAGAGAATTATGAATAAATCTGCAGAAATTGTAGATCAACGTCTTCACCCAGAGAGCGGTGAGGATGTGAAATAGTGAATAATTGGATGAGGGAATAGTTATGGCAAGTAATATTTAAGGATATGTCGAAAACACTTAAGCAAGAAAGAAGTAGGATATGTTGATAGGATTAGGTGAAGAGGGATGGAAGAAGGCTTGTACAAAACATAAATGCTGGCATGCACTTGTTGAGCCAAGTGGTCTGCTTTGTGCTGTAAATAATTAATAACTCATGCAAAGCCACACACAGGCATTTCCAAGCATAAGCCAGATAACCATGAGGAATGGGAATCGAGACAAATATTTTCCGCTCACTATCCCAAAAGTGCCGGGGCCAATTGCAACACCTCCACTGGTACCTTGGCTGAGATCAGCCTGTCTAGCAGATCATTGAATCTGGTCCGTTCCTGTTGTGCATGACTCAGTTCCATACTGGGTGGGACTTTTACCAATTGAGTCACTGGGGGAAAACCTTCTTCCTGTCTGCTGAAGAGAACCAGACAGCTGTGCAAGAATGAAGATGTCATTTAAGAACACTTTGGGGGATGCGTAGAATTAGCAAGGCCAATTGAGCCCTTCCTGCTTATTCCTGGAAGAGATCATAAATTTTCTCTGAATAGATTGAACCCAACCTATTCATTTTCCTCAGAGAAAGACCTTAGTTCGGTAATATTTTAATCTGCTCCCAGTAAGCTGGAGTTGTCGATTGGATGTCCATTAAACAAAGTGTTTAATGTTATTTCACTTGACAGATTGTACATCCAGGCATTAAGTTGATAATGTATCTCTAATTATTCTTCAATTTATGACACCATTAAGTCTAGACACCATTGCGTCCCAGTGCCATGGTTACCATCTGGTTGATTAAGACAAGGCTTAAGACTGGTCACAGAAAAAAGGAATTGCATATGTTGATTTACACAAAAGGACACAAAGCGATGGAGTAACTCAACTGGTCAGGCAGCACCAGGTCGTGAGCCTTCGTCAGACTCTTCTTCAGACTTAAGACTGGTTTTCTGTTCTGTTTCACTTCCAAGAGTACATTTCATAAATCTTGAAATGCTTCTAAACCAGCATGTCCATAAATTGACACACAGTGCTGTAGTAACAGCAAGTCAGGCGGCATCTATGGAGAACATGTATAGGCGACGTTTAGGGTCAAGACCCTTCTTCAGACTCACAGGTGATGTTTTGGGTTGAGATCTTTCTTCAGTCATGTCCATAAATTCTCCATTAAATAAAATGAAGGATTTGTATCTAAATGGAATCTCAGCATACTTCTAAGCATAAGTTGTCATGGTAGTTTTATAGTATAGTTTCTATCTTCATATTCTTCAAATCCCAGTCATTGCTCTGCAGGTGAAAAAGGTTAACATGTCCCACACAATAACATCTAACGTGGAACTGAGGTAAACTGGGAGCTAATCTGATGCAGCAAATAATCAGCTGGAGGAACTCAGTAGGTCAAGAAAATTCTGTGAGGGGAAAGGAACTGTCCACATTATAGGTCGAAACCTTGCATCAGCCCATTTTGACCTGTAACATCGACAATACTTTTCCCCCCTTGGACATTGCCCGAGCTAGTGAGTTCCTCCAGCTGATTATTTGTTACTCCAGATTCCAGCAACTGAAGTTTCTTCTGTCTTTGTTCACCTGATGGCTTGGTGTAAGGTCACCAAGCCAACTGGCAAAGGTACAGTTCCTTTGAGGTGCACCATGCCACATTTGACATCCATGCAAGTCATTGACTATTGTTCTTCCTTGCTTACTGTGCTGTCCACTACTGCTCAGTGATTGGCGAATAGTTTTACTCCTGTGTCAGGAAGCATGGACCCGACTCAAAGGACAGAGTATTGAACATAAAAATCTGATATCACAGAACGTAGGGGATCCTGCACATGTCGGATGACACATTTGTCATCCTACAGAGGCAATGCAAATCAAATTCTCCTGTTTTCAGGTAAATGTAAAAGATCCTTGGCAGGTTTTTGAGGAAGAACAGATAAATTAACATCAATATCTAGGCCAGTATTTAACAAGCATTGCTAAAATAGATGATGTCTGTTATCACATTAATGTTTGCGGAAGCTTGCTCTGCATAAATTGACCGCTATTTTCTCCATCATAATGGTGATCATGCAGTAAAAGAGTATTTCATGACCATAATGTGTTTTGAGATTTTCTGAAAGTGATGTGAAAGTTCAATATAAATTAAAGTATTTATATCAATTACACGTTTATGAATGACAACTCCATCATATAAAACACTGTTTGCAAAACAGGATACAGTATGCTGAGAATGAACACCACAAAATACATCACTGAGTCAATAATATCTGGTTAAGAAAATATTTATTGTTAGTTTTCTCTTACAACTGGGCAACCCATGATAGTGGCAGTAATGCAATGATAGCTTAATATTACAGACAGTATATCCTCAACAATTTATAACAATGTTCAAATACCAGGAGTAAAAGTGTTAATAAAATGATGTACAATCTTGTTGTTAATATACCTTTACAAAACATGGCCAGTGAATAAATTGCAATTCTATGTGTCAAATATAGAGCCTTGTAAATTGTAAAGCCCCAAATGAGCATTACAATTAATGATAGGGTACACATTCAAACTTCTGCCTTAGCATTTTGAACAAGACATTGTTAGGATTATCTACAACAATTTGCCCCACCCCTTCCCCTCACCTCTTTCTCCCAGCTTTCTCCCCTCTACTCCATCAGTCTGAAGAATGGTGCTAAACCAAAATGTCATCTGTCCATTTCCCTCCACAGATGCTGCCTGACCTGCTGAGTTCCTCCAGCAGTTTGCTTCAGCATCTGTTGTCTCTTGTGTCTCCAGAATGTTATTTCTGTTGCTTTTGTTGGACTGTTTCTATAACAGGCTGATAACCCATAGTATCAATTCTATACCTGAGTATCAATTTAAAAATATGCCTGAAGCTCATTTTCACCTTCACTAACTTTTCCACATCTTAAGAAATCCATTTGCTCATTATTAGATATAAAAATGGCTTTTTTTTAAATACTTAATTTATGCAGCATTGGGGAGAGGACATAACTATTCAGAATACATTAATACTAAAAATTGTGCACCTGCAATGTTATCTGTATCTGGTGTATTTTCAAGACAGGAAGATTATACACAACTATTTTAAAGAACCTGCAAAAGTACTCATTAAAATAACAGTTTATGTGATATGTGGTAATTAAATCAAGTAACTGGATTGAGAAGGTATTTTCAAGAATGTGATTTTAATTATTTTCCACTGATTGGTATGCCTGTAGAGGAAAACATTTCACCAGATTGTCTTGGAATGCCAACTCTTGAAATGTATTAAGGGCCTGGGCCACTTGGCCGTCATTTGCGCGCCATTTACGCAACCTAGTAGCGTGTGGGTAGCGCGGGACGGGCGCATGGAGTGGCGTGGAGGAGTGTGGAGTTGCGCGCGGTATCGCGCAGCGCTCCAGGATTTCGTTCTGCACGAAATCTTCGCGTGCCACCAGCCTGTCGCGTAAATGACAGCCAAGTGGCGCGGCGCAACGTCTTACCTCCAACAGCAGCAGAAGCAGGCTAACGATCGCCAAGCTCGGCCAGGGGCTCGCGACCGTGTCGGATCCGGATCCGCCCCCGCTCCTACTCCCAGAGCGGGGCCAAGACGATTGGAGATAGACACAAAATGCAGGAGTAACTCAGCAGGACCGACAGCATCTCTGGAGAGGAGCAATGGATGACGGTTCGGGTTGAGACCCTTCTTCAGACTGAAGAAGAGTTTCAACCCAAAACATCATCCATTCCTTCTCCCCAGAGATGCTGCTGGTCTCGCTGAGTTACTCCTGCATTTTGTGTCTACCTTCAAATGACGTCATGTGCTCCAGGTGGCTGAGCGGACGCATGATGACGCGCGCGACCGTCGCACGCCAGTCACTACCGGCCTGTCATGTTTATGACACTTTATTGTTCATTCCTAACAGCCCTGTCCCTGACTTTACTTTAGTCTTTCGGGACACAGCACGGAAACAGGCACTTCAGCCACCCAGTTCATGCTGACCAGCAATCACCCCGTAAACTAGCACTATCTTACATAATAAGGACAATTTGTGTTAGCAGTGTGAGAGGTGGGGGCGGGGGAGGTCACCAAACTGCCCCCCCCCCCCCCCCCCCACCCCAAGATCCAGACAAGGTTAGTGCAGGCATTGGCAGATCCCAGTCAATTATTCCAGACCTGGAGAACCAGATCTGCTTGATTTCCCTACAACTGCTTTCCGGTGTTTTTAAGCACTTCATAATTTAATTAATGTTTATATATACTGTATGAAGAAAGTTTTTAAACAGAGGCTGTCTGATAACATTGACGGGTGGGTGAGGCCAAGGTGATTGTCGATTATGTGTGCCACAAATCATGGTGGTATTTATCATTGAAAAGCTCTTCACTCCAATAAGCTCAGAAGCAGAGCAGCACAGTGGCGCAGCGGTAGAGTTGCTGCCTTACAGCACCCCGGTTCGATCCTGACTACAGGAGCTGTCTGTGCTGAGTTTGTACATTCTCCCTGTGACCACATGGATTTTCTCCGGGTGCTCCGGTTTCCTCCTGCACTTCAATGATGTTTAGGTTTGTAGGTTAATTGGCTTCGGTAAAATTGTAGAATTGTCCCTCGTGTGTGGTATTGTGTTAGTGTAGGGGATCTCTGGTTGGCGCAAACTTGGTGGGTCGAAGGGCCTGTTTCTGTGCTGCTTCTCTAAAGTCTAGTAGTCTAAAGCCTGTGGAATAATTTACAAGTTATGTTATTTTTCTAAAGAGGTGACCTGGCAGCAATTGTGCACACAATGCATCCCGACAAATGGCAAGCAGGTGAACACAAGACATCTTTTTATCTGTAATGTTGTTTGAGGACTAATGATTGTCAAGAAAGCAGAGATATCTCACCTAGTTATCATCAAAATAGTACCAGGCCTAGACCTCCACCTTAGCAAAAGACAAGCTTCACATTAACTTCTCATCCTGCCGACAGGGTTGTACTACATGGGACTGTCACACTGGGTTCTTTGTTCAAAACCTCGGTCATACAACCTTCTGACTCAGAGATGAGAGAGAGTCTTGGCTGACACTTCCAAACCCAGCAATGTAATACTGATGAGATAATCAGTCTTCAAGTGACACTGACTGAGCCACGAAAATTGCATAGAGCTTTGAGAATACTCCGTGCTCTTCTTTGAAATAACTGAAACCTAAATCAAATAGTTATTTGCCAAGAAACTTAATTGCAGGCAATATTTTCCAGACTAAAACGCACTAATGACCACTTCCTGTCATTCCAAATTTTCAACCAACCACTTCCTGACTTCCTAGAAGGAGATTTAGAACCTTGACATATGTCCAATTAAGTGAGCATGCAGGTATAGCAGGCAGTGAAGAAAGCAAATGGCATGTTGATGTTCATAGTGAGAGGATTTGAGTATAGGAGCAAGGAGGCCTTACTGCAGTTGTTCAGAGCCCTGTTGAGACCGCCTGGAGTACTGTGTGCAGCTTTGGTCTCCTAATTTGAGGAAGGACATTCTTGCTATTGAGGGAATGCAGCATAGGTTCACCAGTTAATTCCGGGGATGGAGGGACTGACATATGATGAAAGAATGGGTCAGCTGGGCTTATATTCACTGGAATTTAGAAGGATAAGAGGAGATCCTATAGAAACATACAAAATTCTTAAGGGATTGGACTGGCTAGATGCAGGAAAAATGTTCCCGATATTGGGGGAGTCCAGAACCAGGGATTACAGTTCAAGAATAAGGGTTGGGCCATTTTGGATTGAGATGAGGAAAAACGTTTTGTTATTTTTGGTTACTTGCCACCTCAATCACTGGAAGCAGAAATCACACTCAGCTTCAGAAATGCGCAGCTGCCCTCAAGGCTGAAGCTGTCGTTGGCACCTTATTGTTTCACTCATTCAACATATGCTTTTGGATTCACCATGTTTTTGTACAGCACTTCTAGATCCATTGGTCATCCAGAAACACACCATGGCCAATTAATATTGAAGACTAATCACTATTGTCGTAAAAGGATTTTTAAAAAAAAGTTTTGGCATAACAAAATCCCATATGCAACAACAACAAAAAAGACTAACTGAGATTAATGAAACTCTTCTGGTAGTGCTTGAGGGTGGTATGTCATCCAAGGTAACAGAATAAATCTCTTCGTTAAATGAGTAGAAAGGAACTGCAGATGCTGGTTTATACTGAAGATAGACACAGAGTGCTGGAGTAACTCAGTGAGTCAGGCAGCATCTCTGGAGAAAAAGGATGGGTGATGTTGTGAATCAGAACCCTTCTTCAGACTGGATATTTTGGGTTGGAACCCTGGAGTCTGAAGAAGGGTTCTGACCTGAAACGTCACCCATCCTTTTTCTCTAGAGATGCTGCCTGACCCATTGAGTTACTCCAGCAAATTATGTCTATCTTCTTTAAATTATGCCTGTTTGAATGGCAAATAGAGCATGATTTCGTATATGTTGCAAAGGTGAAACACCTGGAAGAACTGCTGCCTCACAATGCCAGAAATTCAGGTTCGATCCTGACCCTGGGTGCTGTCTGTGTTGAATTTGCACGTTCTCCCTACGGCCATGTGGGTTTCCTCTGGGTGCTACAGTTACCTTCACACCTGAAAAACACGTGGGTTTGTAGGTTAATTAGTCAATTTAATTAGTAAATTGCCCATCATGTGTTGGGAGTGGATTACATAGTGAGATAACATAGAAGTAGTATAGACGGGTGATCGATGATCGAGTTGGACCTGGTGGGCCATAGGACCTGTTTCCATGCTCTTTCTTTCAATCGATTTTATTCAAACAAGAAAAAATCTTCAGGTGCCAAATATCCACAGATGCACCTCCCTATAAATTTTGTCTTTTCTGCCTCCAACTACAAGTTTTGAAAGTAATTATTACCTTGATAACTTTGGTCTGCTCCCTATCACGGAGATTTGCTTTTTGTCCCCACATTCCTCCTCGCTGTAACGTGAACCACACGTGTCCTCTCACTTCTCCACTTTTGATGAAGAGCCCATGACCCAAAATGTCGACTCAGTTATCCTCCCCACTGATGCGACCTGACCTGCCGAGTGCTTCTAGCATTTGTTAGCTGACTAAACCTGGATGTATATCAGAATTCAGCTGAACTACTTTGAGAAAAGTCTATCGATTTTGTGGTTTTCAATCTCACTAGAATGGAATCTGTTTTATTCAATCTGGAAAACTAAGAAAAAACTTTGATTTAACATGAAGGAGTATCCTTTTGGGAATGCACCACTTAACATCATCACATTTATTCTAAATTGGATAATGACTTCATGAAAAAATTCTATAAACATGTTAAACAATGCAGTACCAGATAAAATGGTAAGCCCTGAAGTGTACCAATAATTGCAGATTGTACAGAATACTGTCTGTGATGCAAATTGTCATTAATTTCAGGTTTGAATTACTGCAGTAATGAACACACATTTCAGTTGACATCAGGTGTTTCTATGCAATCAAACTTTCAATCCAAAAGATTGAAATTCCTCTTTCACTGATTCTACTTCTTTTGAGGATAATATCTGCTTTGGGGCTTCAGGGAAGGCAGGAGAATGGGGTTGAGATGGAAAGATAGATCCGCCATGATTGCATGGCAGAATAGACTTGATGGGCCGAATGGCCTAATTCTGCTCCTCGAACTTATGAACACGAATTAACTTTACATAATTATTCCTTGATAATTTGTTTTCTCTATCTTCTGGATTTCTTTGAACTTTATAGAGGAAAGAGGTAGGGAGGTAAATGACAGGTGGGGGCTTCAAAAATTCCCACTTCAATGACACACATTGGCTTTTGTAAGTATCAGTTACGAAATGTTTTGCCAAGGCTCCATTGACAGTATTTTCCCAGCTCATGACCTCTATTACCATGAAGGAAAAGGGACAGTAGGTGCATTGGGACACCATCAATTGATTTACAAATATATCACCAGCCTCTCATTGTTGCTGTGTCCAATTGCGCTGGGAGAGCACCTTCACTGGAAAACCACAAGGGTATAAGAGTAGGCTCATGACCAACTTCTCAAGGACAAATGAGAATTTAATAGGAACCTGAGGGGTAACTTTTTTACACAGAGGGCGGTGGGTGTATGGAACGAGCTGCCAGAGGATGTAGTTGAGGCAGCTACTATTGTAACATTTGAGAAACAGTTTAGACAGGTACATGGATAGGATAGGTTTAGAGGGATATGGGCCAAACTCAGGCAGGTGGGCTGGAGTAGATGGGACATAATGGTCGGTGTCGGCATATTGAGCCGAAGGGCCTCTTTTCCCACTGTATGATGATACAACTCCATGACTCTAATTAGCGATGGCCTTACCAACAACATCTAGATTCCAAAAGTGAATATAAAGACATAAATTTTAAAATCTACAATTCATTATAAACGAGCTGGTAACAATAATCTTAAAACGACTCTATTATTGTAAAAACCTGGCTACTTCACAAATATTCTTCAAGGAGGGAAATCCGTCTTCTTTATTTGATCTGGCCTTCTACTCTGAGACTCCTGACCACCAACTTGACTACTGACAGCCTCCTCAGTGCAGAAGCAGTGAGGAATATACACTAAGTGCTGGAATGTCACATCCCTCGGATTAATCAATGTGTCTCAATGGCCAGCACATTTGATGGGGTGGTAATACATATGCCATGTGCACATGTTGGAAATATGCAGAGAAGAGAGATTGTAAGCTAAATCTTCATATAATGTTGAGTTGAAGCCAGGGTTTTGAAATTGGTCTGGTTGCGAATGCAGCTAGCACACTGTTGAAGCATAAACTGAAATTATGTTATTTGCCACTATGAAAGGGCTCTCTCCCAAAGCCATTTTGTCCAAACTATCTTAAAGGGATACCCAATTGCTTGTAGGATTGTCTGGGAATTGAGTGGCTGTTGAGTTTGCTCGAGAGTGATGCTCAGCTGAAAAAACACCCACTGGAGCCTTCAGCTGTGACCTGGGAGCAACAGGCATGGAAGCAGCTCAAGTAAAGAAGAATGGGAGAGTCTCGGGTGACTGATGAGAGTATCGTGGCTTGCAGTGGACGAGATACTCGTTCAGAATGCTTTAAACACTTCTGGGCCGACAAGGCTCAGCTACAAAATGACTCAGTGCATCAACAGGCCCTTCGGCCCACCGTGTCTGGACCGATCAGTGATCACCCCGTACATTAGTTCTATCCTACACGAGAAATTTACAATTTTTGTCATTGTAAAACCAATTAACCTACAAACCTGTATGTCTTTGAAGTGTGGAAAGCAACCAGAGCACCCAGAGAAAACCCACGCGGTCATAAGGAAAAAATACAAGTTCTATACAGACAGCACCCATCATCGGAATCAAATCCGGGTCTCTGGGGCTGTAAGGCAGCAGCTCTACCACTGTACCACTGTGTTGGCTCATGAATAGTGTCTTCCCAAGAGATGATACCAGGTTCATATTCCACAGAGACACTGTTGCAAAACAAAATGTAGTTATGAAATTATATTTTTAAGCCTATTCTGAAGTGCTGTGCACTCTCGCTGGTATCTTCTGCTTCTGATGCATTGGAAGTTGCATGTCATGAGCAAGTAGCTGGTCAGTGTGCAGAAGTTGAGAGATGTGGGTCTAAAGCATGTAGAAGCATCTGAATTAAGGCAATGAATAAGAGACAGGAAGTCATGATTTAACTTTATGGGACTTTGGTTAGGCTGCATTTGGAGCATTGCATGTGATTCTGGCTGTCCCAATTCAGGAAGGATGTGGTTGTTTTGGAAAGGGTGCAGAGGTGATTTACCAAAATAATGCCTGGATTAGGCAATATTAGGTGCAAGGAGAGGTTGGACACTCGGATTGTTTTCTCTAGACTGACGGAGATTGAGGGGAGACCTAATAGAAGTGTATGAAATTATGAAAGGCATAGATAGGGTAGGTCTTAGCATCATGTTCAGCAGGGATGTTGAGGGTCTAAGGGCCTGTTTCTCAGCTGTATTGTGCTCTGTTCTATGTTTTTATGGTGTGTGGGATATGATGAAATATCCTATTAGATCCTGACTGTACGGAGTTAGTACGTTCTCCCTGTGACAGCGTGTGTTTTCTCCAGATGCTCCAGTTTTCTCCCACATTCCATAGATGTACAGGTTTGCAGGTTAATTGGCTTCTGCAAATTGCCTAGTTTGTAGGATTGAACTAGTACATAGGTGATCGATGGTCGGTGTAGACTCGGTGGGCCAAAGGGCTTGTTTCCACGCTGTATCTCTAAACTCTAAAAAATATATACGTTGTTTAGGGACACCAAAGGTATGGAAATACTTTTTACTGATTTTTAATTGTTAGGAATATACAGTGCGATCGTTTTCTTTGGTAACAATAATTCCCCCGTCTATCTCAAGAATGTGAGATTTCATTAAGAGCACACTTGGATGAATAGATGCAACTGGCATGTAAAGCGTCTCTTCCCATGCGCGCAATACATGAAGCCGATGAAACGAGACAACTGTCACACTAAAGATAGACACAAAATGCTGGAGTGACTCGATGGGACAGGCAGCATCTCTGGAGAGAAGAAATGGGTGGTGTTTTGGGTCGAGACCCTTCAGTCTCAGTCTTCAGGTCTGATGAAGGGTCTCGACCCGAAACGTCACCCATTCCTTCTCTCCAGAGATGCTGCCTGTTCCGCTGAGTTACTCCAGCTTTTTGTGTCCATCTTCGGTTAAAATAGCTTACAGATTATCTGGTGTTTGTGCGTGGGAGCCTGCTGTGTGCGTTACGCAGGCAACCAGACGGTAATAAATAAAACGTGCTTCTTGTTGTCGGGGGGGGGGGGGGTAGTGGGAGGAGATAAAATTATTTGTTATCATACACACTTTACATCGGTGTGCCAGGGAATTTGTGTGTGTCCCCTTGATTTTAAAGCGACTTAATATGGCTGCCAATATGATTCATGGCTTGTAGGCCACGCAGCCTTTCGGATGATTGCCGTTTCGGCAGTGCGGCCTTTCGGTGAGTTTGCTTTTAGGCGAAGCAACCTTTTGGTTTGTTGGCTTTTAGACATCCTGCCCTTTCGATTAGTTTGCATTTGGGCATCCCACCCTTTCGATTAGTTGGCGTTTCGGCTTTGTTTCCATTCGGTTATTTGGCTTCCACTTCTTTGCTTCAGCTCCTCATCCTTCGACGCCACGTCTGGGTACCCTTTGAGACACCTGACAACAGTGCTTGTAGGACATCTCTCAAAGAGATGATTTGGAAATATATTAATGCCCATTTCAGACTGCAGAGTTAAAAATAATTCAACAAGGTTACAATAATTATTTCAATTCAGTTTGTTGCAGGCCAGGATGAATTAAATTGCACAAAGCCACCCATTTTCAAGGAAACTGAGGTAAATTTGTGCTGAGTGCAGTAAGTAGAGCAAACCAAACACAAAGGGTAGTAAGTATAACTTGGGGGTGGCACACTTACATTATAAGCCACATTGAGCATTGGAAGGGAATGTTTTCATGGAAATCAGGAGGATTTTTGCAAGCTAAATCAAACTGTTCGTCTAACTTTCTCTTACTTAGTTGGAGATGAGAGATTTTCCTTTACTTTCCACTGTTGGGAGATTATTCACTTTATTTTGCGGGATCAAGATTTCACTAGCAGGTTTTACTGAATTGCTATGAGTCAGGAAGCCAATTTCCAAAATGTAAACACAATCTGATACTAATTCCTGTGGTTATCACTTGGTGAAAATGTCTAAGTGAAAACAGATTCCCCAGCGCTAAAAACACACACAAAAAAAATTCAGCCTGAAGTCGAATAAAAACCCCAAAGAAAGTTATTGAGGGGGCGATGATAGGTTTATCCTATGTTTTCACAAGTATTTTAAGGAGAGTTAGACTAAAGTGAATATACGTGCAAGATGCAGCTGTTTGTAACATTCGTTAGCTGATCGAGGGGTTGGGTGTGTGTTCAATTGTGTGTCTGCCTGTTTCTGATGAAGTGCTACCATTAAAATGTATCTATTTTATAATTGAAGCTGTCAAGAGGAACATTAACTAGATATGGCAAGATAATAAGAAAGTGCCTGTTTCGCAAATTTTCCACTGAAGAATTTGAAGCCTACTATTTTAAATGTTCATTTAGTCACAATGCTACAGCAAACTAGAGTGGATGTAACTGGGTGATACCTGATCAATCCACCCTGGTGATAACACTATTGGGAGCAATAAATTTACGTTCCAATTGTACTACCTCCAGGAACTTACTTAAGTTGGTTCAGGTCTCAAGGACTCAAACAGTCTTTCCACGTGAACCCGTGATTCACTCACACTTCTTCCAATCTAGTGCTCAGCATTCAGTGTTCACAATGTGGTCTCCTCTCCAGCAGAGAAATAGGGTGGCGCAGTGCGCAACGGTAGAGTTGCTGCCTTACAGCGCCAGAGACCTGGGTTCAATCCTGACTGGGGATGCTGTTTGTACAGAGTTGGTATGTTCTTCCTGTAACCGTGTGGGTTTTCTCTGGGTGCTCCGGGAGTGGTACAACATTATCAATAAATTTGTTATTATGGATAGGTGGCTAACAACAAAAATCTTACAGATGTCATAGAAAATAGGTGCAGCAGGAGGCTATTCGGCCCTTCGAGCCAGCACCGCCATTCATTGCGATCATGGCTGATCGACCCCAATCAATAACCCGTGCCTGCCTCTTCCCCATATCCCTTGATTCCACTAGCCCCTATAGAAACATAGAAAATAGGCTGCAGGAGGAAGAAAATAGGTGCAGGACGAAAAAAGTAAACAGAAAAGTCCTCATCGGGACACCAAGCAGTACATACTGACACAGTCGCTAAGTATTGATTGTTGTAGAAAATACAGCAGTGGATGGACATTTGCAATCAGCATCTTATTAGCAATTTTGTAACAAGTTTATGCGTGTAGCACCATTAAAGTGGATTACAATCCCAAGGCATTTCACAACATTTAACAGGAAAATACACTAAAGGGCCTGTCCCACTTGGCGATTTTGCCGGCGTCATATCAGTGTTGCCAAAAGATTTTGAACATTTCAAAATCCAGCGGCGACAAAAAAAATGTTGCGACACTTGAAAAAACAATGCGCGTCATATGTCATCGTGCCGCATTACGCCGCATCAGGCCGCGTATTTTTCGGTGACCTGAAACGTCAGTCAATGATGCCGGCAGTCGCCGAAGAAATCGCCCTTAAGACAGGGACAGGCCCTTAAGAGATGTTAACTGAAATATCTAACCTATTGTTGCTTCTTACTTGACAGTAATGGCTGCAAAGCTTTTCTGATTCCGATGGAGTTTTGGCAAACCCATTAACCAATGAATCTCGCACCTTGGTCATCTCACTGGTGCTAATGGAAGATCATGGAAATGGCTCTTACACAAGCTGTTGACATCAACCTAAAGGCACACCCTCAAACATACAGACTTCTACCCTCACAACAGAACAGGTGCACTGATACCTGCTCACAATTTGAATCACTGGTTGCAGCAGCTGTTATAGAATCATAGAGCACAGAAACAAGCTCCTCGGACCAACTCATCCATGCCGACCAAGATGTCCTATCAAAGCTAATTCCATTTACCAGGGTTTGGCCCATATACCTATGGGCCAAACCCACAGAAATCTAGACAGAGCTCTTAGAGATAACGGATTCAAGGGATATGGGGAGAAGGCAGGAGCGGGGTACTGATTGTCGATGATCAGCCATGATCATATTGAATGGCGGTGCTGGCCCGAGGGGCTGAATGGCCTACTCCTGCACCTATTGTCTATTGTCTAAACCTAAGATAGACAAAATGCTGGAGTAACTCAGCAGGCCAGGCAGCAACTCTGGAGAAAAAGAATAGGACCTATAAACCTTACTTAGGCAACTACTTATCCAAGTGTCTTTAAATGCTGTTATAGTACCTGCTTCAACTACCTCCTCTGGCAGCTCGTTCCATATACCCAACACTCTCTTGAGTGAAAATGTTGCCCCTCAGGTTCGCAGTAAAAATTTTCCCCTCCCATCTATCATGATGGTAAAGGACCTGCTTCACTAGTGAGCGGGAGGTCAAGCATCTACTTGTGTTTCCAAAGATGTACCAATCCTCTGACTAAATGCTGGCATTTACTTCCATAACTGTGGATTGCCATTGCAAATAATTGTGTCCATTAGGAGAGATGACTAAAGAGCTGGGTTATGTGGACAATAACCTAACCTCACAAAGGAGACGGGGGTAACCCCTCAGGTTTCCCATGTTTTCCAAAGGGCTATGGCCTAATTAGCTTTACTTGCTATTATTTTACCACCTAATTCTGATATTGTTCTGTGAGTATTCACATTAATACCTCTGCACCCTGTAATACAAGGAAATTGGAAGCAAGCATAGTATTCTAAGTATGGACTGAACAGAATTTAACAAGACACAGAAACAAACTTAACAAGACACATCTGCTTCTCGCCTTACCCCATTGCCCGGTCTGCCTAAGTATGGTTTTATTAGCTTATGCCACTATTTTTAGTTATCTATAGATCTGGCATGAACTTCTATGGAATCTCTCATGACCTTAGGATGCCCAAAGGGCTCACAGCCAATTAAATTATTTTGATGTGTTACAAACGCTAACCAGAACTCCCAGTACTGCAATTCAATTAATTAATATATGTGATTACTGCCATGTAGCTTCTATAATTTGTTCGTATACTAGTCAATTTCTCCGTTTCCACACAAAGCTGATTACCACGGCTTGGAGTTCGGTTTGGGCGTCTCTTTAAACTTTGCACCCGCCAATGCCATTGAGAATACAGTCTCAGTGAATGGAAATAAATATCAATTGATGTGAAGTATTAACTTCCATCCACTTCTACAATTAAGTCACACTTGATCAAATTAAGAACTGAGGTGAAAGAGATGTGGCAATATTACATTTATTTCATATTCAGTTATAAGATGTAAAATGGTGATTATATTCCATTATTATTTTCCATGGTTATTCTTCACTTGAATTAAAGACATAGAGTCATACAATATGAAAACAGGCCCTTCGGCCCAACTTGCCCACACCGACCAACATGTCCCATCTACACTAGTCCCACTTGCCTGCATTTGGCCCATATCCCTCTAAACCTGTCTTATCCATGTACCTGTCTAATTGCTTGCTAAGCATTACGATAGACCATGCTTCAACTACCTCCTCTGGCAGCTCGTTCCATATACCCAACACTCTCTGAGTGAAAATGTTGCCCCTCAGGTTCGCAGTAAAAATTTTCCCCTCCCATCTATCATGATGGTAAAGGACCTGCTTCACTAGTGAGCGGGAGGTCAAGCATCTACTTGTGTTTCCAAAATGTACCAATCCTCTGACTAAATGCTGGCATTTACTTCCATAACTGTGGATTGCCATTGCAAATAATTGGGTCCATTAGGAGAGATGACTAAAGAGCTGGGTTATGTGGACAATAACCTAACCTCACAAAGGAGACAGGGGTTACCCCTCAGGTTTCCCATGTTTTCCAAAGGGCTATGGCCTAATTAGCTTTACTTGCTATTATTTTACCACCTAATTCTGATATTGTTCTGTGAGTATTCACATTAAAACCTCTGCACCCTGTAATACAAGGAAATTGGAAGCAAGCATAGTATTCTAAGTATGGACTGAACAGAATTTAACAAGACACAGAAACAAACTTAACAAGACACATCTCGCCTTACCCCATTGCCCGGTCTGCCTAAGTATGGTTTTATTAGCTTATGCCACTATTTTTAGTTATCTATAGATCAGGCATGAACGTCTATGGAATCTCTCATGACCTTAGGATGCCCAAAGGGCTCACAGCCAATTAAATTATTTTGATGTGTTACAAACGCTAACCAGAACTCCCAGTACTGCAATTCATTTAATTAATATATGTGATTACTGCCATGTAGCTTCTATAATTTGTTCGTATCCTAGTCAATTTCTCCGTTTCCACACAAAGCTGATTACCACGGCTTGGAGTTCGGTTTGGTTCCATTCTCACTACATGTGAAAACGTTACTCCTCAGATTCCTATAAAATCTTTCTCCCTTCACCTTAAATCTATGCCCTCTGGTTCTCAATTCTTCCACTCTGGGCAAGAGATCTGTGCAAGTCAACTTGATTAGAACAGTGTATTGGGTTGAATTAGATGTTCAGCAAGATGTACCAGCAAGATGTACCAGCAAGATGTTCCAGCAAGATGTTCCAGCGATCCACATGATATTCTGCAGTCACTCTTGGCTGTCAAATGGCAGAACAGGGAGACAAAACCTGGAGGTTCTGGACAGTGTCGGCTTGGTCACCATTGAGGTCATGCCACTGGATCAGTCTGAAGAAGGGTCTTGACCCGAAACGTCACCCATTCCTTCTCTCCAGAGATGCTGCCTGTCCTGTCGAGTTACTCCAGCATTTAATATCTATCTTGAGGTGTGATCCACAGTTATGCTGGACAGATCACCTGATCTGCATGGACAGTTTCCATATCCCACCCCAGCACATTTACAAACTTCTATACTCAATACCCTGACCGATGAGGGCAAATGTTCCGAAAGCCTTCTTAACTACTAATTAAGCAAGTGATGCTGAGACTCCTTGAACTCCTGCAGTCTTTCTATGAAAATACTCTGAAGAAGGGTCTTGAACCAAAACATCACGTATTCCATTTCTCCAGACCCACTGAGTGACTCCAGCTTTTCGGGTCTCTCACAATACTGTTGGATAGAAAACTTTAGCATTTAGAATGGTGATCTATTTCAAAGTCAAGACATGGTGTAGCTTAGAAAAAAAACTGCAACAGCTGATACTTGGTACTTGCTGTTGGAGTAGCCTAGACAAATTACTGTAGACAAGGTGTAGGGCAGCATGGTTGTGCAGCGGTAGAGTTGCTGCCTTACAACGGCAAAGACCTTTTTCCATTCGCTGCCTCAAAAAGGCAGCCAGCATCATCAGAGACCCACACTACCCTGGCCACACACTCATTTCACTCCTGCCATCGGGAAGAAGCTACGGGAGCCTGAAAACTGTAATATCCAGGTTCAGGAACTGATTTTTCCCCACAGCCATCAGGCTATTAAGCATTACAACCACAGATAAGCTCTGAACTACAATAGACTATTATTGTTATTATTATTATTATTATTATTATTATTATTATTATTATTATTATTATTATTATTATTATTATACTATTACTAATGTTTGTTTTGTGTGTGTATGTGTATGTGTATATGTATATATATATATATATATGTATAATATATGTGTGTATATCTATATTACTAAAAGTCTGATCTTGACCGCTTTTGGCTCGCTGTGCTGTGATTTCCGAGAGAACGCGCCACCTAAGGCTGTCATTTTTGGCCACCTCGCTCAGAGCCGCCCTCCGCCTTCCTCAACCGGAGGATATTTCCCATTGATGAAAAATCAGATATTAATGTTTTTAATTTTTTTGCCATTCTCTCTGCTGCCCCTGCTGGTGGGAGGGGGAGAGGGACTATAAAACACGGAAGTGGTGTGCCTCACTCAGTCTCTGCAAGATGGAGGAAGCGAGGCAGTCATGTCTCTCTGAATAACATTAAACACATGTTTACTCAACTGTGAGTGCCCTTAATGTGGTTTGAAAATGAAAATATGGTTGGTTTCAAGTAGAAATGCACTACAAATGGCTGTCTTTGGGGTGAAGTAGACATGCACTGCAAATGGATGTCTTTGGGATGAAGTAGAAATGCACTGCAAATGGCTGTCTTTGGGGTGGGGGGGGGGGGGGGGGGGGGGGTTGGGGTTGAAGTAGAAATGCACTGCAAATGGCTGTCTTTGGGGTGGGGGGGGTTGAAATAGAAATGCACTGCAAATGGCTGTCTTTGGGGTGGGGGGGGGGGGGGGTTGAAATAGAAATGCACTGCAAATGGCTGTCTTTGGGGGTGGGGGGGTGTTTGGGTTGAAGTAGAAATGCAATGACTATCGACCTGTGGCACTAACGCCTGTGGTGATGAAGTGCTTCGAGAGATTGATCATGGCGCAAATCAACTCCTACCTCGACAAAAACCTGGACCCATTGCAGTTCGCTTACCTCCACAACAGATTAATGGTGAATGTGATCTCGCTGGCTCTCCACTCTGCTCTGGACCACTTGGACAATAAAAATTCATATGTCAGGCTGTTATTCATCGATTACAGCTCGGCATTTAATACTATCATACTCTCCAAGCAGGTTACGAAACTCGCAGAACTGGGTCTCTTCTTCTGCAACTGGATCCACAGTCCGTTCGTATTGGTGGAAATGTGTAGAAATGCACTGCAAATGACTGTTTGGGGGGGCGAGTTGGGTTGAAGTAGAAATGCACTGCAAATGGCTGTCTTTGGCGTGGGGGGGGGGGGGGGGGGTGGGGTTGACGTAGAAATGCACTGCAAATTGCTGTCTTTGGGGTGGAGGGTTGAAATAGAAATGCACTGCAAATAGCTGTCTTTGGGGTGGGGGGTGTTTGGGTTGAAGTAGTAATGCCCTGCAAATGGCTGTTTGGGAGGTTTTGGGTTGAGGTGGAAATGCACTGCAAATGGCTGTGGGGGGTGGGGGGGGGGGGGGGGGGGGTTGGGTTGAAGTGGAAATGCACTGCAAATGGTGGTTTGGGGGGTTTTGGGTTGAAGTGAAAATGCACTGCAAATGGCTGTTTGGCTAAACTTGACAACTTCCTGTTTGCACTATATTGATTTTAGATAAAACGCTACCACTTACGGCTGTGAATTTTGGCCATCTTATTCAGTCCCCCTTAGGTGCAGAGGTTTATTCCCATCAATGAATAATAAAAGTGTTTAGTGTTTAAAAATTGTTGAGAATCCCACTCCTGTGAATCACGCAATGAAGGCCACACCTTTTCCGGTGGAAGGGGGAGGGATTATAAAACCCGGAAGTGTGGGTGTGGCTGTCTCTGCATGATGGGGGAGGGAGAGGTCATGACTCTGTCTGAGCTGTGAATCAACTTAACATACTGAATGTCTACTGAACTGTGAGTGTGGTGTTTTGTGTGGTTTTATGGAGTTTTACCCTGCTTGAAATGGTATGAAACTGCATTTGAATATGGTGGCCTTGCACCCTGCATGAAATGGAATTTCAAAGAATAGCCATGAGTCAACTGCCAGCCCAGCAGCCGTGAGTGAGCTGCCAGCACATCATGCTTGAGGGACTGAGCTGCAACCCTAAGAATCGATTTGGCCCACAGTGTTCATACTAGCCCTCTGGAGACCAGTAGTCCCCGCAGCCAACAACACCCATTCCAGCGCTCCAGAAAGCCCCCCCCCCCCCCCCCCCCCCCCCACCCACCAATATTGGAATTGGTGGAGAGGTGGAATATTGTGTCGGGGACCAGCCCTCCCGTGTGAACATGGGACCCAACGGGTTTGATCCTGACTATGGGTACTGTCTGTATGGAGTTTGTATGTTCGTACATTCTCCCCATAACCACATGTTTTTATCCGTGTGTTCCTGTTTCTTCCCACACTCCAAAGATGTATAGGTTTGCAGGTTAATTGCCTTTGATAAAAATTGTAAATTGTCCCTAGTGTGAAAAATAGTGTTGGTGTATGGGGATCGCTGGTCGGCGTGGACTTGGTGGACTGGAGGGCCTGTTTTCCCGCTGTATCTCTAAACTAAACTAAACTAAACTAAACTATTCATTTTGTAGATGGGGAATGTGCAATCTGATTAGTTAGCATGCAACAAGAAAGCTATTCATTGTACCTCGTAGCATGTGACAATAATAAATTAAACTAAACTAAACTAAACCTAAACATAGATAGCATCCGAGGTCACAATCAGGCCCATGTCTCTGTCACTGTGAGGCAGCAGCTCTGCAAGTTGCATCAATGTGCCGCCCGTAACCATTGCAATTATTTGGTTGGTGCAGTCAAGTTTCAAGACAATGGTGACTCCTGACCTGTTGGTGGTGCTGATGGTCATGTCATTGAATCTCAACAGGAATTGGTTGTTGGCGATGGTTGTTGCCAGACACCTTTGTGGCGCAGGTGTTGGCACATATCAGCCTACATCAAATTGTTGTCTAACTTTTGTTGCTTGTTTACTGAGGAGTTATGTTGTGATTGAACATGGTGTATTCATCAGTGAGCAGCCCCCCCACCTCTGACCTTCCGCTGGAATGACATTCATTGATGAAGTAACTGAAGATTGTGGCTTGGGCCACTGCCTTGAAGAATACCTGCAGTAATGTCCTGGGAACATGGCCAGAGAACCGTTGAGTCTTATAGCATGGCAACAGGCCCTACAGCATACAAGTTGGCTGATCTTACCCAGTCCCATGTGTTTAGCTCATAGAAGCGTCTCTATCCGTGCATCTGTCCAATCTGGGGCAACATGGTGGCACAGTGGTAGAATTGCCTCCTTACAACGGCAGAGACCTGGGTTTGATCCTGACTATGGGTGCTGTCTGTATGGAGTTTGGACTTTCTCTTCGTGACTGCATGGGTTTTCCTTGGGTGCTCTGACTTCTTCCCACATTCCAAAGACTTACAGGTTTGTAAGTTAATTAGCTTCAGTGTCAATCGTTCCCACTGTGTATAATGGTGCTGGTGTACGGAGATCACTGGTCAGTGCGGACTCGGTGGGCCGAAGGGTCTGTTTCCGCACAGTATCTCTAAACTACACTAAACAATGTTGTTGAATGTTTTAATAGTACCTGTCTGATGCCTCTACCACTTCCTCTGGTAGCTCATTACCCATACCTGGTGAAGTTGCCCCTCAAGTTCCCCTTTCTCCAAATCTCACCTCTCTCACGGAAAATCTATGCCCTCTAATTTCATACTTTCCTTTCCTGGGAACAAAGACTGCGACTACTCGCCTTATCCGACCCTGATCCTCATGCGTTTGTACACCTCTTTGAAGTCAACCCTCTGTCTTTTACGTTCCAGGTAGAAAATCTCCAGCCTATCTCATGTCCTCAAGTCTCGGAAAATGACACAAAGTGCCGGAGTAACTCAGCAGGTCAGGCATCTGTGGAGGACATGGATCTGTGGCGTTTCGGGTCGGGACTTTTCTTCATACTCAAATCCCAGTATCATACCAGTGAATCCTTTCTGCAATGTTTCCAATTTTATGATGTCTTTCTGTAACCTTGACAGTTTAATGATAACCACAACTGCAGTATCTTTCTTGGTGTGCGTCAGAACTCCAACAACTTGGGGGTTTTTTTCTTTGATATCTATTTGGAGTCAAACCTTTTAAACATTTATTCTTCCAGGACACCTCAATTTGAATTAGAAAAGGTTTAATTGGATCCAGTCAAAATTGGACACATTGATTTGGTTGCTGCATTCTGCTAATAAACTCAACAAAATCATTGTTCAGGTGCCAATGAGAGGCAAAATTGAAAGGAGATATGAGGGGTAACTCTTTTACATAGAGATAGCGGGTGCCTGGAATGCGCTGTCAGAGATGATGGAGGGGACAGATATGGTAGTGGCATTTAAGATGCTTCAGATAGTCACAGGGATTTGCAGGGAATGGAGGGATATGGATCAGTGCAGGCAGAGGAGATTAGCTTAACCTGTCATTATGTTCCGCATGGACATTGAGGGCCGAAAGCTCTATTCCTGTGCTGTACTGTTTTATGTTCTATATCCTATGGGATCAAAATGACACAAGAATCATTGTCAAAATGGAGTGTAGAATAATTGCAAATCCTTTGGCAAAAGTTCACCTCTTAATTGAGCAGTTAGCTTAAATACTTATTTCACACCACTCTTTGTGTCTGACTAAGAACCAAGATAGAGAGATATGTATCTGTCATTAGGTGTGAATGAAGAAATCTTTCATCATTCATTACTGGAGTTAAAGAAGGTGTCAGAATGAAGATGAGTCATATTGTAATCACTGTCTAACTGGGTGGGTATCAATCCAAGTGTTGAAATGCTCCAACAGAGGTGGAATGAAAGTTATCTTCGACAAAGGTATACGCCACAGGGAACCCTGCAACTCAATCTTCTAGAAAAACATTGCCAAAGTCTATGGAGGAATTTATTTCCAGCTTATAGCCTGTGCTTCACCACTCCCTTTCTGCCTTTACCACTCAAAGTTGCTTAATTTCCACTCTATCTTTTTCCTCTCCTACGTTCTATCTATTTATCTCCCTTAAGATCTTCCTTTGCACCTACAACATTGATTGTTATTATCATTTCCTATCCTAACCTTCAGCTCATTTTTTTAATGTTCTTCTAAGGTATTTTGAGATGTTTGCATAAATTTGAGGCATTAGTTAGGATCACAGGATGCTACAACACTGATTGACATCTCTCGTCCCACCATGACCATCAGAGCTTTAATAGGTACACTCATCCCTCTCCTCATTCACCATAGTCATATTCTTTTCTTTCAAATGTTTATTCTAGGTAGGAGAGATTAGAAGTTGGATTGTTTTTAGAGGGGCATCAGAGGCTGAGGAGAAACCTGATATGGTGCAAGATGGCTGCTGTTGCTGTATGAGTGTTTGTAACAAGCTCTAGTCTGCTGGCTCAACTATTTGTCTACTGATGGTGTTCTGAGATACTTTTTCTACTCTAACTCTCCTGGTGTCAATTAACAACTTTTGGTGAATCTAAAAAGCAAGGTAAAACAACTTTAGCACTAAAAATAACTAATTACTGAACTACCTTCTACCTCCTACCTTCTACCTTCTACCTTCTAATATTTCATTGAGTGGAAAAGACTACTGGCCTTACAAATGGGCGAGCCAATTGCCCTCCAAAGTGTCTTGGATAACATGCAGCAAATGCAGCTCAACTTGATATTACATATGGACAACAAAATTGATCCAATAGGAGCAAGTCTGATTAACATTGAAGGCTCACTTCAAACGCTTGGAGAGCAACTAACGGAGCTTAAGCAAAGAGTTAGCTCCGACGAGGATAATATAATAGACCTGGTTGGACGTGTAAAATCACTTGAAAAAAAAAAAGGCTGATCTGAAAATTTGGGCAGATGACGCTGAGAACAGAAGCAGACGTTCCAACTTACGTTTTATCGGTATCCCCGAGAGGGTCGAGTCCAAAGATATCACCGGATTCATGGGCCGTCTGATACCGCAGCTCCTCGGTGAAGCGAATTTCCCCACTCCTCTTGTGATTGAGCGCTGTCACCGTACCGGTCGCAAGGATAATTCCAGAGCCAAGGGTCCGAGGCCGATCCTGGTGAAGTTCCACTATTTCCAGGATAAGCTGAGGATAATGAAGCTCTCCCGGGAGAAAAATGTGCCCCTTGAGTACAACGGAGCTCGGATTCATATCTACCCGGACTTCAGCGCTGGTCTTGTCCAGAGACGCCGGGAGTATGATGCGGCTAAGAAGAAGCTACGCAACCGTAACGTCAAATACGCATTGATCTTTCCCTGCACACTGAGAGTTGTCCACGCTGGCAAGACACAGTTCTTTCGCACTCCTGATGAAGTTGAGACATTTTTTGGTGAGCTCTCCTCCATTAACTCCTCCATGGACTCTGATATAACAGCCTAATGTTGGTGGCCAGTGGCTGGTGATAGCATTAGCACAATAATGTTGTCTGCCGATGAACTCTGTGTTTAGCTATTTAGTATTTTTTCTATAATTTTAGTATTTTTTTCTATAATATTGTTATTCAACTTTTAACTTTGATAAAATGATGCCTGCTCTACTACTATCTGCCGTAAAAAGTGTCACAATTGATGTAAAACGTCGTAACACTAAGAGTTGAGTTTTCTTTTTCCTTTTCTATATGAAATGTAAAAGGTTGTTTGAATGGTAAAGGATTGGCCCCTACAAACAATTGATTGTAATCAATTACCAATTATTTGAATATCGAAATTTGATAAATTGACAATTAAAGGCATATGAAGTTTAATCTAGATTTTTTCTCTTTTTATTTTTATTTTTTATTAACCATATGCAATAATATGTTGCTATTTTGGGCTTCATAATGCCCAATTAATTTAAACATAAATGGTCCAGGACTTCATACTTTGATCTATTTGCATAAATATGAGCTATGCAGACTGAGGTGTGTATACTCGCTTTTTTTTCTTTTTCTCTCTCTCTCTCAATGACGCAGCCTGATCTTGTGTGCTTTGTCTGTCCTGTCTTCTATGTGTGTGCGTTTGTGTCAATCTGTGCATGTGGCTCTCTTGTCCCCTTTCTCATGCTATTTCCCTGCCCCACTCCCCCAACATCATCGACACCCAATTGATCCACAATTGATACAGCTAAAAGCCTAAAAATCATCCATTTGAACAGTCTTCTTCCAAAGATTGATTTAATTAGAGTTTGGATTGCACAGAATAAACCTGACATAATAACATTTTCAGAAACATGGTTACATAGTGAAATTTGTGACAATTATATTCATATTGATAATTTTGCATTATATAGAGCAGATAGGCCTACGAGAGCTGGAGGAGGTGTGGCTTGTTATGTGTCAACTCGCTTTATATGTGAATCTGCCATCCCTAAAGTAACCTCATCTCTCTTTGAAAGCCTTTTCATTAGGCTAAAACTTCATGAGAATAAACATCTAATTATTGGCACTATTTATCGATCCTCCCGTTCATCCTGACTCAACAAAGTCCCTAATTTCCACTCTCACCTCTATTGAACACCCATATGAATTAGTGCTTCTTGGTGACTTCAATAAAAACTGGCTCGATCGCTCCTCTTCTAACGACAAAAACTTGCTTAAAAGTGTAAACCTGACCCAGTTAATCAATGAACCTACCAGAATTCATGGCAATTCTACATCACTATTAGATTGGATTCTTGTTACCCATCCTGACCGTATCTTAATATCTGATGTTTTGTCAGATTGCTTTAGCGATCATTCTGCTATTTTCCGTGTGTGGAAGATCAAACCCTCCCTCCTAAACTTATTCGTGTCAGACAATGTAGAAAATTTAATTATGATAATTATATGCATGACCTGATTGCAATAAACTGGGACAGGTTTCAACTTATACCAACTGTTTAGGATGCCTGGAACTATTTATACACTGAAGTTACAAGAGTTATCGATAAGCATGCCCCCTGGAGAGAAATAAAAGTCAAGGGAAAACATTTACCATGGATTAGTGCTGATTTGATCAACCTTTTTAATGAGCGGGATAAAATCTTGAAGACTTTCAGGGAAACAAAGGACCCTGCTGATTGGGAAAAATATAGGTCCTTAAGGAATCAGTGTACGACAAGAACACGTAATGCTAAATCAAGTCATTTAAAAAAAACATCTTTCTGAAGACATGCATAATCCAAAAAAGATCTGGAAAAGACTAAATAATGTTCTTAATAAAACAAATCAAAATATCAGCACTCAGATTCGGGTCAACAATGACATCATTCAGGACCCTGCTGTTATATCCAATGCTTTCAACCATCACTTCTCCACTGTATGTAGCTCTACTGTATTTGACTTATCTATTATATGTGACTTTCCAGCTACCTCTACACGTAGAAGCTCTTTTTCTTTTCAAAAAATAAAACCTGTTGATGTTCAACATGCTATTAATGAATTAAAGGATGATTGTGGATCTGGACCAGCTGGTATTGAGACTAAATTCATTAAGTTAGGAGCTAATATTCTAATGTACCCACTATGCGACCTGTTTAGTTTGTCCTTCTCAACTTGTACCCTCCCTTCCGCATGGAAGTGTGCCAATGTTACTCCACTGCATAAGGGAGGCGACCCACACGATATTAACAATTACCGCCCCATCTCAATTATCAACTCGGTGGCTAAAATCCTCGAGAAACTAGTGTTCAACCAGCTATCACATTATGTGTCAACTTTCAACATTCTATCTCCATGCCAGTCTGGGTTCAGACCTAATCACTCCACAACTACAGCTCTGTTACAACTCACCAGCGATGTGTTCACTGCTTCTGAGGATGGTAAACTCACCAGTGCCATCTTTCTTGATTTAACCAAGACCTTTGATGTTGTTGACCACTACCTACTGCTTGATAAACTTTACTCAATTGGTCTTTCTCAAAACAATCTATTGTGGTTTAACTCCTACCTTCACAACAGACGCCAATGTGTCACCTTTAATGGAAGTCAATCCAATTCCTTAATTGTTGAGAAGGAGGTCCCGCAAGGTTCGTCTTTGGGACCACTCCTTTTCTCTATTTTCATAAACGACCTCCCTAATATTTGTTCTGACTGTCAAACACAACTATATGCTGATGATGCAGTGCTATATACATCTAGTACTAACAAGTCTGAAATTAAAAGATCCCTTCAATCAGATCTTATTTCTGTCCAGAAATGGCTATTATTTAACAAATTAATTTTAAATAAAAATAAATCATGCAGTATGTTATTTGGTACCAGACAAGGCCTTGGTAATTCTGTAGATCTGACTATATCATTTAATGAAGGATCACCATTAGAACAAGTATTGAACTTCAAATATCTTGGTGTTTGGCTCGACCCAACGCTTTCATTTACGCAGCATAGTGAGACGATTATTAAAAAACTTCGCTGTAATCTAGTTATTCTTTACCGCCATATAAATTGTTTCACCTTTCAGATGAGAAAAAGAATTGTCTCTCAACTACTATTACCAACACTGGATTATGCTGATATTGTCTATCAGAATACATCTGATACACATCTTCAACTCCTCAATGTAGTTTATAATAGTCTCTGCAGATTTATTTTAAGGTGTCCATATCTAACTCACCACTGTTCTATGTACAAAACTCTAAACTGGTTATCCCCCCATGCACGAAGATGCTACCACTGGTTCCAGTTCATCTTAAATGCATCCATCTCAATTACCTTTCTTATTTAAAACAAGACCTATTACCATACACACCCTCATATTCACTAAGACATATTCAGCAACCCTTCTTTTTCATTCCAAAAACTAACAAAGAAGTTGGGAGACGTGCATTTATATTCAAAGCTCCTTCTGACTGGAACACTCTGCCTAGTACCATAAGAACTATTAGCTCATTTCATCTATTTAAAAATACACTTTTACCCTTCCTTATAAACCATGTTTCTAGTATTAGAGTATCTAGCTTGCTCTGTGTGTGATCATTTGGCATAGCTATTGTATATGCATGGCCATTACACTTATGTAGTATTGTATTGCATAGTGCAACAAGGTCATATTGTATTATGTCACAATACTATGAAATAATATATCATGTAATAATGTTGATAGTATGTACTAACGTACGATGTATGATAGGTGGTATATGGTATTATGCATCAACATTATGCTGTAACACATAACATTATTATTGGATATGTAAAGTCAATTAACAATTGTCATAAACTATAACAAGTGGGGATGGAGGGGTTTTGGGATTGGTGTGTGGGTAGGTGTGTCAATGAGAGCCTCTATGTATGTTATGTCTTGTGCTGTATGTTCTATGTTGGACCCCCTCGAAAACGAGATGACTGTCCATCTCAAGGGGTTATCCATGAATAAACTTGTTTCACTTGTTTCATTTGCAGGGAATGGAGGGAATCAGTGCAGGCAAAGGAGATTAGCTTAACCTGTCATTATGTTCAGCATGGACATTGAGGGCCGAAAGCTCTATTCCTGTGCTGTACTGTTTTATGTTCTATATCCTATGGGATCAAAATGACACAAGAATCATTGTCAAAATGGAGTGTAGAATAATTGCAAATCCTTTGGCAAAAGTTCACCTCTTAATTGAGCAGAGTTAGCTTAAATACTTATTTCACACCACTCTTTGTGTCTGACTAAGAACCAAGATAGAGAGATATGTATCTGTCATTAGGTGTGAATGAAGAAATCTTCCATCATTCATTACTGGAGTTAAAGAAGGTGTCAGAATGAAGATGAGTCATATTGTAATCACTGTCTAACTGGGTGGGTATCAATCCAAGTGTTGAAATGCTCCAAGAGGTGGAATGAAAGTTATCTTCGACAAAGGTATACGCCACAGGGAACCCTGCTACTCAATCATCTAGAAAAACATTGCCAAAGTCTATGGAGGAATTTATTTCCAGCTTATAGCCTGTGCTTCACCACTCCCTTTCTGCCTTTACCACTCAAAGTTGCTTAATTTCCACTATCTTTTTCCTCTCCTACTTTCTATCTATTCATCTCCCTTAAGATCTTCCTTTGCACCTACAACATTGATTGTTATTATCATTTCCTATCCTAACCTTCAGCTCATTTTTTTAATGTTCTTCTAAGGTATTTGAGATGTTTGCATAAATTTGAGGCATTAGTTAGGATCACAGGATGCTACAACACTGATTGACATCTCTCGTCCCACCATGGCCATCAGAGCTTTAATAGGTACACTCATCCCTCTCCTCATTCACCATAGTCATATTCTTTTCTTTCAAATGTTTATTCTAGGTAGGAGAGATTAAAGAATATTAGAAGTTGGATTGTTTTTAGAGGGGCATCAGAGGCTGAGGAGAAACCTGATAGAAGCATATAATAAGAGTAAAGGATAAGGTATATAGTTAGACACAAAATGCTGGATTAACTCAGCGTGACAAGTAGCATCTCTGGAGAGAAGGAATGTGTGATGTTTCGGGTTGGGACCCTACTTCAGACCCGAAACGTCACCCATACCGTCTCTCCAGAGATGCTGCTTATCCTGTTGAGTTACACCAGGTTTTTGTGTCTATCCGGTTTAAACCAGCATCTGCAGTTCCTTCCTACACACAGGTAGATAGTTGGAGTATTTTTACCAAGTTGGAAATGTCAAATATGGGAGTGTATACATTTATGGTAAGAAGGGGAAAGTTTAGAGTAGATGTATGAAGCAAGTTTGTTTTTACACAGAGTAGTAGGTGTCTGTAACTCCTGAAATTTCCTATCCAGGTACCTATCCAAATGTCTTTTGAATGTTGTAAAAGTACCTGCCACAACTAATTCCTCTAGCAACTCATTCCATGTATCGCCACCCTTGGGAAAATGTTGTCCCTCAGGTTCCTAATAAATCTTCCCCTTCTCAACTTGAATTGTTTAATCTTAAGGATGGCACTCAAGATAGTGCCACGCTCACGAATAATGTTAATGCTTTGACAAGCTGCTATACATTGATATGCTGTCTACTGTGAATTCCATAAGTTATTTCACTTGCTCGATCCAGAGATAATGATATTGAGGACACCAGTACAAATCAGAGTAGTGAGTTCCAAGCAGGCAATACCAATATGCCATGCCTTTCAGAGCTATCAAAACCATCTCTCCATAAAAGCCAAGGGAATCAAGCAACTGCTTTTGTACCTACCTGGGTGAATAGTATCTCACAACCATGTTACATTCCCTCTTGCTATTGTCCGAATCTGATTGCACCCCTCTTGTGCAATTCCCACTTCTGAATCCCAACGTTGTATGATTTAGCCACTGAATATGGTGATGGTACTTCTTGCCGAGAACATCCAAGACACATCCCCAGCTCTATCGTGTCGTTACCTTTTGTCAAAAGTCCTATGAACCATAGCAACATGTGCACAATCTAAGGATCCTCTGCAAAAGGTTACAGGAGGGAGGCAAGAAAGCAGCTGCACAGATTGAAATTTATTCATATCAGGAAATTGTAACTTAAAACACCCCAGGAAGTGTTGCTCCATCTCCTTCCCCTCGGGATATTGAACTCAAATACAGTAAAGCTATTTAGATTTCAGACCAGAATCTGTCATCCTGTACATCAATAAACAAAGTGAGTTCCTTGATTTTCATCACTCTACCATTAGCAGGTGACTTCAGCCGCTGGCTCTTAACCTTCAGAATTTCCTCCCTAAATATTTCCACATTCCCACTCAATAAATATTTTTATGTTTTCTTGCTTCTTGTCAAATTCTGTCTGGTAAAGTTCACTGAAGCTTTGGGATGTTTAACATTGTTAATAATTGTCTTTTTTCAATTAGAACATCGATCACTGGTATCCTGCAAGCTCAAGTGATTGCCGTTTCATTGTCTGGTGGAGTTGTTCCCCTCCAATATTTCCCGCTTGAATTATATTTCTATTGATCAACCATCATTCAATTGAGTCTCTGTCAGTTCATTTGTTGGCAGTGCCTTGCGACCTTAGTCCATCGATGTTCTCTGCTTCATACTCCGCAACATCGCAGAGGAGGAGGGGGGAACCCCCAGATGTGGAGGAGGGAACCCGCTTGGACCTTCCACAAAGCCCCCTAAGTTCAGTATCCAGCTCTGCACAATCTCTCACACTCTACTCATACTATTCTGGAAATATACAGCGTCAAGCAGCAGCTGTGAAGAGTTCATGCCATGTATTGGACTTACTTTGCATAAAGCATGGTTTATTTAAAAAACTGATATTTTGCCTTTCACTAATATAAACATCTTTGCTTTAATATGTAATATAACTAGAAGTACTGCTTTGCTGATATTTATTCTATAGGAACATAGAAAAAACATAGAAATTAGGTGCAGGAGCAGGCCATTCGGCCCTTCGAGCCTGCACCGCCATTCAATATGATCATGGCTGATCATCCAACTCAGTATCCTGTACCTGCTTTCTCTCCATACCCCCTGATCCCTTCAGCCACAAGGGCCACATCTAACTCCCTCTTAAATATGGTCAACGAACTGGCCTCAACTACCTTCTGTGGCAGAGAATTCCGCAGATTCACCACTCTCTGTGTGAAAAACGATTTTCTCATCTCGGTCCTAAAAGACTTCCCCCTTATCCTTAAACTGTGACCCCTGTCCTGGACTTCCCCAACATCGAGAACAATCTTCCTGCATCTAGCCTGTCCAACCCCTTAAGAATTTTGTAAGTCTCTATGAGATCACCCCTCAATCTTCTAAATTCCAGCGAGTACTAGCCGAGTTTATACTGTATAACATATTAATAATGTCATTTTTCTGGTTACCATCATTTTGAGGCTGCAAACCACAGAAAGAAAGGCATCAATTGTACTATATTGCCACATGTACCTAGATTGAAATTCTTGGGTTTTGCTTTGAGTTCAGTAAGATCTTACTATTCTTATTCGCAGTTACAGATAGTACAAGAGTGAAACAATTGTAGTCAAAGTAAAGTTGATTACACTGAGGCAGTGTACAAAGAGCTGCCATGTTTCCAACACCATCTTGTACCCTTGAAGTTTCAAAGTTGTCCTGGAGGCAGCACCGGGTCAGTGTAGCAGAAGTTGACCTAGCCAGGTGATGCCACCGATGTCCTCCACTGCTTAGCTTTAGTTCTAGAGATACAGCATGGAAACAGACCCTTTGGCCCAATAAATCCACGTCGACCAATGATCACCCATGTATGAGTTCTATCCTACACACTAGGGACAATTTACTGAAGCCGATTAACCTACAAACCTGCACGTCTTTGGAAGGTGGGAGGAAACCGGCGCAACCAGAGAAAACCCACATGGTCACAGGGAGAATGTGCAAGCTCCGTGCAAACGGGACCCATAGTCAGGATTGAACCCGTGTCTCTGGCACTGTACGGCAGCAACTCTACCGCTGTAACACTGCGCCTTCTCAACCAATTTTCCGCAGAATCCACACTTTTTCATGATGTCAAGGCGATTCACCGTGTCTGACAATCAACGAAGAAATATTTATTTGACTTGTGTTAATTATTGTAATACGGGAAGTATGAATATTAATTTATATATTGTAACCTCCAACAGGCAATATTGTGATGAAATAATCTGCATCAGAACAGTTGATGAAAGATTAATTATTACCCATGATGTCATGGATTAGGCCTCCTATAAAGTATAACAATAGGGGGTCAACAGGCGGTATACAGGCGGTAGGTACAATGGTGCAGTGGTGGAGTTGGTGCCTTTCAGCTCCAGAGACCCGGGTTCGATCCTCAATAATACTTTAGTCACATGTACCTAGCCACCGTGAAATGACTTGTTTTGCATACAACCCGATAAAATCATGTTGCAGACCTCACTTAGGCAGTACATAGGTGTTGCCACATTTGGCACTGGCAAAGTTACAAAATTTCACCAAAATGTCCTATCTGCTGCCCGCACCGCACATGGCAGCAGCTCTCCCAACTGCCCGGCTGGGTCCCCTGTTAATTTTCTCTGGATGCTCCGGTTTTCTTCCATATTCCAAAGACATGCAGGTTTGTACTTTAATTGGCTTCTGTAAATTGTCCCTACTGTGTAGGAAAGAACTAGTGTACGAGTGTTTATTGGTCGACGTGGACTTGGTGGGCCGAAGGGCCTGCTTCACCGTTGCATCTCTAAATTAAAGTAAACTAAATTAAACAGCATCACTGGCACATAGACACAGATAAACAAATTCTCAATAAATTATACATAACATTTCTAAAAGAACGAAGGCTGTGCAAAAAAAAGGAGTGAAAAACACGATTAGGAACAAAGATGTCCCTGGTATTGCAAGAGTTTGACCATTGTTCAGATAGGATTAGGGTTGTTTAGGTTGGTTCAAGAAAGGACACGGTGGCACAGCGGTAGAGACCCAGGATCGATCCTGACTACGGGTTCTGTCTGTACGGAGTTTGTACATTCTCCCTGTGACTATGGGTTGTCCACGGTTCTCCAGTTTCCTCCCACACTGCAAAGACGTACAGGTTTGTAGGTTAATTTACATAAAATTGTAAATGTAGACATTTGTAGGTTAATAGGCTTTGATAAAATTGCACATTTTACCCAGTGTGCAGGGGTGATTGCTGGTTGGTGGGGACTCGGTCGGCCGAAGGGCAAGTTTCCTCGCTGTATCTCTAAACTAAACTAAACTAAAGTTGTGGGAATGTAGCTGGTGATATGGACTTCAGGCTTTGGTGCCACTGAAGAATAGGATGGAATCATTCACATACAGGTCAAAAATGAGTGAATAAATAATATTAAATTAAAATATCTATTGATATTTAACACACATGAACTGAGAGAAATGTGCAACTAAATAATCGAGTTAACTTTTCACATGTTGTTATCTTGTAAATCCACAGTGCACCTTTCTGATGGAATGGGGGTTTTATTTTACCTTGTGATACACCACACCAGCTGCTGTTAATTGAATTTCCTGCTTTGCCTGAAAACAATTAGTTTACCAAAAATACTTCCATGTTTTCCCCTCCTCTGCAACAACCTCGGGTTCTATTAAGTTATTTATGCATTAAGTTGAATTTGGATATCATAGGAAATTCAGTTAGACAAATCTAATCTCTGTTTCCCCTTGACTTTTAAGTGCACATTTCATTGTTATAATACAATATGAATTGAGCATGCATCTGTACTGTGTAGGAAGGAACAGCAGATGCTGGTTTACACCGAAGATGGACACACAATGCTGGAGTAAAGGGGGTGTCCCACTACGGCGACCTAATCCGCGAGTTAAGGAGAGTGCCTTCGACCTTCAAGCTCGAGGGCACTCGCCTGGAAAATGTCGAGCTGGATGGACCGTCAGCGTTGAAACCACGAGCTGGATCGACCACACACACACACACACACACACACACACACACACACACACACACACACACACACACACACACACACACACACACACACACACACACACACACACACACACACACACACAGAGCAAAGGCCGGAGCCAGGGAAAGCCGGGGAGCACTGTCTGAAATTAACACCTGCGATGAAGATGAAGGTAAACGGCTGCCACAGTGTACGGTAAGTCCTTTAGAGAGCGCGGTGGGGGGAGGGGGGGGGGGGGGGGGTGAGAAGGGGAGAGAAAGGCATAAGAGGGGGGAGAGAAGGAGTGGAGACACTTTTAAGAAGTATAATAAAGTTTAGCATTCATTTTACCTACCTGTCGGTATTCCCTGGTCCTGAAAACTCCAATGAGCCAATCAAAATGCCCGGTCAGTGAAGGAGATTGCCTATGGCTGCCCTCGACTGCCTGTAACTACATGGCGACCCAACTCCACTGCACTACGAGTCAAAAAGAACCATGCCGACCAAATTTTACTCGCGGAAAATTTTTCAACATGCTGAAAATGTTTTCGTAACCTGGCTGAGGCCATGAGTATGAACTTCCCTAAAGCACGAAGGAGAGTTCCAGTGACCTCATAGGACCTCCTAGGACCACGTGTCGACCATGCTGCGAGTTTGGGTCGAGGGCAAACTCGTCTAAACTCGCAGATTAGGTCGCTGCAGTGGGACAGCCCCTTAACACAGCGGGACAGGCACCATCTCTGGATAGAAGGAATGGGTGATGTTTCGGGTTGAGACCCTTCTTCTGAGTACACCTGTATTGTACATTTCAGATCCAAATGGCAATACAATTAATGATTCCATAGAAACATAGAAACATAGAAATTAGGTGCAGGAGCAGGCCATTCGGCCCTTCGAGCCTGCACCGCCATTCAATGTGATCATGGCTGATCATCCAACTCGGTATCCTGTACCTGCCTTCTCTTCATACCCCCTGATCCCTTCAGCCACAAGGGCCACATCCAACTCCCTCTTAAATATAGCCAACGAACTGGCCTCAACTACCTTCTGTGGCAGAGAATTCCACAGATTCACCACTCTCTGTGTGAAAAAAGATTTTCTCATCTCGGTCCTAAAAGACTTCTCCCTTATCCTTAAACTGTGACCCCTTGTCCTGGACTTCCCCAACATCGGGAACAATCTTCCTGCATCTAGCCTGTCCAACCCCTTAAGAATTTTGTATGTCTCTATGAGATCACCCCTCAATCTTCTAAATTCCAGTGAGTACAAGCCAAGTCTATCCAGTCTTTCTTCATATGGAAGTCATGCTTTCCCAGGAAATCAGTCTGGTGAACCTTCTCTGTACTCCCTCTATGGCAAGAATGTCTTTCCTCAGATTAGGAGACCAAAACTGTACACAATACTCCAGGTGTGGCCTCATCAAGATCCTGCACAACTGCAGTAGAACCTCCCTGCTCTTGTACTCAAATCCTTTTGCTATGAATGCCAACATACCATTCGCTTTCTTCACAGCCTGCTGCACCTGCATGCCTACTTTCAATGACTGGTGTACCATGACACCCAGGTCTCGTTGCATCTCCCCTTTTCCTAATCGGTCACCATTCAAATAATAGTCTACTTTCCTGTTTTGCCACCAAAGTGGATAACCTCACATTTATCCACATTATATTGCATCTGCCATGCATTTGCCCACTCACCCAGTCTATCCAAGTCACCTTGCAGCCTCCTAGCATCCTCCTCACAGCTAATACTGCCCCCCAGCTTTGTGTCATCCGCAAACCTCGAGATGTTGCATTCAATTCCCTCGTCCAAATCATTAATATATATATTGTAAATAGCTGGGGTCCCAGCACTGAGCCTTGCGGCACCCCATTAGTCACTGCCTGCCATCCGGAAAAGGACCCGTTCACTCCTACTCTTTGCTTCCTGTCTGCCAGCCAGTTCTCTATCCACATCAATACTGAATCGCCAATACCGTGTGCTTTAAGTTTGTATACTAATCTCTTGTGTGGGACTTTGTCAAAAGCCTTCTGAAAGTCCAGATATAACACATCCACTGCTTCTCCCTTATCCACTCTACTAGTTACATCCTGAAAAAATTAAATAAGATTCGTCAGACATGATTTATCTTTCGTAAGTCCATGCTGACTTTGTCCAATGATTTCACCACTTTCCAAATGCGCCGCTATCCCATCTTTAATAACTGACTCTAGCAGTTTCCCCACTACCGATGTTAGACTAACCAGTCTGTAATTCCCCGTTTTCTCTCTCCCTCCCTTTTTAAAAAGTGGGGTTACATTAGCTACCCTCCAATCCTCAGGAACTACTCCAGAATCTAAAGAGTTTTGAAAAATTATCACTAAGGCATCCACTATTTCTGGGGCTACTTCCTTAAGTACCCTGGGGATGCAGCCTATCTGGCCCTGGGGATTTATCGGCCTTTAATCTATTCAATTTACCTAACACCACTTTCCGGCTAACCTGGATTCACTCACTCCATCTCATTTGACCCACGATCCCCTGCTATTTCCGGCAAATTATTTATGTCTTCCTTAGTGAAGACAGAACCAAAGTAGTTATTCAATTGGTCTGCCATGTCCTTGTTCCCACCTGTTTCTGACTGCAAGGGACCTACATTTGTTTTAACTAATCTTTTTGACTTCATATATTAATAAAAACTTTTGCATTCAGTTTTTATGTTTCCTGCCAGTTTTCTTTCATAATCCATTTTCCCTTTCCTAATTAAGCCCTTTGTCCTCCTCTGTTGGACTCTGAATTTCTCCGAGTCCTCTGATAGGCTGCATTTCTCTGGCTACTTTGTATGCTTCATCTTTTGCTTTGATACTATCCCTGATTTCCCTTGTTATCCACGGATGCACTACCTTCCCTGATTTATTCTTTTGCCATACTGGGATGAACAATTGTTGTAGTTCATCCATGCAGCCTTTAAATGCCTTCCATTGCATATCCACCATCAACCCTTCAAGAATCAATTGCCAGTCTATCTTGGCCAATTCACGTCTCATACCCTCAAAGTTACCTTTCTTTAAGTTCAGGACCCGTGTTTCTGAATTGACAATGTCACTCTCCATCCTAATGAAGAACTCAACCATATTATGGTCGCTCTTGCCCAAAAGGCCACGCACAACAAGGCTGCTAACTAACCCTTCCTCATTAGTCAATACCCAGTCTAGAATAGCCTGCTCTCTCGTTGGTTCCTCTACATGTTGGTTTAGAATACTATCTCGCATACATTCCAAGAAATCCTCTTCCTCAGCACCCCTGCCAATTTGATTCACCCAATCTATATGTAGATTGAAGTCACAAAAGGCTGGAGAAATTCAGCGGGTGCAGCAGCATCTAAGGAGCGAAGGAGATAGGCGATGTGTCGGGTCGAGACCCTTCTTCAGACTGAAGAAGGGTCTGAAGAAGGGTCTCGACCCGAAACGTCGCCTATCTCCTTCGCTCCTTAGATGCTGCTGCACCCGCTGAGTTTCTCCAGCCTTTTGTGTACCCTCGATTCTCCAGCATCTGCAGTTCCTTCTTTAACACTGTAGATTGAAGTCACCCATTATAGCTGTTTTAGCTTTGTTGCACGCATTTCTAATTTCCTGTTTGATGCCATCCCCAACTCCACTACTACTGTTAGGTGGCCTGTACACAACACCCACTAGCTTTTTCTGACCCTTAGTGTTTCGCAGCTCCACCCATATCGTTTCCACAGCCTCCAAACTAATGTCCTTCCTTTCTATTGCGTTAATCTCCTCTCTAACCAGCAATGCTACCCCACCTCCTTTTCCTCTCTGTCTATCCCTCCTGAATATTGAATATCCCTGGATGTTCAGCTCCCAGCCTTGGTTACCCTGGAGCCATGTCTCCGTGATCCCAACTATATCATAATTATTAATAGCTATCTGCACATTCAACTCATCCACCTTATTACAAATGCACCTCGCATTGAGACACAAAGCCTTCAGGCTTGTTTTTACAACGCTCTTGCCCCTTTTACAATTATGTTGAAAGGTGGCCTTTTTTGATTTTTGCCCTGGATTTGTCTGCCTGCCACTTTTCACCTTGCTACCTATTGCTTCTATCCTCATTTTACACCCCTCTGTCTCTCTGCTCACACATTTAAGAAACCCATCACCTCTTATTCTCTGTTTATTATTTTTTTCTTCTTTCCCCCCTATGTGTTGCGTCTGACTGCTTCCCTTCTCTGCCTCCTCGCTCACACACGGTCTACTTGCTTTCTCTATTTGAGTCCCTCCCCCCAACCGATCTGGTTTAAAGTCTCCCCAGTAGCCTTTGCAAATTTCCCCGCTAGTAGTGAGTTGAACAGAGGAAATATAAATAGAGCTGAAAGAGATATTACCGACATGAAGTTATACCATGGTGAAAGATTAGTAATGATTGAGTAGAACCACCATAATTTGATATGATAATCAAGCAACTTATTAATTAATGGACAACTAGCCATTTACTCATCAGTTTATGTGAATGATTGAAGTGTCTGAGTTATGTTCCAGACCATCGGAAATCAACAGGTTGATATTAAAAAGTTTAAGGTAATGTAAATGGAACAAAATTATATGTCCCCACAGATCTAGTAATTCTGAAATTGGATTTATCAATCAATAAGGCAGGCATTTTCTAAACCCTTTTGCTCACAGAAGTCATGCAGAATAACTCAGTCAAGTGGGATTGGAGTACAGGTCCACCACCGATTTTCCTGCACCCTTGGTTCCAGAGACTTTCAGCTATCCCTGGGTAACAGAGATCATGGCTTCCGAAAGGATTCCAACGCTACTGGAACGGTCTGCCGTACGCAACTGATGCATCGAGATACCGGCCCGCAAAGTCGATCTCAGAAGTCGCCAATGGGAACGGATCTACCGGCTCTGGCCAGGCCGCAGTTCCAGAGCCCCGGCTGCAGGGGGCAAATTCGACCCAAGGAAGTCCCGATGAGGTCAAGTTTGGCCACCTTACCCGACCTTGGCACCACATTTTCAGGGGGACTTCCGGGGGAAGGGGAGCTTTCAAGTGCGCTCTCATTATCTTGTCTGGATTGAAGGAGGCACTGGACCACCAGTTGCCGGAAAATTGGTGGTGGACTTGTACAAGGGTCCAGGAGTTTTGCTTGGATTGTACTTGGTAAGACTGGAGTACTTTTTACCCTCTTTACCTAGACTTCATTGATTTGAAGTCAGTGTGGCATAGATTGATGGCTATGATCTTGTGATGAGTTGGTTGTCTCAGGAAGGGAGATTGAGTAAAATTGTCTGGTGAAGAATGTGAGGTATAATGTTGAGCATTGTCTGTCATTAAGACACACAGCATTCTGAGAGGATTATCAGGGTAGATGTCCAGGATCAGTTTTCTGCAGCTGGAAATTCAAGAGCCACAGAGCAGTCTCGGGATGAGGAGGCTGCAAATTAGGACACATGAGAAATAAAGTTTGCATATATCTTTGGATCTGTCACAAATATGTAAATATTTGCAATTATCTACCCCTGAAACTTCAGCATTGATTATGGAGAGATTTCTCAGAAGCTATGGGAATCCAATGTTTTAAAAATTATTCAAGTATGATGAGCATAGATCTTATTAAAAGATGCAGAATGCTCAAGGAGCTATATAATCTACTCCTTTTCCCATTTCTCATATTCAACAATTGGTCTCTGTAAATTGCCCCAAGGGAGTGGAAGCAATAATGCGATAACATATTGCCCCCATGCAGTCCGGACTTTCTAACCACTGTGAATACAATATACAGTAATAAGTGACCAGAGGCAAGGGGGGGGGGGGGGGGGGGGGGGGAAGCAGGGGTTTGACCAAGGCATAAAGCATTGTTAACTGGTCATCATCATGCAGATGTCGTGGGAACTCCATTTGTGTTGGGCACTGCATTTCGAACTGTACAACACAAAACACCAACTCTGAATTGCTTTGAGAAGACCTGAGGCTGTGAAAGTTGCTACCAAAATAAAAGTTGTTCTTTCTTATTCGGACTGATCTACAGCATGATGGAGTCAATAATGTTTGGATATTGCTGCTGTGCAAGCCACTTTTTACTGTGAACAGTTTGAAAAGTAAATAAAAATCAACCATCAAATAAATAGCTTGACAAAACTTTTCACTCTGTCAAGTTTGGTGTTCTCAGCATTCAATATTCTGGCCACGGGACATCAGTACTTCTGGAGCCCAGAAATGAATAAATGTTTTGGTCCAACTTGTTTTTAAGCCACAGGAAATATTATCTCATCCCTGCTTTGGATTTTGCACATATTTGTCTGAACATGGTTGTGCTGTCCATCTAATCCAGTTGGGCTCCAAGCAAGAGCAAACCAACTTGTCCAATATTGTAGACTGATGATAAAAAAAAAATATTTAATCCATTTTAGAATAAGGCCCTAATGTAACAAAATGTGGAAAAAGTGAAGGGGTCTGAATATTTCTGAATGCACTGTAATATAGGAGGTCATGATTGAAAAGGAGTTACTGGTGTTATGTGATAGCAAATCCACTGCATCATCCCTTCAGCCAACCATTCCATATAATCTGCAAATAAAATCTATATTTTCCAAATTAGTGTATTTCAATTGATTGTCATGGAATTCCACTGGAGAAAACAAAAACATAGAACATAGAACAGATACGATTGTGGTATTTAAGAGACTTGTAGATAGGGATATTGATATGCAGGGAATGAAGGGATATGGATGGGGTGGAAGATTGCAACCTTCATGTGGTCCGCCCTGTTTCGACTAATGCGATCAACTCGACGTGCACAAATGGAAGATCAAATAGAACAAGTTGTCCAACAACTTTAGGCTGTGCACGGCACACAAAAGAAGAAGAAGAAGATTATGTGCAAGTCGATAAGTGATGGTCTTGGCATAATGTTCAGCACAAACATTGTGGGCCAAGGGGCCTGTTCTTTTGCTGTACTGTTCTATGTTCTATGTTCTAACGTAGAACATAGAACAGATCAGCAGAGGAACAGGCCCTTCCACTCACAATGTCTGTGCCGAACATGAAGCCAAAACCAACTCTTATCTGCCTGCATATGATCCATATTCCCACCATTCCCTGCATATCCATGTACCTATCCGAAAGTCTCTTAAATACCACTATCATATCTGCCTTCACCACCTCCACAGGCAGCGTGTTCCAGGCAATCACCACCATCTGTGTAAAAAGAAAACCTACCCGCAGATCTCCTTTAAACTTTGCCCCATTCATGAGAAAGCTTTACCCTCTAGCATTTGATATTACCTTCCTGGGAAGAAGGTTCTGAATGTCCACCCTATTTATGCTTCCGATAATAATATCTATCCGGTCTCCTCTCAACCCCCGGCATTCCAGAGAAAACAATCCAAGTCTGTCCAATCCGTCCTTGTAGCTAAACGCCCCTAATCCAGATTCTGGTAAACCTGCTCTGCACCCTTTCCAAAGCCTGTACATCCTTCCTGTAGTGGGGCGACCAGATTTTAGTTTTGTTTATTTAGTTTAGAGATACAGCACAGAAACAGGCCCTTCGGCCCAACGGGTCCGCACCAACCAGCGATCCCCGCACATAAACACCCACCAGGGACAATTTTTACATTTACCAAGCCAATTAACCTACAAATCAGTACGTCTTTGAAATGTGGGAGGAGACGGAAGATCTCGGAGAAAACCCATGCAGGTCACGGGGAGAATGAACAAACCCCGTACAGACAGCACCCGTAAGCGGGATCGAACCTTGGTCTCCGGCGCTGCATTCGCTGTGAGGCAGCAACTCTACCGCCACGCCACTGTGACTGCCCGAGATCTGCATGTTATGCAGCTGCTTTGCAGGACTTGTTTCAGTACATTAGGTGGAAGCTCTCAATTTGTTTCTCCATCCTATTCTCACTCTGAACTCTCTGTTTTGGGCCTACTGCCCTCTTTTAGGGACAGCAGCACTTTTTCAATTTAATCACAGTATAGCCTTCTGAGCTCATCATTGAGTTCAACATTCAGATAACCTGCCATCACAGTTTGGTATCTCACATTGCTGGGGTTGTGTTTTTCTGTCCTGCTGGTATTTAAGATTTCACTTGGGTCCACCTATGTCAACTTCTTCCTGTCATTCCGTCAACACCTTCTTTCAGTTGGCACCACCATTATTTGTGTCTCTAAAGGGCCTGTCCGACTTAGGCGATTTTTTCAGCGACTGCCGGCGGCTGTCATGGTCGTAGCAGGTCGCCGAAAAACTGGCGACTGGACCCCCCTACGACAATGTCAGCGACAAGCTACTGACAACCGGCGACCCATCAGGACGTCCACCTACGACAACCTAAGTCCCACCGAGACACGTTTTACGACATGTCGGCGACAATCTTAAGACAATTCAGTTGCGGTTACCTGTCAACGTATAGAATAGATTGACCATAGGTAGTCGGCCAATGGAACTTCGCACCGGCGAACAACCGTCATCCAGGCAACAGCACCTACGTCAGTTATGATGCCATTGGCGTCAAGCCCACGGGGCACGCCGACTGTTGAAGTTATGTTGAACTTTTCAAAATCCAGCAGGACAGATATAGGACGCGGGGGCCGCGTCGTGAGAGACCATACAGGGATAGGATGAGCATCTGAGACTGCATCGTAATGGAACTACCTCAGAGAAGGATGTCACCTATTCTTTTACCGCCAGTGAAGATGTTATCTCTGGCGCTGATGTTACTCACTTTTCTTGCTATTGTGTTTTTAACCTGCACCTGCAGCCTGTCCTTACCTAACATATTCAAATCTGTACCTCACAATCCAAGGAGAGAAACAACAGGGAACAGAAAACATTGAAGAACACCCCTCTTTGCTGCTTGATCCATTGCAGAATTTCTGCCAAAGTTGCCATTTTGTACAAGTCCTCCTCCTTTACTCCCCCTCCTTGAAAACCTTGAGTTCTCTTGCGTTTTTTTATATCGCTCAGTCTCAAAGAATGGTCCTAGTGCAAAATATTTCTGTCATTTCTTTCCAAAGACGCTGCCTGACCCACTGAATTTCTACAGCAGTTTATTTTTGTTGAAACAGGTTCTTTGGGACACCATGTTCATCCAACTACTAAGCACACACTAATTCTATATTCGTCCCTTTTTTGCTCACACTTAATCAATCACCTGCACTTATACCACTTAGTATAAATCTGAGACAATTTACAGTGGCCATCTGATCTCCCAATCCACATGTTTCGGGAATGTTTGAGAAAGCCAGTGCAGCTGGAAAAAACAAATCTGCAATCTTCACACACACACACACAGCACTTTGGTTAAACTGAGCCAGGTCTCAGGCGCTGTGAGGCAGCCATTTTACTAGCTACACCACTTTGTTAGTCACGCTCATCCTCCCTTTCTCTGCCACTGAAAAATGGTTTCCATTTTTTAAATTCTTCATGTAGTCAAGTTTCCTATGCATCAGTTCATGCCTTTGGTCTTCTGGCCAGGCTACAATGTAACTAGCTATTCAGCCTAGATGCCATCACATGAAGCTTCTTCGTCTTACATTTATGAGTACATGCTCATTCACAATATTAGTGAACTCTAGACTGTTGTAGCTCTTTTCAAAGTACACCCTTAATAGAACTTGCAGGAAGGAACTGCGGATGCAGGTTTACACCGAAGATAGACACAAGTCCCTTCTTTGACCCGAATTGTCACCCATTCCTTCTATCCAGAGATGCTGCCTGAACCATTGAGTTACAGTGGCTTGCAAAAGTTTTCATACCCCTTGAACTTTTCCACATTTTGTCACGTTACAACCACAAATGTAAATGTATTTTATTGGGATTTTATGTGATAGACCAACACAAAGTGGTGCATAATTGTGAAGTGGAAGGAAAACAATACATGGTTTCCAAATTTTATTACAAATAAAAAACTGAAAAGTGTGACGTGCAAAGATATTCTGCTCCCCTGAGTCAATACATTGTAGAACCACCTTTTACTGTAATTTCGTGCAAGTCTTTGGGGTTTTCTCTACCGTCTTTTGCACATCTAGGGATGAAATTTTTTTTGCCCCATTCTCTTTGACAAATATAGCTCAAGTCAGTTCAGATAGGATGGAGAGTTTGAACTGCAATTTTCAAGTCTTGCCTGTGATTCGCAAATTGGACTTAGGTCTGGTCTTTGACTGGGCCATTCTAAACACAATGGTAGTCAGCTGGCTGTTACGTTTAGGGTTTGTTGTCGGCTGGAAGGTGATACCTCCGCCCCGACTCAAGTCTTTTGCACAGGACTCTAACAGTTTTCTCCAAGATTGCCCTGTATTTGGCTCCATCCATCTTCCCGTCAACTCTGACAGCTTCTCTGTCCCTGCTGAAGAAAACCATCCCCAACAGCATGTTTCTGCCACCACCTCCAGTTTCACAGTGGGGGATGGTTTGGTCAGGGTGATGTGCAGTGTTAGTGTTCCGCCAACTATAGCGTTTGCATTTTTAGGCCAAAAACTGCTATTTTGGTTCATCAGACCAGGGCACCTTCCTCCACATGTTTGCTGTGTCCCCCACATGGCTTGGGCAAATGCAAAGGGACTTCTAGGGCTTGGTTTTTCAACCAAATGGCTTTTTCATGCCACACTCTTCAAAGGCCCGATTTTTGTGGAGTGCATGGACTAAGGGTTGTCCTGTGGACAGATTATTCCCACCTGAGCGGTGGTGCTCTGCAGCTACTCCAGAGTTACCATGGGCTTCTTGAGCTTCTCTGATCAATGCTCTCTTGCCCAGCCTGTCAGTTTTGCTGTTGCCATTTCTCTTGCCAGACATGTCTTGGTAGGTTTGCAGTTGTGCCATTCTCTTTCCAATTTTCGGATGATGGATTGACAGTGCCTCCATGAGATGTTCAAAGCTTGGGATATTTTTTTATAACCTAACCCTGCTTTAAACTTCTCCACAACTTTATCCTGGCCTGTTTGGTGTGTACCTTGAGCTTCATGATGCTGTTTGTTCATAATGTTCTCTAACAAACTCTGAGGCCTTCAAAGACAGCTGTATTTATACTGAGATTTAGATTACACACAAGTGGACTCTATTTACTAATTAGGTGACTTCTGAAGGCAATTGGTTGCACTGGATTTTATTTAGGGGTATCAGAGTAAAGGGGGCTGAAATACCTTTGCACGCCACACTTTTCAGTTTTTTATTTTGTAAAAAACATTTGAAAACCATGAATCATTTTCCTTCCACTTCACAATTATGTGCCACTTTGTGTTGGTCTATCACATAAAATCCCAATAAAATACATTTACATTTGTGGTTGTAACATGACAAAATATGGAAAGGTTCAAGGGGTATGAAAACTTTTTCAAGCCACTGTACTCCAGCATTTTGTGTCTACCATTAATAGAATGTCTCAGTCTTATTTGACTGTCAAAGATCAAGTAATTTCTTGTATGGACAACTCTTTGCACTTACTGTCCATTGGAGTCATTGTTATTTAAATTTTTTCCACATCTTTGTGACACCTATCTTACCCACTAACTGTGCAGGTGGGTAAGATAGGTGTCACAAATATATACTTTCTAATCAGTCATCAAGATATTTGATGAATATCATAAAACACAATCCTATAACCACAATTAAACATTCCAACAAATAACTGCTGGCTACTATTGCTCTCAATCACAAAACCCAATTGACCCAGATTGAATAAAACTACAATTCCCAAAGTGCTTTACAGCTCAAAAGCAAACTAATTGCTAGGTAGCACCAGACTAAACAGGAAAGGGTCGCGTGTTAAATTAAAGCAACAATATGTTCACTGTGTACTACAATGATTTCAACCTTCAGTTTACATAGTTAACTCTCAGAGTGCCGTATTTCTGCTTCCCTGTCATTCTCTGGCTTCCACTTTGAGGTAGAAAAGAGAACCGGTGCAGAGATGATAATTTCTTGTTGCTATTTTTAATCAATTTTGTTGAAGACATTTTCTAATTTACCACACTCTGATGACAAGTTAATAACAACTGAAAGCTTTCACATCAAACATAAAATTGCTACTAAAGTGACACTCCCCACTTATGACTGTTCTGATGCAGAGTGAGGTGAAGGTTTAACTGTTTAATGGAAGTCACAGCTTTGAAATGGTTCAGCAAAAATCTGGGTCTATTATGGCATGGACATGGAGCCTGACAACAAAATTACTGTCTCCATTCCCTCCCCCACAAACTCAGTGCATGGACACCAAGTCAAAGATTTCCTCACACGCCCCCGACTATCTGACTCAAATTGATGGTTCAGAACTCATCGCCATGATCCACTGGATTCAGTGAGACTTTTTCTTGTCCCATGCTTTTCAACCTGATGGCCCCACCAAGGGGAATAGTTGTATTTGCACCAGGTAGCGTTAAATGTATCAGCGGTTTAATGCAATGGAATACTTTGGGAATGGAATTCCAACTACTGCAAATCCTTCAGTGTTGTGCAAGGCAACCAGCACATCCTCTAAAGCTATTTATTTGGAAATATAACGTTTGCCTTTTACATGGTAGGCACAAAATGCTGGAGTAACTCAGCGGCACAGGCAGCATCTCTGGGAGAAGGAATGGGTGACGTTTTTCGGGATGAGACGTCACCCATTCCTTCTCTCCAGAGATGCGGCCTGTCCCGCTGAGTTACTCCAGCATTTTGTGTCTACCTTCGATTTAAATCAGCATCTGCTGTTCTTTCCTACACATTGGCCTTTTACATGATTGATTTTCACAATAATTGTCTTCAACCTGACATAGTAGTTCGACACAAAAAGCTGGAGTAATTTAGCATTAATTTTGTGTCTATCTACAGTTTAAAATCTGCATCTGCAGTTTCTCCTACACACTGACAAAGTAGTTCCACAGCCGCCCTGTATATTACACATGCCTTAAGACTTTTGAGACTTTTGAGACAGTATGGAAACAGGCCATCTAGCCCACAGCGTCTGCACCGACCAGCGAACACCCTGTACACTGACACTATCCGACATACCTGGGACAATTTTACAACTTGCCAAAGCCAATTAACCTACACACCTGTAAGTCTTTGGAGTGTGGGAGGGCACCAGAGCACCCAGAGTAATCCCATGTGGTCACAGGGAGAACATGCAAACTCCGAAAAGACAGCATCTGTAGTCAGGATCAAACTCAGGTCTCTGGCGCTGCAAGGCAGCAACTCTATGGCTGCGCTACTGTGCTACCCTCACTTAATAAACTAAAATAATTGTAATCTACAGAATATCTGTACCGGAAGCTACTCACAGCAGTCTTTCTGGATAGGGGTATAACTTCTTAATAAATATAACTGCTCTCTCGTATTGAGGTGTATAAGATCAGGATTGGAATAGATAGGGTGAATGCAACTTACCCATAGTAGTAGAATCAAGAACCAGAGGATGTAGGTTTAGGGTGACGTGGGAAAGAGTTAATAGGAACCTGAGAGTCAACTTTTTCACACAGACGGTGGTGGATCGACGGAACAAGCTGCAGATTCCAAGATTTCAGGAGGTATTTGATGCTGGTATTATAACATAATTAAAAAGACATATGGACAGGTACATGGATAGGAAAGATTAGAGGGATGTGGGCCAAATGCGGGCACATGGGACTAGTGTAGATGGGGCAACTTGATCAACATGGGCTAGTTGCGCCAAAGGGCCTGTTTCCATGCTGCATGACTATAGAATACAAAGACCAAGCAATTCTGCTGTAATATATGGGCGATCCAGTTTTAAGTGAAGTTTGGATGTCTGTTTCTTAAGGGATTATAATATTTAAATTGGAGTCACAAGGAACTGCAGATGTTGGAATCTTGCATGGAACACAAAGTAACTCAATGGGTCAGCAGCATCTCTGAGAAACATGGAAAGGATGCTCCAGATTCGGAGACAGTTTCTTCCCAGCTGTTATCAGGCAACTGAACCATTCGATCAACAACTGGAGAACAGTCCTGAGCTACTATCTACCTCATTGGAGACCCTCGGACTATCATTAAACTATCCATTTCAGGTCAGGATCCTTCTTCAAACTGGAGGAGAACTTCTTCAAAGTAGGCATGCTTTGAGGAGACTTCCCGGTGGAGCAGTAATACAGAGACACAATACTAGTTTACAAAAAGAGACACAAAGTGTTGGAGTAATTCAGCTGGTCAGGTGGCATCTCTGGAGGGCACGGATAGGCAACGTTTCGATTTACGACCCTTCTTCAGACTGCATTTAAATTGGTCATCAACCTAACTGAGTGGGCAATAGAAGTCATGCAACCATTCATACGTTAAAGCCACACAACATTCTTGCAAGCCAAGCGATGTAAAACATTAATTGTTCTTCAAACAAGGTTGCAGAAGTTTAGACAGAGTCGTCGGCACTTTCAAAGCAACTTTTATGTGACAACTTTTACGGCAATGGAAAACCTCCACTCACATGTTCTGCCACCAACGGGGTCATGAGGACGCCTGAATAAAAATGGCAAGTCTTAACGTCAGGCATAGGTTATTTTCTAAATGGGGAGAGAAAACGTACAAAGGGACTTGGGAGATCTGGTGCAGGATTCCCAAAAAGTTAATCTGCACGTCGAATCAGTAGTAAAGAAAGCAAACGCAATGCTAGCACTTATTTTGAGAGGGCTTGTAGACAAAAACAGGGATGCAATGCTGAGGCTTTATAAGGTGCTGGTCAGGCCGCATTTGGAATATCGTGAGTAATTCTGGGCACCATATCTGAGGAAGCATGTGCTGACTCTGGAGACGGCCCAGAGGAGGTTTACAAGAGTGAACCCAGGAATGACTAGGTTAACATATGGTGAGTATTTGACGACACTGGGCCTATTTTCGCTGGAGTTTAGCAGATTGAGTGGGGACCTCATTGAAACGTACAGAATAGTGAACGACATGAACAGAGTGAACGTGGAGAGGATGTTTCCACTAGTGGAAGTGTCTAGGACTAGAGGTCATAGCCTCAGAATTAAAAGATGCTCTTTTAGGAAGGAGATGAGGAGGAATTTATTTAGTCAGAGGATGGGGAATTTGTGGAATTCTTTGCCATAGATGGCTGTGGAGGCAAAGATAGTGGATATATTTAAGGCAGAGATAGATAGATTCTTGATTAGTACGGGTGCAGGAGATTATGGCAAGAAGGCAAGAGAATGGGGTTATGAGGGAGAGATAGATCAACAATGATTGAATAGCGGAGTAGACTTGATGGGCTGAATGGCCTAATTCTACTCCTATCACTTGATCTCATGATCTTTATTCATGGTATTTGACTTACTGACAGGAATGGTGTTGCTGAAGGATGAATGGACATACTCTAAGTGCAAGCGCTCCCCACTTTTATCTGGCTAATTTCCACGCTGTGTGACTCTAGGGCTCTATGACAATTACTTAAAATTAGATAATTCAACGTTCATATGGTTGGATTGTACTATGGTTCTTTACCCTGCTTGTCTAGATAATTCAGCTGTTCTGTGCTTTGGGCAAGTTAAATTTACTTGACAAGATGGTCTGCATCCCAAAATTAAAGCAAAGCCACACCCAAGAAGAGAAAGTTCCCTTTTAAAATTTTAATCCCATGGAAAAAGTAGGCACAGTGCGTTCCTCCATGCAGTAGCTGTTATTTTAAGAGAGGCTCTCTTGTTACCACTGTTATTCTGTTTTGCGATGATTGTTGGGAACTTCTGCAATAAATTACAGCACATTGACTGAACATCAATCTAAGACAAACAGCTTTCTTCGTTAAGGAACTGGGAGTTAATTAAGTCTCTAATAAAGCTGTGAAATTCAGCATAATGTGAGTGTCAAGTTAACAACAAGTTTATAAGCATCACGTGATGGAGGACATGGAATCTAATGCCCGATGTTAAGGGGGTGAGGTGGGCCAATGAACGAGCAATTGCTTTGCAACTTGGTGCAACTCCAAAAGCTGCAGACAGCTCGCTTGCGATGGTGTCAAAACTGTGCCCTGGTACATACTGCCTCCTGCAGTCCACTGTGGGGACAGCAGCTTCAACACTACACCCTCGACATACATTGTGAACTTGTCTCCAATGTCAGCAGCGGGCTGTACCTGGAATAGCTAAACACAAAGTGCTGGAGGAACTCAGTGGGTCAGGCAGCACCTGGGGAGGGAATGGACAGGCGACATTTCAGGACCAGATCCTTCTTCAGGCTCACCGACAATTCGCCTGTCCATTGACCTGTTGAGTTCTTCCAGCGCTTCATGTTTTGCTGAAGAGTCCAACATCTGCAGTCTCTTCCATGACGCAGTTGCACCACCATTGATTCCCATAGATGGTATTAGCTGCAGGGGACTGGAGTTAAGACTCCTTCTGAAAAAAAATCTTAAGTTTTTTATTTTTTAAGTACATTAATAATTTAATCGGTTTTACAAAGCATGCTTGCATGATAGAAGCATTGCAACATTTTCACTGTTTTGGATAACATTGAAATCTGGCAGAGTGTGTGGTCTAGCTGCATGTCAGGTATTTATCTCTTTGCATTACCTGCCGTTTCTTCTGCTGTTTTCTGCATTTTTCTGCCCTGCCCACTTTTCATTTACTTCACATTGCAGAAACTACATTTGGACAGGTTCATGGATAGGAAAGGTTTGGAAGGAAATGGGTCAAGCGTAGGTATGTGGGGCTGGTGTAGACGGGACATCTTGTTGGCACAGTGGCACAGCCGTAGTGTTGCTGCCTTACAGCGCCAGAGACCTGGGTTCAATCCTGACTACATGTGCTGTCTGTACAGAGTTTGTACGTTCTCCCCGTGACCACGTAGTTTTTGACCGGGTACTCTGGTTTCAGGTTTATAGGTTAATTGGATTTGGCAAAATTAAAATTGTAAAGTGTCCCTGGTGTGCAGGACAATGCTCGTGTGCGGGGTGATCGCTGGTTGGCGTGGGCTCGGTGGGCCAAAATGGCCTGTTTCCGTGTTGTATCTCTAAATCTTGATCGGTCGGCAAGTTGGGCTGAAGGGCCATTTCCATCCTATATCACTCTATGACTCTAAATGCAAGGAGGCTCCCGATCGAAACTATTGACTTCATTCCTGCACAGATGCTGTCTGACCTGTTAAGTCCAGCGCTTTGAGGTTTTTTTTCCTTGAGAATTCCAGCATCTGCAGTTTCTTGTGTCTCAACTGCAGAAAGGCACGTGAATGAACAGGGCATTGTTGGATCGTGCTTTAGCATGCAATTTTCCATTGAAAGAACAATGTAAGTAATGTCTAAACTTGGTACTATTGCATTATTGCCAAATTTACCAAGGTACATTTTTGTTTGCTACTTGAGCAAATCACATCATTCACGAGTACAATAGGGGTTGGGCAAAAGAGAAAACAAGCAGAGTACAGGACATAACCTTACACCTACACAGAAAGTGGAGATTACGTCTCGAGCCGAAACGTCATTCATTCCTTCTATCCAAAGAAGCTGCCTATCCCGCTGAGTTACTCCAGGATTTTGTATCTATCTTCGCTGTAAACTAACATGTGCAGTTCCTTTCTTTACAAGTGGAGATTATGTATTGTCTTTCTGCTGATTGGTTAGCACGCAACAAGAGCTTTTTAATGTACCTCGGTACATGTGACAATAAACTAAACTCAAATAAAACGTGCAAAGGCTGCAACAAGGTAGATTAGTTAGTCTAGTGTTCAGAGGCAGTGGCTCGTTCTGGTTCATTATTTTCCCCTGGAAATAAGACCTAGGACAGGAATGGAGTGTTGTTTAGCATAATCCATATCTGTGATATTTTTGCATTGTAATTCAAGATGTGAATAATTCATTCATTCAGTGGTTTGCTCAGAATTAGTGCAATTTACTTAATTTCCCAAATGGTTCACTTAAAATTCCTTAACATTTATCTTAATTTCTGATGTGTCTTTTAAGGTTGGTTTACCTTGCAAGCTGATCATTTTATGGGGCAATTTGGGAAGGGTAATAAATGCTGGCTTGCCAATGATGTGCGGATCCCTGACCTTGAACAAATGAGGCAACCGTTTTCAAGGTACTTCACTGGTTGCATTGGGACACTTGAATGGGGGTAACAGGCATGCTGTAAATGCGAGTCTTGCTCTTTCATTAATAACTCATGAAAAAGTGCTCACGGGAAGAGATAACATGCAAAAGCAAAAGAACTGTGTGCAGGTGGAGTATGCTATTTATGACAGTATTCAAGAGATTGCATGAGGCATGAAAAATAAGTGGTCGAAGAAAGAAGTGGGAAAATGTGATTATAGCCATTTTCTCCCATGGAAGTCAAACATATAATCAAGGCATCTTGGCTTGATTCCATGTTATAAGTTTAACTTCACACTAGTTGCAGCTCAACAGTGTAAAGTCAAATGTCTAACGTTTAAACTGAGCCATCAATGTTTTCCTACAATGGCAATCTTTTACCTAATTTGGTGCCAGATAGCAGAACGCTGCAGAAACCATTACGCATTACTGCATTCTTCCCACCAGCTCCATTCCAAGAGCAAGTAGCCCTCCTAAAATACCACCCTATCAAATCGGTATATCACTCTTCCAGCTCTTGTGGACAGATTATTTTGCAAAAACTGATAAAAATGCATTTCTGTTTGCCACAAACGAGTGAAAATTAATATTAGCTCTTTTAAATTGAGTAAATTCATTGAGTAGATTAGTTTAGTTTAGTTTAGAGATACAGCATGGAAACAGGCCCTTTGGCCCACTGGGTTAGCACTGACCAATGATCAACCGTACACTAGTTCAATCCTACAGCCCAGGCACAATTCACAGAAGCCAATTAACCTACAAACCCGCACAGCTTTGCGATGTGGGAAGAAACCTGGGCACCTGAAGAAAACTCACGTGGTCAAAGGGAGAACGTACAAAGTCTGCACAGACAGCACCTGTAGTCAGGATCGAACCCAGATCTCTGGCACTGTGAGGCAGCTACTCTATCGCAGCACCACTGTGCTCATAAGTACTCAAGAGGAAAGACTGAGGGCATTGCGTGCAGAGTTAGAGAAAGAAAATTACCTGCTGCCACTAGAAGGACATCAAGTCACATGCAAACAGTCCCTTCAGAGTACTGAGTCTGCACTGAGCATCGGCCACTCATTTACACTCATCCTACATGAATCCCATTTTATTCTCCTCAGATTCCACCACTCACCCGTACACTGGGGTCAATTTATAGTCGGCAATTAACCTACCAGCTCACATGCCTTTGGGATGCGCAAGCAGAGGAGAAGGTGCAAACTCCACCCAGACTGGACCTGAGGTCAGGAGTGTTCCTAGTCTCTCGAACTGTGGGGCAGTGGTGCTACAAGCTGGAGCCTGATGAAGGATCCCAACCTGAAATGTCGCCTATCCATTCCCTCCACAGATGTTGTCTGACCCATTGAGTTCCTCCAGCACCTTTTCTTTGCTCAAGATTCCAGCATCCGCAGTTCCTTGTGTCTCTGACTCTACGAGCTATACCATTTCCATCCCCAATAAAAAAACTAAAATACTCGTCCCTGCTTTCTGGACCTATTGAAATTGGTTGAGGCATTGGGCTTTGTAAATAACAGAGTAATGAATCTAGAAACAAAGAACAGCAGGTTGATTAATACACAAAAGGACACAAAGTGCTGGAGTAACAGCAGTTCATGAAGCATCCCTGGAGAACATGGATAGATGATGTTTTGGATCGAGAGCCTTCTTCAGACTGAAGTCTCCAGGGATGTTTCCTGACCTGCTGAATTACTCCAGCACTTTGTGCCCTTTAGAATAATAAATTTGTTGGTCCATCATGCAGATCTGGAACAATTGTTGAGATGGCCAATTTCTAGTCATACGAACATACAGAAGCAAAATAAAACACAGTAATTGTGGAAGATTAATACAAAATGTTGTAGTAACTGAGTCAATCAGGCAACATCTCTGGAGAAAAGGAATAGGTGACATTTCAGGTCTAGACCCTTCCCTATAGCAATGGAAGAAAAGCTTTATGTCATGGCGGATCTGGAACTCATTGAGGTGAGGGGGTGGGGAACAAAGGTGAGGCCTCTGTTAAGGACAGGCAGTTCAGACAGGGGAAAGTCAGGGGGATGGTGAAAACATGACAAGGGTGGGGTCAGAGAGGGGCAGGGGTGTGGGCACAGTAATTGCAGAAATAGTCAATAGGCCAGACAGCATCAGTAGAAATAAAGCAGAGTTCATGTTGTGGATTGGTGTCCTTTCATTACTATTCTTAAACTGGTATTGGTTTATTATTGCCGTGTGTGCTGAGATAAAATGGAAAAACATTGCTCTGCATGCTATCTAGAAAAGCAGACAATTCATATGTACAATCAAACCAGACAAGAGTATGACAGGTAATCCAAAAAGAGAAAGGAAAGAGAGTGCAGAATGCAGTGTTATAGAAGAGAAAGCGAAAAGTTTAAACTTAAGAACTGCAAAGAGGTAGGTTGTGAAGTGTGAGAGACATCCTTAGTTTATAAGAGTTTCATTCAAGAGTCTGATAATGGCTAAGAGGCTGTTCTTGAATCCAATGGTACATGTTTTCGAATTTTTGTGTCTTTTGCTGGAAGAAGGGAGATGAGAGAATGACCAGATTGCCAGTGGTGCTTGATTATGTTGGCTATTTTCCTGAGGCAGTGAGAAATGTACATGGAGTTAATGTGGGTGGCACGGGGTGGCTGCTGTGGTGTGGAGGCTAGTTTGTGTGATGCACTGGGCTGTATCCACAAATCTCTGCAATTCCTTGTGGTCTTGGGCAGAGCACATGCTAATCCAAGCTCTCATCCACCCAGATAGGTTGCTCTCTATGGCCTATTTTCAGATATCAGGTTATTAAAATAATTGTATTTTATGAAATTTTGTTTTATGTTTCCTTGATCATAACCGATCGTTCAAGCACTTTAATTTGATTATCTTTTAAAAGTTAGAATAATTCTTCTTTTTAAATAAAGCAAAATGGTTGAAATCTGTAATAACAAATAGTGCTCAGAAGGTCAAAACATATATGCGGAGAAAATAAAACAAAAGTTATCAACTCTGGTAGACGTTTTAAAAGAACCATTTAAAATGTGACGGGGGAGGGGTGGCATAGTGGCACAGCATAGAGTTGCTGCCTTACAGTGCCAGAAACTCAGGTTCATTCCTGACTGGAGGTGTTGTCTGTACAGGGTATGTAAGTACTTCCCGAAACCGGGTTTTCGTCGGGTGCTCCAGTTTCCTCCCACACTCCAAAGAAGTGTAGGTTTGTTGGTTAATTGGCTTCGGTTAAATTGTAAATTGTCCCCAGTGTGTGTAGGATAGTGCTAGCTTTCGGGGTGATCGCTGGTTGGCACGGACTTGGTGGGCTGTGGGGCCTGTTTCCCCCGCTGTATCTCTTAAGTCTAAAGAAGACAAGAACTGACCGTGAGTTTGTTAAATGTATAGATTGTTTTTTTCCCCATAGTATCTTGGGGTAAAGAATTATTAAAACAGCAAGAAAGTATTTACAAAAGCGTTATTTACAATAAAATTAGCAACTGTAGCATCCACCTGATATTAATTGGGGGTAAGAAACTCAAATGGAGCATTGACAATTATCAACAATTGCTGTTTGAAGAGTTTGTCATTTTAAGTTGCAGAAAGATTCTTTCAACATTTCTTAAAGGTGGGACCTGCAACTTCTGTAGTTTTCTCTGTATAATCTCCCTAAAGCTGCATGCAAAGACCGGAGCAGGATGTCAAATGGTGATGGACATTCAGCCATAAACAAGGCTTTTGTTTCCTTGTCACTCTGTCTCACGGTGGCTGAAGGCACACCCACACAAAGGTAGAAATTTGTCAATCCAGAGCTTTACAATACGCAGCTTGGCAAAAGAAATGCAAATAGTTTAGCGAATTGCAATAGCTAAATCCAGTAAAGATGGTGTTTGGTATAAGGAAATGAAGAGTTATTAAATAATTCAAAAGTTTGCAAGGAATGGGTTTTGACCCAGCACAGTGAGCCTGCTCTGTTCTTCAAAGGATCATGCCAAGTCTGAACTTATGTAGAAAGGAACTGCAGATGCTGGTTTAAACCGATGATAGACACAAAAAAACTGGAGTAACTCAGCGGGTCAGACTGTACCTCTGGAGAAAAGGAATAGGTGATGTTTCGGGTCGAGACCCTTCTTTGTATTGAAGACCCTCTTCAAACTATTCCTTGCCTGCTCTCCATGTCCCACAGTCCAAACATGTGTCAGTGTTGATCTTAAATACGTATATTTGAAGATTTTAAACTGCAGCTCTCTCAATAAAGCTTTACACAAACACTGGTTAGACCACATTTGGAGTATTGTGTGCAGTTCTGGTTGTCACACCATAGGAAGGATGGGGTTACACTGGACAGAGTGCCAAGGAGATCAGGCGATCTAATTTTTTGGTCATTGGGGGCAATACTTCACAAATCAAACAGTTGGAATGATGGGTTATATATCTTGAATGAGAAAACTTTGCTACCTGTTTGCTCTTGGTTCCATTTTTTTGTCAATTCTCCAAAAAAAAGAAAAACATCTGTATTAAGGTCGGCACAGTTGCGCAGCGGCAGAGCTACTGCCCCATAGCACCAGAGACCTGGTTCGATCTTAACTACAGGTGCTTTCTGTATGGAATTTGTCCGTTCTCCCCGTGACCTACGTGGGCTTTCTCCAAGATCTTCGGTTTGCTCCCAAAATCCAAAGACGTACAGGTTTGTAGGTTAATTGGCTTAGTATAATTGAACTAATGTAAAATTATACTGAGTGTGAGTAGGGTAGTGTTAGTGTGCGGGGATCGCTACTTGGCAGGGACTCGGTGGGCCGAAGGGCCTGTTTCTGCGCTGTATCTCTAAACTAAACTAAACAAATTTTGAGACGTTTATGTTGATTTGGCGATAACTATTGTACTCGTGGGAAATCCAACTCCCACCAATCTTGGGCATGTTGAAAAACAATCCTTTCGTGTCTTTCTTAATACATCTGATAACTTTAGTCCAATTATTCTTCTGCTTTAAACATTACCTTTTACAAACATACTTGCTGCTGCTGCCAATGAAAATTCCATACAGATTCTGTGGAGTTTGTCAGTTGTATAACTTAGAAATGAACCATTGATTGCAGCATCGATGTAGGCAACTGCTCTTGGTGACACCAGCATCTGATAACAATCATTCTAAAAGGCCAATTTTGAATTAATTATCGTTACAAACCTTTATCCACTTTAAAAGTCCCAGGTGGGAAAACTGTTTCGCTGAGATTGCTGGTCACAACATTTGGTTTCCTGCTGTTCAGTCAGGGGTTTGCTACAATATAATATGGGAAACAAAATAAAATATGCCCAGTTAGATTACCCAGAGTGAATTAAAGTCAGATTATGTTTGGCTGCAATTCAATTTAATAGCAAATAAATCAAAAATTGGACAATTAAAATAATTGAAAAAATTATCCTATTGGTCTGAGAGTAAAGAAGTGATATGTTTCAACAGAGCTGTTGTGAAAGATTAATGCCTCCTGCTTCCTTTTTATATAGATAACATCATCAACGTTTACAGTGCTGCACTATTGGCAGCAGAGGTCATTGTTGGATTAAAACTTTGCTGTAAACATTGGTTAACAAGCCAATAATAATTTCAAAATGATCACACCAATATTTCAATTGTGGCTCAAAGACGTGTTTTATGGTTCAAGCTATTCTCCTACTCCTTACAAGTATGGAGCCATCTACGTACAATTTCAAGTTTAACCAATGTAAGAATCAGATATCGTGAGCATGGTCATAGAAATGGCCAGGAAAAATCTACAGTTATACTTGCCTTTCTCACACTTTTCAAAAAATCTCAAAGCACTTTTTAACAAAGACGTAGTTTGATTGGTCTCTGTAAATTGTCCCTAGTGTGTAGAGAGTGGATGAGAAAGTGGGCTAAAATAGAATGAGTATGCACGGGTGGTCAATGGTCAATGTGGGCTCAGTGGGCTGAAGGACCTGTTTCTGTGCTATATCTATAAAACTGAAACTAAAGTTAAAACTAAAGAAACAATGCCATAGCAGGTTGTGTGCAGCAAGTTCCAACGGAGGTTAGAGTGATAACTGATGGAAAATCTAGTAAATGTTTCCATGGAATTAAAAACAGCAGGAACCATTGCTAAAGGCTTGTACAGCTTTGCGTAAATGCTCTCTTGTCTTTGCCTATTTATTGAGAACCATATATTGCTGAGCACAAGAGTGAAGCTGATATCTGCTTATTGCGGGAATATTGGCTGCATGGGTTTGGATTTGTTTAACTTCACAGACAATAAAAGATGGGAGGGATAAAGGAAAAAGTAGCAAACATTATTTTCTAGAGAAGTGTGAAACTTTTAACAGGTGATAGGCTGGATGAGATTATTGAGGTGGAAATAATCTTTGCGTTACAGATTCTAGAACGCCTGTACTGAATTACCCGAGAAATGTAAGTGGCACAATTCAGGCCACTTGCCTACAGGAGCCAGGCTGACTGAATAGGGTCAGGGGGTCAGCTGAGACTCTAGTTGTTAGCCATTAGCGTATCTAATGGTGTCTTTCTACGTGAGGAATGTAGAAATTACCCAGCTGTGAAGTTCAGTGATCCCTTGGCAGGTCTATGGGCATTATACTTCAGCATTCATTAAAATTAATGGATGGGAAATTTGTGTAGGCCGCCAATGTGATCGGCAGTCCCATGAAGTGGAGCTCTGTGATGGGGACACAAGCTGCTGAAGTTTACCTAAAGAAACAAGGAACTGCAGATGCTGGTTTACCAAGGAAAGACACAAAATGCTGGAGCAACTCAGCGGCTCAGGCAACATCCCAAGGGAACATGGATAGGTGGCGTTTCGTGTTGCTACTCTTATTCAGGCTGATTTTTAAATTTTACATGAACACTTTCTCTGGACTGACTTGCAGATTCATGGTGATTTGGACATTTGGATAGGAAGGGTTTAGAGGGAATATGGGCCAAATGCAGGCAGTGGGACTAACCCCGAATACTATCTTTGTTACCATGGGCAGGTTGGCTAGGTGAACCAGTTTCCTTGCTGAATAGCTGTATTACTCTAGACAACCTCTCCCTGGACCTTGACTGTGTTGCTCATGGAAGGGGAAGGGTCAATGTTGCCCTCAGGGCTATTTCAGGCAGCAGCCACTGCCTCGGACGATGACCTCTGCCTCATCTCACTATTTTCTGTTACCTTCTGCCAACCAAATTCCAGCTCCAGGAGAAAAAGGACTTTATCTCATAACCAGAAGGAACTGCAGATGCTGGATAATAAAAGGTTAGAAGGCGAATATTTTCGTTCTTGGAGCACAGGAGGCTGTGGAGTGATCATGTAGAGCTGTATAAAATCATGAGGGGAATTGATAGGGTGAATGCACAGAGTCTTTCACCCAGGGGAAATCCAGAGTTACGTCCGTGCCCGCGTGTCCCTAGAGAGGGAACACGCGGTGTCCACGGGGACTGTGGAGGCTTTCCATGAACGCTGGTCACCGCAGGAGGTCGAATGTATTATTGATAAAAATGATAATATTTTAATTTGAGATTTCTTTGTAAAATGCCAATATAGGCATTCTCTGATCGTGTTACTGTTTTGTATTTGTTGGTTTGAATAAAAGCATTTGTAAAAAAAAAAAAAAAAGGGGAAATCCAGAACTAGAGAACATAGGTTAAAGGTGAGAGGAGAAATATTTAATAGGAAACTGAGGGGCTGTTTCTATGTTGTATGGCTGTTTGACCGTAACTAGCATTGTACTCAAATTGGCACGAGACAGAGTTCCAAAAGAAAACTGCCAATGTTGTCTCACGATACTCTCAACGGAAGACATCAGTGTTATGGGGGTTTAGTGGCGCACAATGTTGCGTTAATACCATTAACAAGTAATAAAGTAATTTATCAGCTGTCATGTTTGTAATCTCTGTGCTCTTGGGATTTAAGAAGATTGGACCATTTGGGGATGAAGCTTGTGTAAGAAGGAATTGCAGATGTTGATTTATACCGAAGACAGACACGAAATGCTGGAGTAACTCAGCAGGTCAGGCAGCATCTCTGGAGAAAAGCAATTGGTGACCTTTCGGGCAAGAACTCTTCTCCAGTCAGAAGTTTTTTTCTTCAAAGATGCTGCCTGACCCGCTGAATTACTCCAACTTTTTGTATCTATCTCTGGAGATGAAACTTGATATTCAAGCTTGGATTATTACTGGATGCCTGAAGGGTTTTTTACAAGATGTGTTTTAAATCTCTTGCTCAGAACAAATGGCAAGGCTAAAAACCTCCAATCACTGGCAAACCCATTATATTGTATGGTTAAGATATATCTAATGTAGTCCAGCTCATGGGGCAACCAGGAACCTGCAGAGGAGTAGCAGAAACTGCCCTTCCACGGGTTCTCAAAACAATTTCCAGGGAATAATTGTTGTAGATTTGGCATCCTGGGTATTCAGCCACCACCTCACTATAACTTCATGATGCTGAAACGTGAAAGGAAACAGAAGAGTTAATTTAAATTCCAGCCACACAATTTCATTCACACCACTGAAGAGAAAATTGGAGAAATATGGCCTGCAGTGAGTGGTAATGAGGGTCGGCAGAATGTGAAGTTGAGACTGACTGACTGGTGGCTAATGTTGATGGCCAGCTTGGTTGGCACGGACAAGTTGGGCTGAAGGACCTACTTTTGTGCTGTGTTGCTGCATTGCTGTCAGAACCACTTCGAGTACAGCAAAGTGAGTGGTTGTATGGACCGCTCCTACCTTTCTTACAATTTTAATGTGTGCAGAGAAGGGTATTGGTTGCTGATGCTCATGCATTCAGTTAGCCCCAGTGACCCAGGTGAACTTCTACCCTTGGGAAATATTTCATCCTAGCAAACATCCAAGTCACGGAATCTCAAACCAAATGGCTGATAAATGAGGCAGATATTTGCAGTTGCCAGAAAGAAAAAAATCAACCTCCTCTTGGCTTTGGTTATGTGATCAGACTGAATAAATTCACTGGCACTTCCTGGCTTTGACTGTAAAGCGAGATTGAATCAAACTTCTTCATCTGCAGTTTATCTTTTCTTGGCTTTCAATGTGTCAACGTCTGATAAACTAGACCTACCCATCAGATAGAGCTAAATGGAATGACTTCTCAAAATTGAATGTCTAATCCTCTCTGCCATGCAACGTTATTGTTGCTTCATTATAAAAATACTAAGAATTTCATGGTTCTGCTTCGGGACATATGACAATAAAGCACCCGTGACTTTTGACTGTCAACATTTACATTAAGTTCTTGTGGTTTAGCTAATACTATAAAACAAAACTAAAACCTTTTAGTTCTAGTTGGAGGTGCAACTGCAACAGTTGCTCCAAATCAGCATTTGAAAGTGTTAACATTTGGAGTCACTTCAATTAAATGGGTGATACGCTTTGATTTTGTGAAATAAAAAACAATAAATAATTGATTTTCTGATTAAATCTTGGACTCGGCTCAGCGAGTATTGATATTGTGTTCGATTTGGCAAAGGTTTAAATTGTAATGTATGAAGGGTTCAGCGAGTTTATAAATTAAGTCTGTTGGTAATTATGAGTGAGTGACCCAGGGAGGCCAACGACAGATTAAGTTGTCAGAGTGCAATCAAGCCGTCGGACCTGTCGATGAGATAACTCACTCAATGGCAGCGCTTTCACTTCAGCCCCGCAAACACTTGTCAAAATTTACCCTGCTCATGTCTTGGATGTGCCTGAATTTAGGTGTCTGAATTTTCAGCCTCATTTAACTAACAAACCAGACTTTTGAAATTGTTTGCAACTGGAAGTCAATTTCAGATTGCCACTGGAGACTTTAGACTTCAGAGCTACATCGTGGAAACAGGCTCTTCAGCCCACCGAGTCCACGCCAACCAGTGATCACAACCAGTGATAAACCTGGGTCCCTGGTGCTGTAAGGCAGCAACTCTACCGTAATGCCACTGTGCTGCCAAACGACTTGAAATCAAACAGATGGCAAAAATAAATACATAAAATGAGTAGAATAGGGAATACAGTGCAATCTTGATCTAATGCACATGAAGTTGTGGTTTTACTGGGATAGGGCCGCTTCATGTGTAAAAGCTGGATAGTGCTTTTGAACGACTATCCCAAATGCAGCAACTATTGCATACAGTGCTCCAGCAAGGCACACTCCAGCAGGAGGAGTGTCAGCGCCACCCTGAACAAAAGGAGCCAGCAGCACCTAGTAGAGGGCTGCTTGATAGCTCCCGCATGGATGATGAGGTGCGTGCCATGGGTCATCTTAGTTCTGACCCCTACTCTGATGGTAAGGTTGAGCCAGATGTACCACCTCTGCAGGCCACACCAGCAGCGCCAGTTGACAGGGCCGCTTCATGTCTCCCTCTTGGAGGCGGAGACCAGGACGGGTCAGTATCCTGCTGATGCCGTGTCTCAGGGTATGGCCGTGGGGCAAACCCCAAGGGATGAAGGGCACGTGTCAGGGGTACCTTTTCCTAACAACAAAGTTGCCATCCCAGCAGAACGTTCCATCCTGGTACAGGTCCAATGGGGCCGTTTCAGCGCAGGTGTCCTGCGGCCTGCGGCAGCGCCTGTTTAGGGCTGCCTACGCATCGCCCTCTCTGAGGAGGGGAGTGCGAAAGGTCAACTGATTCCAGTAACTGATTCCAGGCTCTAAAGAGGTCGATGGAACATACTGGAGCACATCTGTGCCGGCAGTGAACAGCGCCAACAAGGGGATGTGAGAGCCAGCCGTCGAATCTGTTATTCAGGTAAGGCCTATTTCAACAGACGTAAAAACCTGGCAGACGGATCAATTAAGGCCAATGGCGGGCAAAGGTTCATTGTTTCAGAATGCACCCCAGGCGCTCATCGGCAGTAAGCGGTTCACTGGAGCTGGAACTGATGACAGCTGGGCAGAAGTTCCATGCACCCTACCAGCCCCACACGACAAGGTGGGTCTGGCACTTCCGAAACATGGGTAAGTGCACCACTCACAAGTTGTAATATTTACGTTTGCTTGTACAACACACAAAGGATAAAAACATCTGCTTAGAGGCACAGTACTAGCATTCCAAGCAAGTTTGGGATTATGGCCAGGGTTATCTTTCAAGATAGGCTCTGAAATCAGGCCAGAGTTCTCTTCAAAGCACCCATGGAATAATGGTAGGAGTGGCCTGTTTATTATGAAAAATGGAGAGTGTCGGGCATATGAACTTTCCGAATATGAAAACTTATTTTCCTGACTAACAATAGATTCATAAGGGTCTCAAAGATCCATTCTATGCAGTTCCCATTACAGAGGTTATCAAAGAAAATATAACTGTACTAATAACAGTAAAACATTGTGAAATCGGATAAACTGTTTGTTCGTCATTGGGATTTACCTTTAAGTATTAATTAGCCTATGACTCCACCCTGTGGCAAGAGATTGGATTTAATAGCAACCTGTTATTAAACTGACTTCTATTTCATCAAGAGTAATTGGCAATATAGTAGCTGTGTTTCAGCTGTGCACATCGAGGAACTGATATCGTGCAAAGTAGCGACCTCTCAAAGGACATGTAGATCATTGTTAACAAACTTATGCTATTATCAGCTGAAGCTAACTCAGTCACAATGATGAACAAGCAATATTCAGCATTGCTCCAGTAGTTTGGTCGGTCAAATTCAGTTATTACAAACTGATGCTAAGAGCTCTAAGGTGAAAAGTTCCGAATACCATCTCTAGTTGGAGGTAGCAGAGATTTGCATGAGTTGCCAATTCTTCAGTTGTTGTTATCAACCAAATATATACACTAGATGCACCCCATGGGTAAAGGGCTATTGAGCGAATATACATACAGCCTAAACGATTATCGTCCTGTGGCCCTCACTCCGGTAATCACGAAGTGCTTCAAGAGACTGGTCCTCCAGCACATCAAGGACTATCTCCCTCCAGACTTCTCCCTCCCCACCAGTTCGCCTATCGCCCAAACAGGTTCACAGAAGACGCCATCACCGTAGCTCTCCACTCTGTGCTGAGCCACCTGGAGCTGGGGCAGAGCTACGTCCGGATGCTCTTTGTGGATTACAGCTCAGCTTTCAATACTATCATCCCGGACATTCTCATCAACAAACTGGTCACTCTCGGCCTCCCCACTCTCACATGTGCCTGGATAAAGGACTTCCTCACCAACCGGCCCCAGACGGTGAGACTCGGCCCCCACCTCTCCTCCACTCGCATGTTGAGTACTGGCTCCCCACAGGGCTGTGTGCTAAGCCCCCTCCTATACTGTCTCTACACCCATGACTGTAGTCCGGTCCACAACAACAACCGAACCGTCAAGTTTGCTGACAACACTACAGTAGTCGGACTCATCTCAAGGGGAGACGAGGCAGCCTACAGAGAGGAAGTCCTGAAGTTGACAGCCTGGTGCTCTGAAAACAACCTGGTTCTGAACACCAAGAAAACCAAAGAGCTCATTGTTGACTTCAGGAGGCACAGCACCGACTTAGCTCCCTTATACATCAACGTCGAGTGTGTGGAGAGGGTCTACACCTTCCGGTTTCTCGGCGCCCTTATCTCTGCTGACATCTCCTGGACAGATAACATCACAGCGGTCATCAAGAAGGCTCAGCAGCGGCTGCACTTCCTGAGGGTCCTCAGGAAGCACAACCTGGACTCCAACCTGCTGCTGACCTTCTACCGCTCGTCCATTGAGAGCCTGTTGACATACTGCATTACAGCATGGCACGGCAGCTGCACCATGGCAGACAGGGAGAGGCTTCAGAGGGTAGTTAGGGCAGCACAGAAGATTATTGGCTGCCCTCTCCCCTCTCTGATGGACATTTACACCTCCCGCTGCCTCAGCAGGGTGAAGAACATTATTAAGGACAGTTCCCATCCTGCATTTGGCTTTTTCAACCTGCTGACCTTAGGGAGGCGCTATAGGTGCATCAGCACAAGGACAAATAGACTCAAGAACAGTTTCTTTCCAAAATCCATTATCTCCCTGAACTCACACATGCATTGACTTCACAGCCTAACCCCCGGACCTTCATCTATCCACCTACTGTAATTTGTACTGTAACTGTAATTTTATTTATCCATTGTCTTTCATAGATATGTACATAGCGCCACAGAAACTGTGCACCTTATTCCCCCCCCCCCCTTTTTGTTTTTACACTGAGTAGGAGCAGCTTTTAATCTCATTGTACATGTGTATAGTGACAATAAAAAGGCATTCATTCATTCATTCATTCATTCATTCATTCATTCATTCATTCATTCATTCATAATCTACATGCTCAACTTCAAGTTGATACACTACAGTGGTGGCATATGGCACATGGCAATCAAGTAAAAGTATCCTGTAATAATTTACCTAATCTCCTTTGCCACTGGTGTATCATCAAGTTCAGATCGATGACAACACAGAATAGGTATTGGATCTCAAAGTATTATGAAAGTATGGTTCAATGGTACATCGAATATCGACATGTTGGTTTCATGTTTATTCACTGATTGCAAAAATATGTGACAGTGTGGAGAAATACATTCTCGCTACAAAAAGGAGGAATGTTCTTTTATGTCTTGCTCCATTTTGCCTCATTAGTCAGGTCTTGAAACAGTCAGCAAGACCTTGCTTTAGGTTTTCGTACTGTCTGAATGGCTAAGCAGCCATGTCGCCTGCTTTTGTCAGGCATAATAATACAACTGTGTATGGTTATTCTAAAAAACGAAAACTTTGATGGTTCAAACTGTGGTTCAGGAAACTGGCCTCTGCATAATAAAACAATTATTGACTTACACATTCTGAATTGGCTGCCTTACGGCTCAGCTTGTCACAACAATCCATGGATGTGCTCACTGCAGAGTGCAGAGATAGCACCAAAAAAGCAGTACATTTCCTATTGAGGGGATCGGAAGCGGTTTTGTTTAATGTTAATGTTGCATTTAATAAGGTACAGATTACTGACATCTTCCAATTCATTCTTCAATGGTCTTTGACAATAATTCAGTTATAGAGCCACTACAGCTGCAGCAAACGGGAACCACTCTGTCGGGTTCAACCCCGGATATCGAGTTGTAAAGAAATCTTGACACAAGTTCTCTCACTACAAGTATATGCAGTTTGGATATTGAAAACGTGTTAACAATACTTCACAAGGGGGTTCCAGCTACACCCTTAGTCATGACACTAGTATCAGCACAACGAGGGCAAACATTGCAAACGCTGTGACTAGATGGGATGGAATTGGCTGCAGGTGCCATTACATTTTACATTTCTAATCTACACAAGCAGAGCAGACCAGGGGTGGCAGGATTTAAGATCATATTTTGGATACCCCACGGACTCACGTCTATGTGGCAGGGCAGGCTTGCTATATTATATCAAGGCCACCAGAATCCTAAGAAGTGTGGAATCAGCATTATTTATTAAGTGACAAACAACCAGTTAAGGAAAGGTCGGTTCAGACTATTTCAAGGTGGCTGCAGCAGGTTCTGGTTTATGCAGGTATTAACACTGACGATTGTACATCTCATTCCACCAGGGCAGCATCAACGTCAGCAGCCAGGGCAATGGACGTTCCCATCAACCATATCCTCGCGACCACAGGATGGTCGACTGAATTGATTTTTTTTTTACCATAGGCCAGTTACTGACCCGGGCTATTTGCCCATTCTGTTTTGTGTCCACTTTAGCCTCCCCCGAGATACAGGGGTTGCTATTGATTTCTTCATTAACATAAACAATTAATACATTTGAATCAATGTCATGCTTAATGCATTTTTGATTATTCACTCATCCTGAGTCAATCGATGCAGTGAGACGCCGGGATTTGAATCTGCAGCATGAAATCACAGGGCTTTGAACCCTTCACGGAATCACTCACGTGACTCCGAAGTAAAATAACAAGATTAAACGAGAATTTACCAGTTTGAAGTTTGATCTTGATTTCATGAGGTGTTACGTTGGTGATTACATGCCCTCCATGCCCAACCCTCTCTCACAAAGATCATCTGGTAGTTGCTAATCTTACTATGTTAACTTCGAGTTTTGTTATCTGTGCTGCTTTCATACCGCTGCTTTGAAGATTGACGTGGGTCTTCACGTAATCACCAACGTAACTACTCATAAAATTAAGTCCAAACCAAACTGGTAAGTTCTCGTTTAATCTTACTATTTTGGATAAACGGAGTATTTTCACAACCCCAACACAGGAATTAGGTAAACATTTGTTTCTATTATAAGATGGGTATGATACGGGTGGCACAGCTGGCAGAGCTGCTGCCTCACAGAGACAGAGAACCAGGTTCGATCCTAACCTCAAGTGTTGTCTGTTGGAGTTTGACAATTTTCCTTGTGACATTCTCTCTGTGAGTTTCCTCCAGGTTCTCCAGTTTCCTCCCACATCCAAAAGACGTGCGGGTTTGTTGGTTAATTGGCCTCTAGTGTGAACGGGTGATCAGTGGTCAGCATGGGCTCAGTGGGGCGAAGGTCCTGTTTCCATGCTTTATATTTCAATTACTCAATCAATCAATCAATCAATCAATTATCCTGCAACTTTCTCATTGTATTGAGATTGCAATGTACTATCAACAAGATGGAGGAAGAAGAGTTTGTGGGAGAAAACAGAATTGGTTCATGACATTACATTTGTAGAATAATTGAGGCACAGAAGGGGGTCGTCAAATCTATTCTAGTTCTTAGTTGATAACTTCCTTCCATCTCACTCTTTTCCAAAAGGGCTGAAAATTATTTTCCCTTAATGTCCATCCAATTCCCTTTTGAAAGCCCTGAGTGATTCTGTTCCGGTACAGGTAGAGCATTTTACTTCCTCTCATTCACCCAGGTAAAGGATATTCATGCTACAAAAAGAGAAGCTATCCAAGGCCAAGTTAAAAGTGCAGGTTTAGTAGCAAAGAATAATACAATTAACGCTGATACTAGGGCTAATGGTCTATAAATTTACGTTTGATATTACTGTACAGCATAGGAACAAGCCCCTCGGCTCACCATGTCTGCACTGAACACGATACCGATCTAAGTTAATCCCATCTCCCCACACATGGTCTCTATCCATTTATTCCTTCCCTCTTCATGTGTCAGATCCCTTTAACATTACTATCCTACTATCCTACGGGAATAGTGCCAGAGGATTGGCGTACTGCACATGTTGTTCCATTGTTTAAAAAGGGTTCAAAGAATAAACCTAGCAATTATAGACCTGTTAATTTGACGTCAGTGGTGGGTAAATTAATGGAAAGGATACTTAGAGATAATATATATAAGCATCTGGATAAACAGGGTCTGATCAGGAACAGTCAACATGGATTTGTGCCTGGAAGGTCATGTTTGACAAACCTTCTTGAATTTTTTGAAGCGGTTACTAGGGAAATTGATGAGGGTAAAGCAGTGGATGTCGTCTATATGGATTTCAGTAAGGCCTTTGACAAGGTTCCCCATGGAAGGTTGGTTAAGAAGGTTCAATCTTTGGGTGTTAATGGTGGAGTAGCAAGATGGATTCAACAGTGGCTGAATGGAAGATGTCAGAGAGTAATGGTGGATGGCTGTTTGTCAGGTTGGAAGCCGGTGACCAGTGGGGTGCCTCAGGGATCTGTGTTGGGTCCACTGTTGTTTGTCATGTACATCAATGATCTGGATGATGTGGTGGGAAATTGGATAAGTAAGTATGCAGATGATACTAAGATAGGTGGTATTGTGGATAATGAAGTAGATTTTCAAAGTCTACAGAGAGATTTGGGCCATATGGAAAAGTGGGCTGAAAGATGGCAGATGGAGTTTAATGCTGATAAGTGTGAAGTGCTACATCTTGGCAGGACAAATCAAAATAGGACGTACATGGTAAATGGTAGGGAATTGAGGAATGTTGTGGAACAGAGAGATCTAGGAATAACTGTGCATAGTTTCCTGAAGGTGGAATCGCATGTAGATGGTAAAGAAAGCCTTTGGTGTGCTGGCCTTTATAAATCAGAGCATTGAATATAGGAGCAGGGATGTAATGTTAAAATTGTACAAGGCATTGGTGAGACCAATTCTGGAGTATGGTGTACAATTTTGGTCGCCTTATTATAGGAAGGATGTCGACAAAATAGAGAGAGTACAGAGGAGATTTATTAGAATGTTGCCTGGGATCCAGCAACTATGTTACAGAGAAAGGTTGAACAAGTTAGGTCTTTATTCTTTGGAGCGCAGAAGGTTAAGGGGGGACTTGATTGAGGTCTTTAAAATGATGAAAGGGATAGACAGAGTTGACGTGGATAAGCTTTTCCCATTAAGGGTAGGGAAGATTCAATCAAGAGGGCATGACATGCGAATTAAGGGACGGAAGTTTAGGGGTAACGTGAGGGGGAACTTTTTTACTCAGAGGGTGGTGGCTGTGTGGAATGAGCTTCCAGCAGAAGTGGTGGAGGCAGGATCGATTTTAACATTTAAAAGTAAAGTGGATAGGTATATGGACGGGAAGGGAATGGAGGGGTATGGTCTGAGTGCAGGTAGATGGGACTAGGGGAAAACAAATGGTCGGCACGGACTGGAAGGGCCGAGAGGGCCTGTTTCCGTGCTGTAATTGTTATATGGTTATATGGTTATCTGATTTCACCAGCTCCATTGACAAGTAATCCAAGCATTTTCAGTGTACATATATTTTTGAATTCTTGCCTCGCCTTTTAAACTCCCCACCCCTACCCCTCACCTTAAACCTATGCCCTCTAGTATTTAACCTTTCTCCCCTGTGGATAAAGCAAGAGACCACTACCATTATCCATGCCTCTCATAATTGTACGTGATGATAACTGGGGAAAGAGTGCTTGCAGCCTGATTCGCTTATGCAGCTTATGTTTTGGAGAATGCTCCAATGTTGGAGGCAGCGTCTTTCAGATAAGAACTTAAACAATTTCCCTATTTGGACTCAGATCGATGCTAAAGAAGTTCTAATGGCATAATTCCAAAGGGAACTAAAACAGCGGTTCCAACTAACTTGGCCAATATTTACACATTATGTTGACATCATTTATCTGAGCAACATCTTACTGTATCTAGTATCACTATCCAGCGTGCTGTAAACAAATTCGATGCCATTTTTTTTCCTACAATACTGATAATATTATTAGGTCTGTGGCATCATGTAGTGTCCCAAAGTTGTGATAGGTACCATGTAGTTATTACTTGACGTTAGAGAAATCAACATTCATGCCGCTGAGTTGTAAGCTGCCCAGTGGAAATATGAGGGGCTGTTCCTCCAATTGGCCTCATACTGACAGCGGAGGAGGCCCAGGACAGAAAGGTCTGTATGAGAATGGGAAGGAAAGTTAAAATGTTTGGCAACAGGGAGATATCGTGGTTTAGGCTCGATATCCCGAAGTGGCCATAGGTGAAACCAGATAAGAATGAGTTGGCAATGGTGAATGAGTGCACAACAAACAGAAATGTGGAAAGAATTAGTGAATGGAAATGGTAAAATAAAAGGTTCTCATAGTTTGCTATCGATTGACTTTAATAATGAATAATTTACTTTTTTAGTCCAAATTTGCGAAAGCATTTCCAACATGACAAACATGCATGGTGAAATACTGATGGAAAATATATGGCCAGAGGTAATAAGAACTGGGATAATCCACAAAGTAAAGTCAAAGTTATAGAGTCATAGGGTCATAAAGTTATACATGGCCCAACTTGCAACATGTCCCATCTACACTAGTCCCACCTGCCTGCATCTGGTCCATATCCCTCTAAACCTGTCCTATCCATGTACCTGTTTAAATGTTTCTTAAACACTGTGTTAGTACATGCCTCAATGACCTCCATAAACCCTTTGTGTGAAAAGGGTTCACACAGGTTCCTATTAAATGTTTCTCCCCTCACCTTAAATCAGTGTCCTCTGGTTTTCAAATCCCCCATTCAGGGCAAGAGACGCTGTGTGTCAAAGCCTAGCCAGTGTTTGCCTGTATGAGTTGGAATACTATTAGGGTGATGCATGGTGGATCATGTGATATGTCCTTGTGCGTGTGTTTTTTAAAAATATATATTTAAGTTTGCTCTGACATTCAGGCAATGTCTGGTTGTGTAGTTCCATTATCTGAGATCTGAGCACTTCAGGCATCTCTGTGGGTTTGCAGCTGAAGCTGAGGGTTCTGAAAGGCATAACTTGGAATGATGCCAGAGAAAATATTCTTCAGGCAAAGGACATGCATTTGCAAGATCTTTGGCAAGTTTCATCAGAAGCCGTTGATGAATTACCCTCATCTTGACCTCTGTTAATTGTGAACTTCAAATCAGAACATTAAGAATGCCAGAAAGAATTTCAGAAATTATTAGCTATGGGAACCTCAGGAAATCGTTATCCTTATTCTTCCCTCTGGCAGAGGACAAGTAACTAGTGGGAGGAGGCTTCAGTGAATTTCCTAAGCTTCATGCCAGGATCGGCTGTGTTGCGGTCTTGCGGGTGAAAGGAGGAATGTTGGGAGTATCCAGATATCCATCAGCTTTCAATGTAACCCCCAAGCCTTGCGTCACATTATGAGGTCTGCAGTACACCATCTTTAGTTTAGTTTAGTTTAGGAGACAGGCCCTTCGGCGCCCCAAGTCCACGCCGAGCAGTGATCACCCCGCACACTAGCACTATCCTACACACTAGTGACAATTTGCATTTACACCTTACCACCGACAGCTGGCCTGGTTTTTCTGCCGTGGAACCAGAAACCCGCCTGGAGTGGGAGCCGCTGATGTGACGGCAGTCGTAGGTGGGGTGATTTTGATGGTTTGCAGGATGCTAGATTTGAGGAGTATAGAGCCTAGAGGATAAATGAGATTTTCCATTTGATTGTTATGAATGTGATTCTTTCCAACGATTACACTGACCTTTGAGGGTACAATCCACTATTTGATGGACAAATTATTATGTCTTAACACTGAAACTCTTTACTTTTTATTGCATCTGTGCAAAGATTCAAGCATTTGGACATTGATATAGAGGCACAAGATACTGCAGATGCTGTAATCTGGATCAAAATACTACAAAATACTAAACGGTGGCGCTGCGGTAGAGTTGCTGCATTATAGCGCCAGCAGCCCCGGGTTCGATCCTGACTACGGGTGCTGTGTGTCCGCAGTTTGTATGTTCTCTCTGTGACAACGTAGTTTTTCTCAGAGATCTTCGGTTTCCCCCCACATGCCAAAGACGCACAGGCTTGTAGGTTAACTGGCTCGGTATAAATGTAAATTGCCCCTGGTCGGTGAGGACTTGGTAGGCCGAAGGGCCTGTTTCCGTGCTGTATTTCTAAACTAAATTAAAACTAAACTAAATTAAATTGCCTGAGGAATTCGGCTGGTCAGACATTATCTGAGGAGGCAACTGGATAGTCTGTGTTTCAGGTTGGCACTCAGCTTCAGACCTGATGCAGAAACGTTGACTATCTCTTTACCTGTTCAGATGCCTCCTGATCCATCGAGTTCCTCCAGCAGGCTGTTTTTCAGCATCGATATATCCTTAATGCATTCAGTGCAGGTCAGCAGCGCCCCCACCAGGAATTCACTGGAGCTTCAAGTGATAGTAAAGGCAAAATAAAGAACAGCCACAATTTGCTGTACCTTCCATTTACAATCAACTATTTCATCGAGTTTATGATGGATTTATTTTTATATATCTATTTTGATTACAAATGTAAATTGGAGGCTGTAATAACAAGGAACTGAAGATGATAATTTATACCATAAATAGAAACAATATGCTGGAGTAACTCAGTGGATCAGGAGTCTGAAGCCGAAATGTCACCTATCCATTCTCTCCAGAGATGCTGCCTGACCCATTGAATTATTCCAGCATTTTGTGTCTAAATAGGAGGCTGGTTTGTTTATACTTGTGTTCTAATTACCAATTTGAATTCAATTCAGAACTATAAAGCATATGCTCTTCTTGGTTCTTGGTTACTTTGTCCTCCAATATATTCCAACTGGAATTTAAACTGGAGGTGCTGAAGGGAGGCGTTAAGCCAGAGAGGGTTATTGGGAAGAAAGTGCCACTTTAAATTTAGTTGCATCTGGCTGGGCAACCGTGGTTTGGTGGAGATTATTCCATGCTTTAATAGTGCGTGGGAAGAACGATTTGCTGTACACATCTGTCTTTATGGCTTTGACCACAAATTGGATCGAATGCCCTCATCTGCTCCTAATTGGTTTGGGGTTGGTGTAGGTCTTGTGATCTATGTCTAGCTGACCATTTAACATTTTGTAAAAACAGGTCAAACGGTGAGCTTCACGCTGTCTTGGAGAGGGTTCCACCCCAGAGAATTCAGAAGTTTGGTGACACTCGCTTCTCTCTCGTAGGTGTTAGTGACAAATCGAGCGGCCTGTCTTTGGACACGCTCGATGGATGAAATGTTTTTATCTGTGTATGGGTCCCAAGCTGCAACTGCGTAGTCCAGATGAGGTCTAACGAGGGTGAAATACAGTTTCTCCTTGACAGAAGCTGAACAATGATGGAAGTTGTGCCTCAGGAAGTTTAGGACACCTGGTGCTTTCGCTGTTGCATGATGGGTCTGACCATTCCAACGTAGATCATTGTGCAATTTGATGCCAAGATACTTGGTTTGTTTGGATTCTTCAAGGGTGACACCAAGTATGTTGTAAGATGTGACGCCTGGATTCCTCTTTCTGGTGACACGCATGGTTTCACATTTGGAAGGGTTGAACTTCATGCCCCATTGTTGTGACCACTCGACCATAGTATCGAGATCCTTTTGGAGAGCATCTTCATCATCAGCTGACTTAATTGGACGGTACAGCAAACAATCATCAGCGAATAGTCTGGTTGTACTTGTGACTTTTTCATGGATGTCATTGATGTAAAGCAAAAATAGGTGTGGGCCAAGTACTGTGCCCTGGGGTGTCCCACTCAACACTTGGCGCCAATTGGAGCTCTTTCCGTTCACACACACACGCTGAAGACGTTTTGTCAGGAAACTGGAAATCCAACGTTTCGTGTTGGAACGGATACCATAGAAGTCAAGCTTCCGAAGCAGTCTCTGGTGTGGGATGACATCAATTGCTTTAGAATGTTATATCTATTAATAAATTATATATTAATTTGCCAGTTGTAAATATCAAAGGCAAGGCCTGCATCGATTGTTCAACCCTAGTTGTCATTGAGAGGGCACCGAGGTTGATGTTGGGCAGAAGAAAAGATGGCAGAAGGCATTAGAGAACCAGTAGATTTTTAACAGAACATCTAACAGTTTTACGGTTGCAGATTTTTTAAAATATATCAATTGAAATTCAGATTCTTGAACTATTGTAGACAGATTCAAATTTATTCTTTAGAATATAATTTCATTCCCTGAACTGCTTGGGAAATAGATTAATGTATACACCGCTATATCGCTGTTCATCACACTATTGTTCAATGTGGAATGGAATTAGATCATTTGGTCTATTGTGTCTATGATGACATAATTAATGAGCTATCAAGGATCCCACTTTCCTCAACTTTTCTTTCAAATGCACTGCCACTACAAAAATATCCGAACATCCATTTGGGTCTTGTTTGAAATTTGTTCTTTTATGTGGATCATTCATTCTGGCTCAAATTTCTGTCCCGATGCAATGACAATGATGAATTGTTGCAAACATTAGAACATGTGGGATAGACCTGGAGTAGACATAAAACTCCTTGAGCCTGTTTCAATGGTTTCTCACTCCAGTCCATTTTTTCCACCATCCCAAATCCTCTCTTAAGAGAACAATCATCTCATAGTCATAGTCTCCTCCGCCCCTTTCGACATAACTTCCTAAATTTCATAACTCCCCGCGTAAAGACATTTCTTCTCATTTCAGTGTTTAGTGTCAATAGACAATAGGTGCAGGAGTAGGCCATTTGGCCCTTCGAGCCAGCACCGCCATTCAATGTGATCATGACTGATCATCCCCAATCAGTAGTCCAAGCATTTATCTTAGTTTTTAGTTTAAGTTTTAGAGATACAGGATGGGAATGGACCCTTCAGCCCATCGAGTCCATGCTGAACAGAGATCACCAGAACACTAGTTCCATCCTACACACTAGGGACAATTTACAGAGGCCAATTAACATACACACGTGCACGTCTTTGAAATGTTGGAGGAAACTGGAGCACCTGGAGAAAACCCACACCGTCACAGAGAAAATATGCAAACTCCAAACAGACCTGGGATTGAACCTGGGTATCTGGTGTTGTATGGCAACAACTCTACTGCTACCAACTGTACCGCCCATCTTGAGGATCTGCCACCTGGTTCTAGATTATGCAGCAAGAGTGTTAAGCTAGTCTTCATGCATTTTGAGAAATCCCCATGATAATAGCTGGGCTTCTGTTGGGAGTTTTACACTCCCCATGTGCCCAGTTATTTATTTTTCTGTGGGCAACTCTCACTTCATACTCGGAGGTTTCAGAGCAGGAGAAACTTGGAGTCTTTGGTTGCTGAGGTTGTGCAGTAGAAAGCAGTTCAGAAAATGGGAATTAATTATTTTTCACTACTTTATTTCTAACATCTGTAGCAGCTTGGGTGTCCTGACTCCAAGTGTCAGTCTGAAGAAGGGTCCCGATCTGAAACGTCAGTCTGAAGAAGGGTCATGACCCGAGCGTCAACCTGAAAAAGGATCCTGACCTGAAACATCAACAATCCTTGTTCTCCAGAGATGTTGCCTGACCTGCTGAATTGCTCCAGCACTTTGTGTCTTTTTTCATCAAGTGGCATCTGCAGTTCCTTGTCTCTATGGATCAAATGTAAATTGAGATTTAGACTACACCAGTGTGATTTAACCTAATTATACAGTAACTATCTCAGATAAATATCTTGGTTTTCACACCACATAATACAGAAGCAAATATTAGTAATGTCAAACCAAAAGGTTATTTTAAAAATACAGATAGAAATGTGAATTATAGCTATATTTTCTGGCCTCGTTTCCCAATGCTCCTGCTTTTTCTGAAAACCTTGTCTTATTCTCAATATCCCACACAGAGATTGATTAATAATAATTACATTTTCTATTCTTTGTTTGACTCTCCCACACAGTTCAGGGTAATGTAACAGTGAATCCATCAACAGGATGGACTTTTATTGTAATTGCCAACTTCTGCCATTAGATGGGGCTGCAGATCCTCCCTTCAACAGTATATTTATGCAGATGTAAGATACTGCCGATGCTGAAATCTGGAGCAGAAAACAAACTGCTGGAGTGTTTCATTGCACTTCTTCCAAATGGATGTTCTACACACAGTGTTCACAATGTAATCTGCTCCACAGTGACAAAATTAGATGTGGATAAGTTGGGAGTAACTCATTTGATGAACACCTCTTTCAGTTGGTGTAGGAAGTAACTGTAGGTTCTGGTTTATATCAAAGACAGACATAAAATGCTTGAGTAACTAAGCGGGACAAGGACCATCTCTGGAGAGAAGAAATGGGTGATGTTTCGGGTCTCGATCCAAAGAGTCACCCATTCCTTCTCTCCAGAGATGTTGCCTATCCAGCTGAGTTACTCCAGCATTTTGTGACTAACATCTTTCAGTCTGTTGGACAGCTTAGCTTCTAGTTGCCTGCTATTCTAGTTCTTTTATTCGATAACCCATCAAGGAAAAGGAAAGTTGTGAATCAAGCTGCAATTGAACGTTGAAGATCATTTCGGGAGCAAAGACAAGATCTTTATTGGGAATGGGGTATTTGCTGCAATAATCAATACATCTACTTGTGCACTGACAAGAAAGTCAAAGTTCTTCAGCAACTCGATAGCAGTGGGTGGCACAGTAGCATAACGAAAAATTTGCTGCTTTACAGCGCCAGATACCCAGGTTCAATCCTGACTATGGGTACTGTCTGTATGGAGTTTGTACGTTCTCCCTGTGATCGTGTGTGTTTTCTCTGGATGCTCTGGTTTCCTCCCACACTCTCAAAGACGTACAGGTTTATAGGAGATGCTGCCTGATCCGCTGAGTTACTCCAACCTTTTATGTCTATCTCAGGTTCGTAAGTTAATAAAAAGTGTAAATTGTCCCTAGTGTGTAGGATAGTGCTATTGTAAACGGGGTGATCGCTGGTTGGCGCAGTCGGAGGGCTGAAAGGCCTGTTCCCGCACTGTATCTCTAAAGCCTAAAGCAAGCCCACAAGAAACGGTTCTCATGAAGTTTGAAACAAAACAGCAATACGTCAGGTATTATGAAACAGAGTAATGCAAATGTGGACACGGCACCTCATATTTTGTTTGGGTATCCGACAACCAAATATTATGAGCATTAATAGACACAAAAAGCTGGAGTACACAGTACAAACTTCCTACACAGTATGAACATTGAAATCCCCAATTTTAGGTATCAACCCTTTTTCTCTTCATCTCTTCCCTGTGCCTAACCTGGATACGCACCTATTTCTCCTACTATCACACCCCCCATTTCCCCTGCCCCCTTCCACCTTTCTCCCTTCCTTTGGCTTCATATTGCACTCCTCTTCTCTCCTTATCTTACAACCTTTTGTCTTCTTTTCACCTTTGTCCTTTGCCCTCCCTTCTGTCAACCCCCCTCCCCCCCCTGACCTGTGTTCAACTATCACGCCAGGATTTCTCCCACCCGCACATATTTTCCACCTGTCTCCCCCTACCCCGAGTACAATTAGTCTGAAAAAGCATCCTCACCCGAAACGTCACCGACTTTATCCATGTCTACCAGAGATGTTGCCTGACCCACTGAGATACTTTTGCTTTGTTCTTTTTTTTCAGAGCAACTCTGACTTGTACAAGCTCCATCAAATCCCTTTATAGTTCTAAACTGATCAATTATCTGAAACCTTAGAAACAGAAGTAAACGCAAATCATTTTATGTAGCCCGTCCTCAATCTGTTAATCCTTGGCATCATTCATGCATGTTTGTGCAACAGTGACTTTCTATGTTGCCGGTGTCCAAAACTGATCACGGTGCTCTAGATAGACTCCGACCTTTGCACAACTAATGGTAGCTTACACATGTGTGTATACCAGTCACCCTTGAAAAAAGAATGAGCGGTCATCTTTAGTCTCTAGCACTAAACTCCTATGGGGAGTGTACGCTGTGCTCACTTCTGAATCCATCATGAAGGGTTAGTCCACCCAGACACATGGCTTGTATACATTTAGCACTAGGATTAATTAAATCCCCCTACCATTCATTACCCTTTTTTCATTACTGTATGTGCCTAGAATGATACAGCGTACATGGACATCCATTTCCCTCTACACCTCCATTGCCCTGGGTATTTCACCATTCATAAGATGATTTGTTATTCATAGAGGTAAAGATGAGAATGAACTTCTTCAGTCGCTGCCAAACAGCCTCAAACAATCCATGGATGCTGCAACAGTTTTATTTGATAAAATAATATGAGCATAAGAATAATCATCTTTTATTATGAAAAATAAAACATTTCAGGTTCATTTCATTTTTGATATGATCTTAGTAAGAATAAGTGTGGATAAATTGTATGAGGAATAAGCAAAATCAAATAAGTTATAATAATGAATAGTACAATAATCCTATGCAGTGAACTATAGACATAGAATTGATAAATAATTAAAAGACCTTTTAACTTTAATGCAGCCATGCCCAGCATTGGTTATGCATCCCTACCTGCCCTGTAGATGGTGATCGTAAGCTATCTTCTCGAAGTTGTACCGTAATAAGTGGTGAAGGTACCTCCCCCACTCCTTACCCCCTAAGATCTGAGGAGTAGACTGTTGGGAGATTATTACCCTGCGGCATTGAATGTAGTATTTTTGCAAGATTAGTGGGTGGGAAGTGCAAGTGATTTGTGGGGGGAACTTCATGTGATGTTTTTCTGAGTAGCCTTGCGATTAAAAAGTAGTATATTTGTACGTGGTACACACCGTGGTCATGATGGTTAGTGGAGGGAGCGAATAGTCAGTCTCACGGATGCTGAACCAAGCCATGGCCAGCTTTGACCAGAATGATTTTCTTTCATGTTGATGTTGCTGCAGCACCCAGGTACGATACGATACGATGGAACTTTATTTATCCGAGGAGGGAAATTGATCTGCCAACACTCATACAACACAAAATACATGAAAGATGGGTTGCAAGTTACTGTTGAATGCTTGACATGCTTTATAGATGCTAAAATGGCTAAGGGAAGTCAGGAGCTGAAATATATATATATACATGTATATGTATAGCCTCTTAAAACTACCAATTCCTAATGGTATTAGTAATGGTCATTCCTAAATATTACCATTAATAATCTTATATGTTTCAATGAGTGGGGATCTCATTGAAACATATAAGATTGTTAAGGGTTTGGACACGCTAGAGGCAGGAAACATGTTCCCGATGTTAGGGGAGTCCAGAACCAGGGGCCACAGTTTAAGAATAAGGAGTAAGCCATTTAGAACGGAAACGAGGAAACACCTTTTCTCACAGAGAGTGGTGAGTCTGTGGAATTCTCTGCCTCGGAGGGCGGTGCTGGCAGGTTCTCTGGATGCTTTCAAGAGAGAGCTAGATTGGGCTCTTAAAAATAGCGGAGTCAGGGGATATGGGGAGAAGGCAGGAATGGGATACTGATTGGAGATGATCAGCCATGATCACATTGAATGGCGGTGTTGGCTCGAAGGGCCAAATGGCCTACTCCTGCACCTATTGTCTATTATCTATTTGGTAATGTGTTATTATTACCAATATATTACCAGCATATTGGTGTTGGCAATGCAGCATTTTGTGTCTTAAGGTGCCTATATAAATATTCATTTTCATAATTACAATATTCCATAGATACAAGGTGCTGGAGTAACTCAGTGGCTCGGGCAACATCTCTGCCTGACCCACTAAGTTACTCCAGCACCTTGTGTCTTTCTTTGGTATAAACCAACATTTGAAGTTCCATGTTTCTTCAAATATTCCAAACAGAACTCTGGATTAGCACATTGTACTGTAATCATCACCATAAGTCCTAATTAAGTTCTCATTCAGGACTCTATGATGGTTGGGCCAATGGCATTACCTAAGAAACACTTGCACAAATGTTTTGGCGGTGAATTTTTATTTTTATTATTCACCTTTCAGGATTCAGGCATCACAAACCTCACTGGTTGTATCTTGCACAAAGAAACCGGTCGTGGTTTGTATAATTCAATAATCCCAGCCTCAGGACAATACCGCAGGAATTTCTCAGGGCATACGCTTGGCACAGCCAGTTGTTGTATCAGTGATCGTCCGTCCATCACAGTATCAGAAGTGGATATGTTCACTGATGATAATACAACATTCAATTCCATTCGCGATTCTTCAGCAAATGAAATAGTCTACATTTGCATGTTACAACTCCTAGATAACATTTGGAGATGATCTGATAATTGGCAAGTAACATTTACTGTGTGCCATAAGAGTGCCATAAATACTCCATCTCCTGCAAGAAAGTTAAACAGACCAACCTTGGCAGTAAATGGCATGACCTTGTCTTGAATCCATGCCATCAATATCCTGGGAGTCACTCTTAGTCAGAAACTCAATAACATAAATACAAAAGCAGGTATAAGCTGGGTATGCTGCAGTGACTGGCTCTCTCCTGGCACCATCTACAAAGCACAAGTTAAGAGCAGCTCCAGCAATACTCATGAAGCTTGACACCATCCAAGACTAAGCAGATACTTGACTGGAACTTCATCCACCACCCTCACCATTTATTTCCACCACACTGATGCATAGTGACTGCTGTGTGTACCATTACACACTACATCATGCTTACTCACCTTGGCTACTCTGATAGCATCAGGCTGGAACATCTAGTTCAATGGTTCTTCATTGTCACCTATGCACAGCACAGTAAAATTCTTTTGCACAACCACATATGCACAGGCACCATATTTAGTGCCGTTTACGAAGAAAAAACAGTGCGATGTCCAAAGTCCGGTTCATATGTTGGAAGAACTGGAGCGCCCCCGATCCAGACCCTCCCAGGCTGCTGCAGGCAAATACAAGAGCATGGAAACACCACTACCTGCAGGTTCCTTTCATCAACCGTGGGTATTTCTTTAAATACAGCACTCACTAGTGAAACTGAAGGTTGCCAAATGACCAGGTTATTTTCTGTTTTTTTATGTAATATTCCCGTTTCATATCCTGTATTTTAAGTAGTATAGATCATGGTGCATCGACAAAATAATGAGATGAAGCAAAAATAAATAAATCTGTTTTGACAAAGAAAAATATCACTTGTGTCCCAGTTTTCTTGCCGTTTATTGTAACATTTTTCAAGCAGGATTTCACCAAATGCTTAGGGTAATTTATATCAAAAAGATTACATCAATTTTGCAATTAAATAACTCAATATAAGCCAAATTCTGATTATGCTTATGATTTTATCCAAGTTGTTATGATGCCCCAAGTTGTTGTATCAGGACGTAAGTAGCGGTGTCCCTTTCATTACGTGTGAAATGTGTGAGTCAAAAGCTGTGTAACCATTTTTTGTATTTATTGGTTCTTTTTTATTGTTTATATTTTTTGTTTAAGGTTTCCATTGAAATACTTATGAATGAATAGAACTTAAAATCATGAACTAAATATCTACTTTGCTCACTAATTTATCGATGTCTCATTTTGGAGTCCCTCCTGTTGTCTAACATTGTTAATGCAACAGCGTCTGTATTTGCATTGTCCGCGATTTTAAAAAAATGAAAACAATGTGGCTTTAATGACCCTGATGTGAACTACGTGCCTCGTGGTTGGTTACGTGCCAACATTTTTTCTGCGTGCTGGAAAGTCAGAAGAGATAGTGTCCACCATACTCATGCCATCTCTGAATTACGTCTGGGTGCAAGGCCACCAAATTCAAGTGTAGTTTCATACCATTTCATGCAGGGTGCAAGGCCACCAAATTCAAATGCAGTTTCATACCATTTCAAGCAGGGTGAAACCACCATAAAACCACACAAAACATCACATAAAAACTACACTCACAGTTCAGTAGACATTCAGTGTGTTCAGTTGATTCACAGCTCAGACAGAGAGTTGTGACCTCTCCGTCCCCATCTTGCAGTGACTGAGCCATGCCCACACTTCTGGGTTTTATAGTCCCTCCACCTCCCACAGGAAGGGGCATGGCATGATTGAGAATCTCAACAGTTTTTTAAAAAAAAATTAATTTTTAAAAAAATTTAAACAGAAAACACAAAAAAAAATAAAGGACAGAGGTAAGAAGTTAAAAGATTGAAAGAAAAGTAAAAAGTAAAAAGAAAAGAGAGATTAGGAGAGATCTACCTATCTCATATTTTTTCCCATCCGTCACCCAGTTCTAAACCATTTAATTTCTAAGGTTATGTTATGTTGCACCATATGCTTGTATAAAGTTGATAAACGGAGACCAAATCTTTAAGAATTGGTCTACTTTGCCTAGTAAGAGGAATCTCATTTCTTCAAGATGTAGTGTTTCAGACATGTTTGAGATCCACATTTTTAATGTTGGCGTAGGTGCGTTTTTCCAAAATTTAAGTATACGTTTTTTCGCTGTTATTAGACCATAATTAAGAAAAGCTTCTTGGAATATAGTTAACAAAGAAACTGCAGATGCTGGAGAATCGAGGGTTACACAAAAAGCTGGAGAAACTCAGCGGGTGCAGCAGCATCTAAGGAGCGAAGGAGATAGGCGACGTTTCGGGTCGAGACCCTTCTTCAGACTGGTCAGGGATCAGGGAAACGAGAGACATAGACGTTGATGTGAGAGATAAAGAACAATGAATGAAAGATATGCAAAAAAGTATCGATGATAAAGGGAACAAGCCATTGTAAGCTGTTTGTGGTGTGAAAATGAGAAGCTAGTGCGACTAGGGTGGGGGAGGGATCCCTGATCCCTGACCAGTCTGAAGAAGGGTCTCGACCCGAAACGTCGCCTATCTCCTTCGCTCCTTAGATGCTGCTGCACCCGCTGAGTTTCTCCAGCTTTTTGTGTAACCCTTGGAATATAGTTAGTTTACTTCCCTCTTCCATTGATCCAAAGATAATCAATTCGGTATTGGGGTTCAATTTTGTGTTAAATAGTTTTGTAAAAATTCCAAAAATTTCATTCCAAAATGTATACAGTTTTGTACAAGAGACAAAGGAATGTACTATAGTGGCATTTTGAGTTAGACATTTGTCGCAGATGGGGGAAACATTTGAAAATATTTTATTCAGTCTTGTTTTCGAATAATATAATCTATGTAAAATTTTAAATTGAATTAGGTCATGCCTTACATTCATTGAACATTTGTTTACATATAATACATTTTTATCCCATCTATCGTTCGGAATTTTTATCAATAACTCTTGTTCCCAATCTCTTCTAATTGCTTCTGTCGTTGGTGTTTCTATATTTAGAATTATATTATATAAGTAAGATATTAAATTGCTTGATTCTGCCTTTCTATTCATTCCTTCCTCCAGTAGATCGGGGGTTAAAGTTTGATATCCTTGTATATACCTTTTCAAATAATCTTTAATTTGAAGGTATTTGAAATATTGATTACTTTTCAAATTATATTTTAGTTGTAATTGTTGGAATGATAAAAGTTTTCCCATTTCATACATATCTCCCATCGTTTTAATTCCTATTATTTCCCAATGGATAAACGTTTTATCAATAATGGATGGTTTGAATGAGGGATTATTAGCTATTGGAGAAAGAAGCGATAATTTTCTTAATTTTAAAGTTAATTTTATTTGTTTCCAAATTCGTATTATACTATGAATAATTGGATTCTTCTTGTATATTACATTGTTCAGTTTTATCGGGGAAAGAAGGATCGCTCGTATATTATAAGGGGAGCAATCCTCTTTCTCCATTCTTATCCAATCTACCTGTTGGGCAGAACTGTCCAACCAGTAGATCATAGTTTTAATATTCACTGCCCAATAATAATACAATAAGTTAGGGAGTGTCAGTCCCCCTGATTCTTTAGATTTACACAAGTGTTTTTTTTTTTAATTCTGTGTGATTTATAATCCCATATGAAGTTTATAATATCAGAATCTAATTTTTTGAAGAAGTTTTTAGGTATGTATATTGGTATTGATTGAAATAGGTATAATATTTGTGGTAAGAAGATCATTTCTATCGCGTTTATTCTGCCTATTAATGACATCGGCAGTGTCTTCCAAAATTTAATCAGCCCATTTAATTTAGTTAATAAAGGCATATAGTTTGCGTTGAGTAATGATTTATAGTTCCTATTAATTTGGATGTCCAAATATTTAAATTTTTCTGTTGTAATTCTAAAAGGGAATTTCAACAGATGTGTCGACTCTTGAGGTTTTATCGTCATAATTTCGCTTTTGTTCCAATTTATTCTATATCCTGAAAAAGAACCAAATTCCTCTATTAAATTTAGTATATTTGGTATGCTAATTTGCGAATTTGTAATATATAATAATATGTCGTCTGCATATAATGACATTTTATTATTTGAGTGTTTAGTAATATACCCATGAATGGTCGGATGGCTTCTTATACTTTCAGCTAAAGGCTCTATCACTAGTGCAAAAAGCAGGGGCGATAACGCGCACCCCTGCCTATTGCCCCTTGCTAAGTGGAATTTCTGGGATAATATATTATTAGTCAGTATTCTAGCCGTCGGCTTATCATATAATAGTTTTACCCATGAAATAAAATTATCTCCCATATTAAATTTTTCCAATACTTTGAATAAATATTGCCATGCTACTTGATCAAAAGGTTTTTCTGCATCCAATGAAATAATTGCTAGTTCTTCTTCAGTATTATGTGAGTACATTATATTAGACAACCGTCTCAAATTGTTAAATGAGTATCTCTTTGGTATGAACCCTGTTTGGTCCGGATTTATTAGTTTACTAACATATTTACTCAATCTTCTTGCTAGGGTCTTCGTTAATATTTTTTGGTCTGTATTTAGGAGTGCAATAGCTCTATATGAGCCTGGGTCTTCTAGATCTTTATCCTTTTTTGGTATAAGTGTAATAGTTGATTCAGTTAGTGTTTCTGGTAGTTTATTTTCTTTAAAAATGTATATATATAAATCTTGCAACCGTGGAGTAATTATTTCATAGAATCTTTTATAGAATTCATTACTAAAGCCATCTGGTCCTGGGGTTTTGCCATTCTTCAATGAACTAATTGTTTCTTCTATTTCCTGTAGTGTAATCTGAGCTCCTAAAGCCTCTTGTTCCACCATATTTAATTTTGGAAGATTACAGTTATCTAATAAATTTGCAATTTGAGTATTATTTGCAGAGGTTTTCGATGTATATAAGTTTTGATAAAATTGAGCAAATCTTTTATTAATATCTATAGGTAGTGTTAGTAATTCCCCTTTGTCTTATTTAATTTTAGTAATTGTATTTTCTGTGTCCCTTTTTTTCAGTTGGCGTGCTAGGGGTTTATGAGGTTTATCACCAAATTCAAAATTTTCTTGTTTTGTAATTTGAAATAATCTAATTATTCTGGCCGATAAAATTTTATTTAATTTATATTTTAGTATTATTATCTTATTATGTTTTTCTATAGTTGGTTCTTTGGCATTTTCTAAATCTAATTGTCTAATTTCTTGTTCTAACTGCAATTGTTCAGTATTATTCTTTTTATTTTGGAAAGCTTGATATGAGATTATAATTCCTCTAATAAATGCCTTAAAAGTTTCCCATAATAAGGAGGGTGAAGTATCTGGTGTATCATTTGTCTCAAAGAAGAATCTCATCTGCTCTTTTAAATATGTGCAACCTTGTGAGTTATTTAAGATTTGGGGGTTAAACCTCCAAAACGAATTTTTATCGGGCATTCCTTCTAATTTTAAAGAAAAAGTTAACGGGGAATGATCAGAAATGATACTATTATGATATTTAGAATTATATGTATATGGAATTAGTTTTGTGTCCACTAAGAAATAATCAATACGTGAATATGTTTTATGTACTGTTGAATAAAATGAATATTCCCTACTTACTGGGTTAGCGATCCTCCATACATCTGTTATATTAGTATTTTTCATGTATGTATTTAAGAGTTCACTCGTTTTAGATTTTATGTTAGTCCTGTTTTGTTTTGCTGATTTATCCAAATATGGATCTAAAACACAATTCAAATCTCCCCCTATTATCACATTTTGATGATTAAGTTCTGAAATTATATCCAAAATTTTACTAAAAAATTGGGGGTTGTCAAAATTAGGAGCATAAATATTTATCAAAGTAAGTGGAGTAGAATAAATTTCTCCCGTAACTATGACGTACCTCCCCTCTTTATCTGCTATAGTATTCTTTAATTTAAATGGTATACCTTTACGAATGATAATAGCCGTGCCTCTAGATTTAGAAGTAAATGAAGAGTAGTATGTTTGCCCAATCCAATTTGCCTTCAGTCTTATCTGTGTTTGATATTTCAGATGCGTCTCTTGTAAGAAAATAATGTCACTTTTTAAGGCTTTTAATTGGGCAAAGATCTTACCCCTTTTAATTGGTTCATTAGCGCCCCTTATATTCCAACTACAGAACGTGATTCCTCCAGTTTTCTTTTGTTTATCGTCTTGCATTATGAATCATGTTAATACCTTTACTTCATATGGTGCAACCAAGAACCTTATAACTCCAGATGAAGGATGATCATCCCCAGCTGTTAAGTTTTGTTGGCATCTCCCCTTCAGAATAAACCTTGAAAAAGACCAGAAAGTGTAGAGTCGTGAAAAGGTAATTAACAAACAAAAAGTGATATTATAATATCCAAAAATAAAGATATTATAATTAAAAACAAGCCACCAACAGGTGGTAGAAAAATTCTTATTGACTTCCGTAGATGTTTTTATATGTTTCGCTCTGCCCCCTTAACCAATTATTATTAATTGGAAGAGAGAGCGATACAAAGTTCAAAATTATATATATAATATATATAATAAAACGTACTCCAATAGCTAGATTAGAAATTTATCTTCCAAGAGGAAAAACAAAATAAAAAAGTAGTTTCCAACATTAATTATATACTTAGATATAACAGTAATTATGTTAATTATATATCCATATTTATCATTATGCCTAGATTTATTACAATTGTCTCAAACTTTTGTATCAGACAACAGCAGGTCCCAAGGGGTTTCAAACCCTTGGATAATTTCCAAGTATCTGAATCTCCTCCCCCCTTTACGCACAATCCAGACTAAGTCTACTGTATCCATAAAATGTGCTAATATGTTATTAATACTACCCAATTTTATTAATTATATTTTATGTTAGTATGTAATTATATGTTTCTTAAATCATATTCTATATTACACTATATTCTCAATTTATTTTCCCCGCCACAGTTTCTCTTCTTTGTCAGTCCTTTGTTGAAATGAAACTTAAAATCCGACCTTGAATTAACATTCCAAAGATAAAATGCCTAGACAATGCCTCGCCATTTTAACAAGAGCAGTCTTTTTTGTATGTTAAAAAAAAGAGACACAATCCTTTCTTTATCGTTTCTCCTCGATGTTATTGTAGGAGGCCAAATCCTAACAATCAGTAGACCTCCTTTGTGATACTTTGTGCATATTTAAATGCCTCTTCTGGATCCGTGAATGTACGTTCAACATGGTTATAAGAAATTCTCAATTTAGCGGGGTACACTATCCCATATCTTACTCCCGAGACCTCTTTCAGTAGCCTTCTCGTGTTTGTAAATTTATTCCTCTTTTCCATGACTTCAGCTGGAAAATCACGGAAGAATCTTAGTTTGTCTTCTCCAAACATCAAATTCACACCATGTGGAATCTTTTTCATAATTCCTTCCAGGGTTGGAATGTCATACAATTTCAAAATAATCTGTCTTGGGGGGGCAGTTAAGCTTGCTTGAGCCTTACGTCGGACCCGGTGAGCCATATCTATTCTCGGGGCTTCAGGCAGCTTAAGCACTTGTTTGAGTAAATTGGCAGCAAACTCCTGAAAGTTTTGTCCAATCTCCTTTCCTTCTTTTAATCCAATTATCCTCAAATTTTGTCTCCTTGATCTTGCCTCCAAGTCCGTGCATTTATACTTCGTTTTAGCAAGCTCCCTCCCAATACTTTCTTGTTCCTGTTTTAGTCTCTTTATCTCCTTCGCCATCTCAGTTATCGTATTGTCCATTCCTTCCATAGCCACCTCAGTAGATTTTAGCATTGTATCCAGTTTTTTATTACAATCCTTATCAACCCGCTTTATTTTTTTGTTTAAATCCTCCTCAACTTCGACCACACGTTTGGTTAAGTCATCAATTTTCCCCATCAGCGTACCATTACCTTGTTTAATTTTTTCAGAGAGGCTTTTGTCCAGCACGAGGTTCTCCTCTCGTATCAGTTTTGAAATAACTTCAGTGACTGAAGCTAATACTGACTTTTCCAAATGTTCCATTTGTTCCTCCATTAAAGGCAATTCTGTAGAAGGATTTCGGGAATCAACTTCTTCTTCTGAATTTCCAGCTGATGTTTGAGGGGATTGAGGAGTTTCTTCAGTTTTTTTCAAGTAGGTTCTTGTAGCAGGTCTTGCAGCGGCTTTCGCAGGCTTCTGGCGAGGTTTCTGTCTTTTCATTTAAAACTGCAATTATTCTCTGTTATCAGCAGGATTTCTGATAACACACAATTAAATAGCAGCTCCGGTAGTTATTTTCAGAACTCCCCCATCTTCCAACTGTTATTTTAGCACATTAAAACATTCTTCGGGAGCAGAGCGAAACAGCGACGTCTCTCACCACACCATTGACGCCACCGGAAGAAAGAAAAATGAAAGAAATGAAAACAATGTGGCTTTAATGACCCTGATGTGAACTACGTGCCTCGTGGTTGGTTACGTGCCAACATTTTTTCTGCATGCTGCAATGTCAGAAGAGATAGTGTCCACCATACTTACGCCATCCCTGAATTACGTCTGGGTGCAAGGCCACCAAATTCAAGTGTAGTTTCATACCATTTCATGCAGGGTGCAAGGCCACCAAATTCAAATGCAGTTTCATATCATTTCAAGCAGGGTGAAACCACCATAAAACCACACAAAACACCACATAAAACGACACTCACAGTTCAGTAGACATTCAGTGTGTTCAGTTGATTCACAGCTCAGACAGAGAGTTGTGACCTCTCCGTCCCCATCTTGCAGTGACTGAGCCATGCCCACACTTCTGGGTTTTATAGTCCCTCCACCTCCCACAGGAAGGGGCATGGCATGATTGAGAATCTCAACATTTTTAAAACACTAATAACTCTTTTATTTTTCATTGGTGGGAAAATCCTCTGCACCTGATGAGCGGAGGGGACTCTGGGTAAGATAGCCAAACATCACAGCCGTAAGTGGTAGCGTTTTTTCTAAAATCAATATATAGTGCAAACAGGAAGTGGTCAAGTTTGGACTTTTAATCATTTGCCTTTTCAAAGCCACCACATTTGCCTTTTCAAACCAACCACCACCATTTGCTTTGCCTTTTCAAACCAACCACCACCATTTGCTTTGCCTTCTCAAACCAACCATCAGCATTTGCTTTGCCTTTTCAAACCAACCACTACCATTTGCTTTGCTTTTTCAAACCAACCACCATTTGTTTTTTCAAACCAACCACATTATCATTTTCAAATCACATTAAGGGCACTCACAGGTCAGTAAAACCACACTCACAGTTTAGTAGACATGTGTTCAGTGTTCAATGTTCAGTTGATTCACAGCTCAGATAGAGAGCTGTGACCTATCACACCCCCATCTTGCAGCGACTGAGGCACGTCCACACTTCTGGGTTTTATAGTCCTTCCTCCCTCCCACCAGAAGAGGCGTGGGCTTCATGGCGTGATTGACAGGAGATAGGATCTCAACATTTTTTTAAACATTAATAAGTCTTTTATTTTTCATCGATGGGAAAAATCCTCGTCCTGTGCAGAGGAGGGGGACTGAGTAAGATGGTCAAAAATCACAGCCGTAAGTGGTGGCGTTTTTTCTAAAATCAATATGCAGTACAAACAGGAAGTGGTCAAAATTTGAGTTTTAATTATATAGATATTGTCCATCTCTAATTGTCCATAACAAGGTATATAAATAGGATATAATGTGCAATTTTCCAAAATTAACCAGTTTGGAACAGTTTAGCAAGAAGAATAGTGAAACGTAATAGTCAGGACACGAGTACAACACCCACAATAATGTCTGGCCCCAAAACAGTTGTTCTCATGGAATTTTAGATTGGTTTGTAAGAAACACAAATGTTGGGTCAGGTGTGTCTATTGCAGAGTTGATGCAGAGAATTCCATGTGCCTTTAGCTTTCAAGCCTCTCAATAATAAAATTGATATAATATAGTATGTATCTCTCGGGCGTGTTGATATCAGCAGGTTTGTTATATAGTGCACACATTTCCCCTTGATTTGTATTTTCTTGTTTCCATTTACTTGCGGAGTACCAGCTTCTTAGTTCTCATCAATTTTCTGCACAGTTCCCTTTGTTCCATTAAGAATCACAGTATTACCTGTGAACATAAAATAAATGACTATTTATTGAAACTCTAAGAGAGTATTCCAAAACTTATGAATGTGCTGTAACTGTACATCGGAAACATAATCATTAAAAAATATATTTTATTACAAGCTGTCAAGGTTATTTTTTTAATAAAGCTTGAAATTCCTCAGGATTACCCCTAAGTAAAGTATTTACTTTTTATAACCATAACTTACAGTGACAATATAACATGAACATACTGAGGGTTTCATGTGAGCATTAACAAAAACAAAAATGATAGAACTACAAGAAAAAATATTAGGACAGATGACAAAGTTTGGTTATAGTGAGGTTTTAAGTTACATTTTAAAGGAATGGGAGGTACGGAGTTTGTGAGATTTTGGAGGGAAATTCCAGAGTTGAAGGATTGTATCAGTTAAATTAAAAATGATATACATGCAGTAAATATTCAACAGATCTGTGTGAAGAGAAACTGGAGTTAATATCTCAACTCAGTGGAAGGTTAATTACCTAGTTAACATAGAACATAGAACATTTCAGCACAGGAATGGGTCTTTTGCCTCACAATGTTTGTGTCGAACATGATGCCCAGTAAAACTGATCTCATCTGCCGATACATGATCCATGTCCCTCTATTCCCTGCACTTCCATGTGCCTATCTAAAAACTCTTAAACATCTATCGTACCCAGCTCCGGTAACTCCTCTGGCAATGTGTTCCAAACCCTCGCCACTCTCTGTGAAAGAAAACATGCCCTGCACATCTCCATTAAACTTTCCCTTCTCACCTTATAGGTATGCCCTCTTGTATTGGACATTTCCACTCTGGGAAAAAGGTTCTGACTGTCTACCCCATCTGTGCTTCTCATAGTTTTATATACTTCTATCAAGTCTCCCCACAACCTCTTATGTTTCCAGAGAAAACAATCCAAGTCTATCCAACATCCAACTCTGTTGCTGAAACAATCTAATTCCGGCACCATTCTAATAAACCTCTGCACCCTCTCCAAAGTCTCCATATCTTTCCTGCAATGGAGCAAACCAGAACTGCATGCAAAACGCCAAATGTGGGCTAACCAAATGTGGTTTTGGTGGGGCTGCATCATGACTTCCTGACTCTTATTTTCAACGCCCTGAGCAATGATGGCAGGCATGTCATACATTTTGTTTTCCACCCTATCTACTTGTGCTGCCAACTTTAGTGAGATATGAACTTGGACTCCAAGATCCCTCTGCACATCAATGCTGTTAAGGGTCTTACCATTAACTGTACAGACTCTCCTTGCAGTCAACTACCCAAAAGCAACACCTCACACTTGCTCAGGTTAAACACAAATCTATATTACTAAAACTCTGATCTTGACCGCTTTTGGCCCACTGTGCTGCGATTTCTGAGAGAACAGCGCCACCTACGACCGTCATTTTTGGGCACCTCGCTCAGAGCCCCCCTGCGCCATCCGGGACCAGAGGATTTTTCCCATCGATGAAAAATGAGAGAGATATTAATGTTTTTTTTAAATCCCCATTCTTTCTGTTCTCTCTGTTGCCCCCTCTGGCGGCAGGAGGGAGGGGGGAGGGACTATAAAACCCGGATGTATCGTGCCTCACTCAGTCTCTGCCAGACCCAGGAAGCTAGAAGGTCACGGCTCTCTGAGCTGCGAATAACACTGAACGCACATCTACTCCACAGTGAGTCCCCTCGATGTGGCTGCTGCCAAATTGTTTGCCTCCCCTTTTTTCAAGTTTGTGTTTTACAAAATGAATTTTGGTTGTCAGGTGGCTGCAGCCCAATAGTTTGCCTCGCCTTTTTAAAAAGTTTGTGTTCACAAAATGAATTTTGGTTGTCAGGTGCCTGCAGCCCAATTGTTTGCCTCGCCTTTTTAAAGAGTTTGTGTTCACAAAATGAATTTTGGTTGTCAGGTGGCTGCAGCCCAATTGTTTGCCTCGCCTTTTTAAAAGGTTTGTGTGCACAAAATGAATTTTGGTTGTCAAACGGCTGCAGCCCAATTGTTTGCCTCGCTTTTTTAAAGAGTTTGTGTTCACAAAATGAATTTTGGTTGCCAGGTGGCTGCAGCCCTATTGTTTACCTCGCCTTTTTAAAAAGTTTGTGTTCATAAAATGAATTTTGGTTGTCAGGTGGCTGCAGCCCAATTGTTTGCCTCGCCTTTTTAAAGAGTTTGTGTTCACAAAATGGATTTTGGTTGTCAGGTGGTTGCAGCCTAATTGTTTGCCTCGCCTTTTTAAAGGGTTTATGTTCACAAAATGGATTTTGGTTGTCAGGTGGCTGCAGCCCAATTGTTTGCCTCACCTTTTTAGAGAGTTTGTGTTCACAAAATGGATTTTGGTTGTCATGTGGATGCAGCCCAATAGTTTGCCTCGCCTTTTTAAAAAGTTTGTGTTCACAAAATGAATTTTGGTTTTCAGGTGGCTGCAGCCCAATTGTTTGCCTCGCTTTTTTAAAGAGTTTGTGTTCACAAAATGAATTTTGGTTGTCAGGTGGCTGCAGGCCAATTGTTTGCCTCGCCTTTTAAAAAGGTTTGTGTTCACAAACGTGAACACAAACTTTGAGAGCAGGAACAGGGAGATACGGGGCCTGAATGTGTGGCTGAGTAACTGGTGTAGGGTGCAGGGATTTAGATTCTTAGATCACTGGGATCTGTTTTGGAGTAAGGGGGACCTGTACAAAAGGGACGGATTGCATCTTAACAGGTGGGGGACCAGCATTCTGGCAGGCAGGTTTGCCACTGCTACACGGGTGGTTTTAAACTGAATAAGCGGGGTGGGGTATCAAATGTGATAGTCGACGATGGAGTTAAAGGGAAAGAGAGTAAAGGGATGGTTAATGACCCCCAGAATTAACGGGAAAGGAAGCTCACAAAGGGATAGGAGAGTATGGCCAAGTGTAATAGGGATCGATGCGAAAGGTGCGATGAGTAAGGAATTAAAAGTATTGTATATGAATGCGCAAAGTATAAGAAGTAAAGTAGATGAACTTGAGGCTCAGTTACAGGTTGGTAGATATGACATTGTGGGGATTACTGAGACATGGCTGCAGGAGGATCGGGCCTGGGAACGTAATATTCAGGGTTATAAATCCTATAGAAAGGACAGGCAGGTGGGCAGAGGAGGGAGGGTAGCTCTGCTGGTGAGGGATGGAATTCAGTCCCTTGCGAGGGAAGACATATGGACTGACGAGGTAGCGTCACTGTGTATTGAGTTGAGGAATTGTAAAGGCAAGAAGACACTAATTGGTGTTATTTACAGACCCCCAAATAGTACCCCGGATGTATGGTGCAAGTTGCTGCAGGAGTTCAAACTGGCATGTAACAAAGGTAATGCCACTGTGGTGATGGGGGATTTCAATATGCAGGTAGACTGGGAAAATCAGGTTGGTTCAGGACCCCAAGAAAGAGAGTTTGTAGAATGCCTCCAAGTTGGATTCTTAGAGGAGCTTGTAATGGAGCCGACCAGAGAAAAGGTAATTCTGGATTTAGTGTTGTCCAATGAACCAGATATGATAAGAGAACTCGAGGTAAAGGAACCGCTTGGAGGTAGTGATTATAATATGATTCGTTTTAATCTGCAATTTGAGAAGGAGAACGTTAAATTGGAAGTGGCAGTGATGCAGTTGAACAAAGGGGACTATGAAGGCATGAGAGGGGAGCTGGCCAAAGTAAACTGGAAAGGGATCCTAGCAGGAATGATGGTGGAACAGCAATGGCAGGAATTTCTGGGCATAATCCGGAAGGATCATTTCATTCCAAAAAGGAAGAAAGATTCTAAGGGGAGTAGGGGGCAACCGTGGCTGACAAGAGAAGTTAGAGATAGAATAAAACTAAAAGAAAAGATGTATAACACAGCAAAGAGTAGCCGGAAGCCGGAGGATTGGGAAACTTTCATAGGACAACAGAAGGAAACAAAACGGGCAATACGGCCTGAAAAGATGAAGTACGAGGGGAAGCTGGCCAGGAATATAAAGAAGGACAGTAAAAGCTTCTTTAGATATGTTAAGGGAAAAAGAGTAGCAAAGTCAAATGTGGGTCTCTTGAAGGCAGACACGGGTGAAATTATTATGGGCAACAAGGAAATGGCAGAAGAGTTGAATAGGTACTTCGGATCCGTCTTCACTACGGAGAACACAAACAATCTCCCAGATGTACTGGAGGACAGAGGACCTAAAGGGGTAGAGGAACTGAAATAAATTTTCATTAGGCGAGAAATAGTATTGGGTAGGCTAATGGGACTGAAGGATGATAAATCGCCTGGGCCTGATGGTCTGCATCCCAGGGTCCTCAGTGAGGTGGCTCTAGAAATAGTGGACGCATTGGTGATCATTTTCCAATGTTCAATAGATTCAGGATCAGTTCCTGTGGATTGGAGGCTAGCTAATGTTATCCCACATTTCAAGAAAGGAGCGAGAGAGAAAACAGGGAATTACAGACCAGTTAGCCTGACTTCGATGGTGGGAAAGATGCTGGAGTCAATTATTAAAGAGGTAATAATGGGGCATTTGGATAGCAGTAAAAGGATTAGTCCAAGTCAACATGGATTTATGAAAGGGAAATCATGCTTGCAACTAATCAGTTCTGGAATATTTTGAGGATGCGGTGACAAGGTAAAATTGATGAAGGGGTGCAGGCAGTGGATGTAGTGTATCTAGACTTTGCAGTAAAGCCAGTTTTGGATAAGGTCCTTGTGATTGAGGCAGTGCACGTAGGGGAGACTGGTGACATATGAGGAAAATTAGAGCACATGAGGGGGATCTTATAGTATTGGACAAGGATAGGGTGTTGACATGGATAGAAAATTTTACCCAGAGAGTTGTGAATTTATGGAATTGCCTGACACAGAGGGCAGTGGAGGCCAAATCACTGGATGGATTTAAGAGAGAGTTGGATAGAGCCCTAGCGGCTAGTGGAGTCAAGGGATATGGGGAGAAGGCAGGCACGGGTTATTGATAGCGGACGATCAGCCATGATCATACTGAATGATGGTGCTGGCTCGAAGGGCCGAATGGCCTCCTCCTGCACCTATTTTCTATGTTTCTATGTTTCTAAAATGAATTTTGATTGTCAGGTGGCTGCAGCCCAATTGTTTGCCTCACCTTTTTAAAAAGTTTGTGTTCACAAAATGAATGTCGGTTGTCAGGTGGCTGCAGCCCAATTGTTTGCCTCGCCTTTTTAAAAAGTTTGTGTTCACAAAATGGATTTTGCTTGTCAGGTGGCTGAGGCCCAATTGTTTGCCTCACCTTTTTAAAAGATTTGCGTTCACAGAATGGATTTTGGTTGTCAGGTGGCTGCAGCCAAATTGTTTGCCTTGGCTTGGCTTTTAAAATCATTGCAACAGTTGGCTGCCAGCCCAAGAATCCATTCGGCCCACAATGTGCATACAAGCCCTCTGGAAACCAGTACCTTTGGCCCGCAACACCCATATTAGCCCAACAGAAAGCCCCAGCCCCACAACAACCACTGGCGAGCAATATTGAATTTGGTGGAGAGGTGGAATTTTGCGTTGGTGACCGTGCGATGCTGGGACCCAACAGGTCCCACTTAGTCTAGTATTCTATATAATTAGAACAATAACAATTCTGCTTCTTTTTCCACAGCTGCTGCCTGATCTGCTGAGTGTTTACTTTTTTTATATTTCAGAAATCCAACATCTGTCAATTGAATTTGGGGTATGGGGCTGTGCTTGAGGTGCAAATTGGAAAAGTGCAGTGATCTCAGAGTGGCATTACAGAGATAAGGTGTCATGGAGGATTTGGAAAAAAGGATGCAAATTTTAATGTCAAGGCAATTCTTAAGATGATGTCAATGTAGGTTAGTCAGCACAGGGCAATGGGTGATCACAACTGCTTGAGTTGAGAGAGATGGCAGAGATTCTAAACTATTATATTGCATATTTTCGCTACAGATTCCAACATTTGCAATTTTTTGTGCCCCTTATTATTTTGCATTGGTTTTCAGAGTAGAATAAATTACAAACATGACTGTTGGTATAGATAATCAGTGGGGTGTACAAACAGAAAGATAAATAATCCTCATCCGGAAAAAAAGTATTAGGCAAATTAACAGGACTGAGACCAACATGTCACCTGCATTCTGGGCTCTGTGAAAGTGGATTGTACTGGCTATAATGTGCCAAGGTTTGCTGGGTTAGTGATGTTACAGAAGATTGGAATATTGTCATATATACCGAGATAAAGTAAACTGCTTTTTTATGTGTGCACATTAAAAAAGTGTGCTATTCCAGAAAATCATACCATACTTGAGTATAATCAAACCACTCTGGCCACACACTCATTTCATACCTGCCATCAAGAAGATATAGGAGCCTGTAAACTGTGATGTCCAGGTTATGTTTTTGCACTTTTATTGTTTGTTTGGTTTTGTGTGTGTGCGTGTGTTGGTGTGTATGTCTGAGGAAGGATCTCAGCCCGAAACGTCACCCATTCCATCTCTCCAGAGATGCCGCCTGTCCCGCTGAGTTACTCCAGCACTTTGTGTCTATCTTCGATTTAAACCAACATCTGCAGTTCCTTCCTACACATTTGGTGTGTATGAAGTGTGTGTATGTATGTGTATTCATAAAATTCAGTATATATTTATAAAATTCAATATGGTTTTATGGAAGGAAAATCATGTTTGGCAAATTTCCTAGCATTCTTTGAGGTTAGAAACAAGTCAGATCATGGAGAAAGGGTAAATAAGTGGGAGCCAGTACTTACATTTGATGAAATATTACTTAAAAGATTATTGCACAAGATAAGATTGGCCATAACATATTAGCATGGAAAATGGATTAGCTAACTAATAGAAAAGAGAATTTCGGAATACATGGGTCATTTTAGGATTTGCTGTCACTCTTCCCCCAGTTCTGAAGAAGGGTCACTGACTTGTAACTTTAACTGGCATCTCTTTCCTCAGATGCTGCTTGACTAGCTGAGTTCTTCCATTTGTTCTGTTTTTGTTCATGCCCCAAGCGCTGTGTGTGAATGGGAACCATAACTGCATGCCTGATAGTTGGCAGTGTATTTTGTACATTTGTTGAGAAGGGTGGATCGGTTTTTAGAATCTTAGCAGGTGAAGTAGATTGGGAACTCCAAATGGACAACTTATTCAAAATACTCTGCTGCTAACAATCATTACTTTTCTTCTGAGTAGAACCAATCTTCTCAGCCAAAAACGTGGGCAAGTGAGCCTTCCCCAAGCACATCAGCCACAAAGAAACTGAAATTGTATGGTTGAATTTCTGGCCCTCAGGTCTTTTTTGCTAAAGTGAAAAAATCTATTTTAAAATGCCATGTATTTTGCTTACCTGATGCAAGCTGACTTGTTGCATTTCTACAGCTTACAATACAGGGCATCCCATATTCTCGTGCAACCACAGCACCTGATAGGAAAAGAATTGCAATTGATTTATTTGAAATATAAATGACCCAGCATATCATTGGGTTCCAAATCATTATTCTATTATATCTTATTATATCTGCTAAATTTACAATTATCATGGTATAATAAGAGATACTTTAGTTTTGGTTTTTTAGCGATACTGCATGGAAACAGGCCCTTTGGCCCCCAGAGTCCATGCCAATCAATAATTATCCGTACACTAGAATAGGAAGGAACTGCAGATGCTGGAAGATAGACACAAAAAGCTGAAATAATTCAGCGGGTCATTGTTTAGTCCGAAGAAGGGTCTCGACCCGAAACGTCACCTATTCATTTTCTCCAGAGATGATGTTTGATCCGCTGAGTTACTCCAGCTTTCTGTCTCTACCCGTAAATTAGTTCTCGGTTTTCTCAGTGTTGCGTCCTACACATTAGGGGTAATTTTGCAGAAGCCAATTAACCCACAAACTGGCATGTCTTTGGAATGTGGGAAGAAACTGGAGCACCTAGAGAAAACACACATGGTCACAGGGAGATAGTATAAACTCCATACGACAGCACCCATAGTTAGCATTGGCTACCAGGAGAGGTCTGACAGCATCCATAGTCAGGATCATGTTTTCAGGATTAAATTCCATCCACCATAGTTCTGCCATTTGACCAACTCACCCTGGTAAATCTAAGTTAAAGACTATACACCTTTTTAACAATACCACTAAAGTTGATGTCATCTGAAAACCTACTAATCATGGTCATGCATTTGCATGCACTCATTAAATGTATCCAACAAACAGCAAGTGGCCTTGACTGATCCCTGAGGTATATGATGTTGCAAAAGTGACTCCCAGATATCTCTTTCCTTATGTTCTACAGCAGCTGGGGTACATCTCATCATGTTCCAGGAATCTATACATCATTAGGTCATGGAGGTGCAGCGGTAGAGTTGCTGCCCTGCAGCGAATGCAGCGCCGGAGACCCGGGTTTGATCCCGACTAGGGGGGGCTGTCTATTCGGAAGTTTGTATGTTTTCCCCGTGGGTTTTCTCCGAGACCTTCGGTTTCCTCCCACACTCCAAAGATGTACAAGGTTAATTGGCTTGTAAAAATGGTCCCTTGTGGGTGTAGAATAGTGTTAATGTGCATGGATCGTGGGTCGCCGCGGACCCGGTGGGCCGCAGGCCTTGTTTCCGTGCTGTATCTCTAACCTAAAATTAAGCATAACACCATGGGCTAAGCAGCACAGCGCTAACTATAGAGTTTCTGATGAGTGAAAAACTTGTTTTTCCTCCCACCTGAAATCTTCAAGCACCTCATCTCCTTTAGACTTTAGAGATACAGCGCAAAAACAGGCCCTTCGGCCCTTCGAGTCCACGCCGACCAGCAATCACTTGCACTTGCACTATACTACACACAAGGGACAATGTACAATTTTACCGAAGACCTAAACACCAGTACATTTTTGTAGTGTGGGGGAAAACCCACTGAGGTGACATGGAGAATGTGCAAACTCCATACAGACTGCACCCGTAGTCAGTATCAAACCTGGGTCTTAGGGGCTATAAGGCAGCAACTGTACCGCTGCGCCACTATGCCACACCCCTCCTTTCTGTCAAGAGACAGAACTAATTTGCAATGACCAAGTCCCCAAGCTAGGGATTATATATTGATGACCTTTGGGCAATGCAGGCGCAAGGCATGATCCACACTGAGTGTGGCCTTGTTACTCTATTAATACTTGTATTTATAAGCTTCAAGCTTTCATTTTTATTTAGTGGAATGCACTAACTGTTGGATCAGGAGAATTTAAAGTTTATTTTAATTTTGAACAGATTAATTTGATAAATTAGTCCATACAACTTACTTGTATTGACTGTAAAATACCATACTTTTTCTGTAAATCTAGACCTCTATTTGAGCTATAACAGACGTCGACGGGAGCCTTGATATAAGTTACGAGAGACAAAGAGAGGGTAGACAGTCGGAACCTCGCTCTCAGGGCAGAAATGTCAAAGAGTAGACACCATAGCTTTAAGGTGAAAAGGACAGGGTTTAAACGAGGTACGTTTTTTTACACAGAGAGTGGTCATTATCTGGAACCTGCAGCCAGGGGTGGTGGTCGAGACAGATACGATATTGACATTTAAGAGGGTTTTAGTTAGGGGCATGGATGTGCAAAAAATGGCAGAACATGTACAGGCAGATGAAATTGGTTTATCTTGGTTCGGCACAGACAATGCAGACTGAAGAACCTGTTCCTGTGCTGCACAATTCTATGTTCACTGATGCTTCAAAATGTTCTGTTCCTTTTCGAATATTTTTGGGAACAGTCAATGTTAAAGAAGGTATAGTTTGCCGATCTTACCATGTGATAGCAGTCCTCCGATCTCAGTGACCATCCCTTTGAGCAGAGGGAAGTATGGGCTCCAGCCTATGTCTGTGCTTGTTGTAATTAAGATATCCCCTTCCTGGATGCAGGCAGCCTCCAGAATGCTTTTCACAACACGAGCTGTCCCCTTCACAACCCCCTGGCTCACCGTCATACCTGCAACAAATATCAAACAAGTATAAGGCCGCAGAATCTACTGATGTGGTCTGCCTTCTGAGATCTTCACTCTCCCTTGAAGATGTTCCAATCCAGTCTTTTCATGTTATTCCCCTCTGTAATAACTCAGAGAAGGATTCCAATGTAGAGCTCACAATTCAGAACAGACCAGCGCAGACCTATCCAGATGCCTGGTTCAGCAACTGCTCTGCCATTACAGCAAAAAAAATTGGACAGTTGCAAATGCAGCCCAGTCCAACAAACAAACTAGCCTGCCCCCTCCTAATTAACTTCATGCTGCTGCATAAACCAAGGACTACTCACACCGCAGCCAAATCTCTTTTCTCCCCTCTCCTGTTGGGAAGACGATACAAAAGCTTAAAACCACATTTAAGGACCTGTCCCACTTACACGACTTTTTTGGCGACTGCAGGCATCCGTCATAGGTCACCGCAGATTTTCAACATGTTAAAAATTCAGTGGCGACCAGTAAGATGCTACGGGTGATTAGGAGCCTACTCACGACCATACAGGCGACACCCTGGTGACATGTAGTGGGGTGAAGCCTGTATGGTCCTGAGCGGTCGCCCAAAGAATCGTAACTTGTTCTGGTCACCGCTGGATTTGTTGAACCACATGTTGAAAATTTTCGGCGACCTGTAATGACCTAATGCAGTCGCCAAAAAAGTTTGAAGAACAGTTTGAAGAACAGTTTTTCACCCCTGGTGAAATCCATAAATAGACATTTGTTTATATCTGCACTTTCTCTGTATCTGTCACACTATATTCCGCACTCTGTTTATTTTCTTATTTGCATTATCTGACGTTCTTGCCTGTGAATAGGAAGGAACTGCAGATGGTTACACAAAAAGCTGGAGAAACTCAGCGGGTGCAGCAGCATCTAAGGAGCGAAGGAGATAGGCGACGTTTCGGGTCGAGACCCTTCTCGACCCGAAACGTCGCCTATCTCCTTCGCTCCTTAGATGCTGCTGCACCCGCTGAGTTTCTCCAGCTTTTTGTGTAACCCTCGATTCTCCAGCATCTGCAGTTCCTTCTTTAAAAGGAACTGCAGATGCTGGTTTATAACAAAGATAGACACAAAATGTTAGAGTTTCTCGAGTAGGCCGATGAGCATCTCTGGAGAAAAAAGTTGAGTGACATTTTGGGTCAGCACCCTTCATCATTTTCAAGGAGTCTGAAGAAGGGTTCTGTCCGGAAACATCATCTGTCATTTTTCTCTGGAGATGCTTCCTGACCTGCTGAGTTACTCCAGCACTTTATATCTGTCTCGGTTCCTACGTATGATATGATTTGCCTAGATTCCATACACTCACACACTGAGTTGGGTTAGGGAACTGTCTATCCTGTACTGTGTTAATCAATATTTGTTATTGGACTGTAGAGATACCACCCGCATGTGGTTCGGCCTTTCAAGGTTCGGGGACCTACAAGAGGCCGCTCCCACAAGGTCCGATGTCGATTTTCTGGAAGAACACTTGGGACTGCGTGACCTTTTGGAGTGTCTCTGCTTGCACAAGGCTAGAAGGGCTTGGCCAAGCAGATACAAGGATTGAACCCGCGGTGGTTAGGTATTGTATAGGGGAATTTGTGTTGTGTTATCCAAAATAAAGTTTAGTTGCTCAAGTGCTTGATTCAGTATTTTATTGACTGAAACTAGCCTGGGGGAGCTTAGAAGATGCTATTTACAGGATGAGAGGGGTGAGGAATCGATGGCAATATGCAGAGAATACATTTGGATTGGATGAGTGTAGGATTAGTGCAAGTGGGTGGTTGATTGTCGGAGTGGACTTAATGGGCCAACAGGCCTGTTTCTATGCTATATCTATTTTTTTTCTCTAAATAACAATTCCATTCAATTTTGTGCCATTGACAAATTTGGAAGTAAAGACGAATGAAGGCATCGAATACTACACTTAATGTAAAGTAGAAGCACACTTCGTGGGCAGAATTATCCATGTCTGAGTTTTTAAACAAAAAAAACCAAGGAGAAGCAATTAAGGCAAAAGCTTTGTGCCTTATTGCTCCAGATCCCAATAACAGAAGGTATCTAGATTCTCACTACAAACACCTGTTATATTAAGGATTTTAAATCTTAAAATCTGATTACAAATTTACACTAAGACTGATGGGGTAAATTAAATTCAACTTGCCACCTTCCCTAATTAACATTGCAAATCACTGCCTACCTTTCAGTGTGATCTTTGCTTTGGTAGTCTCACTTTGGCCTTGTTCAATCGGCTGAGGTTTACTGATGTTCATTTCCTTAAACCGGAGATCCAATTGTTTCCCCAGTAATTTTCTTCGAAGCTGGGCTCTGCATTAACGAGAGAACACATGTGTAAGATGACATGGAAATTACTGAGAGGGTAGTCAGTGTTTAAGCAAAAAGATGCATCTGTGACTCGGCGGCATGGTGGTGTTGTTGCCTCACAGCTCCAGTGACCTGTATTCAGTCCAGATCTCTGGTACTATCTTCTTCCAACCCCATGGGTTTCATCCAACTGCTATTATTTCCTCCCATATGCCAACGACAAGCAGGTTGGGAGGTTAATTGAATGGCAATTGTTCCTTGCATGAAGATGCATGACAGAATCTCGGAGAACTTGACCTGAACTCGAGGATCTCGGAGAGCTGGATTAATGTTAATGAGTGCTCAATCATTTATTTTGTGCTGTAAGACTCTATTACTCTAACATTAACTAAATAACATGAATCGATCTGTGCCTCACCTGGTGATCATTGTTGCTGATCTCTGCTGAAAAACTTGTCCAATTTCAGAATGCGTTAAGAAGAACAGCAAATCCTCATCTGGTAAATAACCCTGAAATTTTAAGGAAATGTTTAATATCCCAACGATTGGGACTGTTGAGAGAACGGGAACTCTAAAATACGAAAGGCAATGGATTTCAGTTTGAAGAAGTGTGGAGCTAATGGGCTTCTCCCACTTGCCGATTTTTTAGGCAACTGCCGACGACTGTCAGTCGTAACAGGTCGCCGAAAAACCGGCGACAACCTACGTCATCCTGGCGACAACCTGCGACAGCACCTACGTCAAGAGAAGTCAAGCTACGCTCATTGGCATCAAATCCACTATCGTCTAAAAGTTTCAACATTATGAAAATTTATTGGCGACCTGAAAGGTGCTACAACTTTTTGATCATCACTACGACTACTCCTAGCGATCATCAGCGAACATGTGAAGACAACCTACTCACCTGTAGTTGCCTAGAAAATCACCTAAGTGGGACGGGCCCATAAGGCTGATAAATTACGTTGAAGAACAGATGGGACAGGGTGGTCACGGTGGCGCAGCGGTAGAGTTGCTGCATAACAGCGCTTGCAGTGTCGGAGACCCGGGTTCGATCCTGGCTATGGGTGCCGTCTGTATGGAGTTTGTACGTTCGCCCCATGACCTGCGCGGGTTTTCTCCAAGATCTTCGTTTTCCTCCCACACTCCAAAGACATGCAGGTTTGAAAGTTAATTGGCTTAGTGTATGTGTAAATTATCCCTGGTGTGTGTGGGATAATGTTAATGTGCGGGGATCGCTGGTCAGTGCGGACTCGGTGAGCCGAAGAGCCTGTTGTCTCGCTGTATCTCTTAACTAAACTCATTGAATGGTGGAATATACCCAAGGAAATGAAGTGGTAAGCAGACCTTTTAAATGACCAAACATTTGCGGCAAAGAATAACAAGTGGGTGGCCAGTTTTGACACATTTCCTAGCACATTAATGAACTTATTGCCTTTACTGACAAATTGGTAATAAATTAAAATTATACACTTCTGATTAGACCAAAATGTTTACTTTGAAGGCAGCATGTATTCCTGGTTCTCACAAAACTGGCCACAGAATAAATGACTTCCAAAACAAACAGCCCTTCATTCCTGACTTATTGTGTACACTGTGCCATTTATAATAAATTGATGTATACGGTACAATAGACTTTTACAATTGGCTCACATGCAGAGTTTCCTTAAGGTGACCTAGAAGTGCGCATGACATCATACATATGTTGGAACCAGAACAAATTTCAAGCAGCATACCATCATTTCACTGAATATTTAATCACACATAACATTGGGGTTTTTGATAAAATTGAACCATGTAGCACATAAAAATGTAGTGCCATGCGGTAGCTGGATGTTCCCATTGAAATCAGCCTGGTTGGATAAAGGAGTTGAATACACTATCCCTGTCTGGGGGGCAAGCAACCAGAATACTCTGGAATTTTGAAGGATGAGAGGGGATCTTATTGAAACCACATAAGATTATTAAGGGTTTGGACACGCTAGAGGCAGGAAGCCGATGTTGGGGGAGTCCAGAACCAAGGGCCACAGTTTAAGAATAAGGGGTAAGCCATTTATTTTTTTTGTTAAATATTTTTATTAGAAGTAAATACATATTAAGAAGGAATAACATAAAATCAAAAAAGAAAAAACATATTATTCGTCACATACATTCTTAATATTTTTAAAGTTTACAGTCGTTCTTATTTATACTTCTATATTTTTTGTTATTTTATAACAGAAAGAAAATAGTAAAGAGAAATAATAAAAATAAATAAAATAGAAGTAGAAAATCGATAAAATGAGTGGAGTATAAAGCAAGGTATTCTTCATTGGAGATATATGCGTGGTCTATTGTATATAGTTCTTCATCTATTCCTTCATTCAGGCTTCAGTCAGGCCCTCGAACCGGACCTCCTTGACCCTTTCAGTATTCAATAAATGGAGACCATATTCCTCTGAACTGATCTAGCTTGTCCAAAAGGACAAGTCTTAGACTTTCCAGATGAAGTGTCTCCGACATTTCTGTAATCCACATTTTGATTGTGGGGGATGTAGGACCTTTCCAAAATCTTAGTATTAGTTTTTTTACCAATTATTAAACTATAACCAATAAAAATTATTTGCTGTGTTGTTAGTAAATGATCCATTTCTATTACTCCTAATATGATTAATTTTGAGTCTGGAGTCAGATTTGCATTAACTACTTTCGAGATTATGTTAAAAATTTCTATCCAAAAATTAGTAATTTTTATACATTTTGTGAATGAATGCGTTAGATTAGCTTCTAAATGCTGACATTGATCACATATAGCAGAAACATTTGAAACAATTCTGTTTAATTTGGATTCCGAAAAGTGTAATCTATGTAAAACTTTAAATTGTATCAGGGAGTGTCTGGCATTTAATGAGCAGTGGTGTATATGTTGTAAACTTTCATTCCATACTTCTACACTAACTGTTTGTCCTAATTCGTTTTCCCATGCTTGCCTATATATTTCCGAGTTTGGTAAATCATTTTCCAGTAAAATATTATAAATATATGATATTAATTTTTGTTGTAATTCCTGAAATGAAAGGAATAAACTTTCCCTGTAGAGATCACCTATCTTATTTATTCCATAGTTCTTCCATTTAAAAAAAACTTTATCCATCATTGAAGGTTTAAAAGTGATGTTATTTGCAATGGGAAGAGCCAGAGGTATACTTTCTAATTTTAAGGTTTTCTTTAATTGTTTCCAAATACGTATGCCACTTTCTATTATTGGATTTCCTCTATAACTTTTCAAATGTATTTTAGTATTAGCAAATAAAATCGAGCTAATTTCAAAAGGTGAACAATCTTCCTTTTCCATTTTTAACCAGTTTGGTTGTTTATCTACTTCTTCCAACCAAAAATTCATATTTTTAATATTAACTGCCCAATAATAAAACATAAAATTAGGCAATGCAAAACCTCCATTCATTTTTGATTTACATAGATATTTTTTATTTATTCTATGGCTCTTATAATCCCAAATAAAGTTGGTAACTATAGAGTCCACTTTCTTAAAAAAAAATTTTAGGAAGATTTATCGGGATCAGTTGAAACAGGTATAATAATTGCGGAAGAAAAATCATTTTTATCGCATTAATTCTACCTAGCATTGAAATAGGTAATGTTTTCCAATATAGGATATTCTTAAGTAGTTTATTCAATAAGGGTGGGAAATTAGATTTAAATAAAGAATCATATATTTTTGTTACATGAATTCCAAGATATTAGATTTTTTAATTTGCCATCTTAAAAGGATATTGTTGTAATATATGTGAGTTATTTCCCATTATTGGCATGTTCACTTTTATTTCAATTAATTCTATATCCTGAAATCAATCCAAATTGAGTTATTAAATCTAATAAGTTAGGAATACTAATTTCCGGCTTTGTAATATAAAGTAATACATCATCTGCGTATAAAGAGGTTTTATTTTCAGTTTTATTTGGTTTCATACCCGTATATTTCAGGATATGGCTGTGCTAATGGTTCAATTGCCAGTGCAAACAGTAGTGGAGATAGAGGACAACCTTGTTTACAGCCACGGAATAAATTAAATTTAGTTGTTAACAATTGATTTATTAATATTCTAGCTGTTGGCTTGGAATATAGTAGCTTAACCCAGGTTATAAACTTCTCTCCCAACTGAGTCCAATGAAATAATTGATAAATCTTTATTAATGTTTCTTTTCGAGTATATAATATTGAATAATCTTCTCAGGTTGTTTGAGGAGTATCGTTTTGGTATAAATCCTGTTTCTGAATGAATTTCTTTATTAATCACTGTATTTAGTCTTTGTGCTAGTATTTTAGTTAATATTTTTTGATCAGTATTTAAAAGAGCTATGGCTCTATACGACCCTGGATCATCCAGATTTTTATCTAATTTAGGTATAAGTGTTATAATAGATTAATTTAAAGTTTCTGGTAACTTGTTGTACGTGGATACGTTTTTCCCATTGAGGGTAGGGAAGATTCAAACAAGAGGGCATGACATGAGAATTAAGGGACAGAAGTTTAGGGGTAACGTGAGGGGGAACTTCTTTACTCAGAGGGTGGTGGCTGTGTGGAATGAGCTTCCAGCAGAGGTGGTGGAGGCAGGATCGATTTTAACATTTAAAAGTAAAGTGGATAGGTATATGGACGTGAAGGGAATGGAGGGGTATGGTCTGAGTGCAGGTAGATGGGACTAGGGGAAAACAAATGGTCGGCACGGACTGGAAGGGCCGAGAGGGCCTGTCTCCGTGCTGTAATTGTTATATGGTTATATGGTTATATGGTTATAAATGTGTTCATAAAGTGTCTTCAAACGTGGAGCTATCATATCATAGAATGTTTTATAAAATTCTGATCCAATACCATCCGGTCCTGGAGTTTTACCATTTTTTAATGACCTAATAGCTTCTTCGATTTCTTTAGTAGTTATTTCAGCGTTGAGTGATTCTCTATTTTCTGAATCCAGTCCTTTTAGATTTTTTAAAAATGTTTCTACTCCTATTCGATTTTCTGTCGTTTTGGCTGAATATAAATTTTTATAATATTACAAAAATCTCTCATTCATATCTTTAGTTTGTACTAATAATTTCCCTTTGTCTGATTTAATCCTATGGATTAATTTTTCTCCTTCCAATTTTCATAATTGACGAGCCAATAATTTTTGTGGTTTATCTCCGAATTTAAATTGTATTTGTTTAGTATATTGGTATAGTTTTACAACTTGGTCTGACTGTATTTTATTTAATTTATATTTCAATGCAAAGATTTTATTATGTTTTATTATGGTTGGGTTAACAGCGTTTTCTGTATCTAATTGTTTGATCTCCTTTTCCAATGCCTGTTGTTTCCTCCGATTCTCTTTATTATAAAATGCTTGAGAGGATATCATAATTCCCCGAAGATACGCTTTAAAAGTTTCCCATAATAGGGACGAAGATATTTCTGGCGTATCATTTATTTCAAAGAAAATCGTGATCTGTTTTGTGATGTATTCTTGAGTTATTTTGTCTTTTAAAATTTGTGGGTTAAATCTCCATTGTCCCTGTTTTTCCGTTTTACCAGTTATTTTCATCATAAAAGTTAAAGGTGCATGATCTGAAATTATATTATTATGATATTTTGAATTATAAGTGAATGGGATAAGTTTTAAATCTACCAAAAACTAATCTATTCTTGAATAAGTTTTATGCACAGGTGAGTAAAATGAGTATTCCCGTCCAGCTGGGTTTTGCATTCTCCAAACACCTTTAATATTACTAGTATCTATGTATGCATTTATTAGATCACTGGAATGCGATTTAAGTTTCCGTTGTTTTGATGATCTGTCCAAGTAAGGATCTAGTGTACAATTTAAATCTCCTCCAATTATTAAGTTGTGTTGTGATAATTCCGGAATAGTATTAAATATTTTTTTTAAAAACAGTGGGCTGTCAAAATTTGGGCCGTATACATTGACAAAAATCATTTTTGTGTGTGTAATTCTCCTATTACAATAATATATCTACCATCACTATCAGTTATTGTTGAAGTGTGTTTAAATGAAGTGCCTTTACGAATTAATATTGCTACACCTCTAGATTTGTGTGTGAAAGAAGAATGATACACTTTGTCAATCCATTTAGCTTTTAATCTATGTCCTGCCTCTTTTTTTAGATGTGTCTTTTGGATGAATACCACATCTGCTTTAAGTGCTTTTAAGTGTGCTAATACTTTACCTCTCTTAATTGGTTCATTAATACCTTTAACATTCCAGCTACAAAACGTTATTCCTCCATTCCCTATATTCATTTGTAAGTCTTGCATCTTTTATCTAAAGGAATATATAATAGGGCAAATGGTTCAGCTCGACATACCCGACTTTACACCCGAACTCCGAATAGATGAATTTCAAGACCCTTGAGTATCTCTCACGTATATACCTCCTTTGCATTAATTTATAACTCCATTCAAAAGTAAAATAATAATAACAAGAGATAATAGTAAAAAAAGGATAGATTAAGAGATTAATAGGGTGCACAAAGAAAGAAAAAACTACATCTAATATTGGTGTAGTTAGTGTTAGCCATACTACCATGGCTAGCAATCTATAGACTTCCGTAGTCGATGTTACTAACTTATCCATTTCCATGATTCATTAAAATTGTTATTCCATACAAATATTTAACCGGGAGTATTAAACTCTGATGTGCACAAAATCCATCAGTCAAGTATTTGATAATATCTATACTTAATACTTATTAAAAGCAATAATAATAAGAAAATATAAAAAATAAATAATAAGAAAAAATAAGAAAAAGGGAAGAAAAATATAGAAAAAGTAAAAAAAAAAAATAAAAAGTACCAGGGGGGATAAATAAAGTCAAAGTTTATATTTTGTGTATTTATATTTACTATTTACTTAATCCTAAGTAAATCAGCTATAGTTAGTTGTTAATCATTAATTGGTAGTTATTAGCTTTAATTAATAATAATACCAGAGTATTAATTTTAGTATGTGTTAGTTATTAATATTAGTAGTGTTACTATTCTAATTATTAGTATCCATAGGAGCGTCTCCAATCCGTATCTCCCCGAATCTCCCATCTGCATCCTTCTCCATCTTCTTTAGATGAAACAAGTCCATAGTCCATAGTCCATTCCAATCTTGAAAATACAATTTAATTGTTGTTATAGTTCATCTTTGAAGCTTTCATTCAGTCTACCTCTCGCTCCTTAATCCCTTGGGCAAAGCTCATTGCATCCGCTGGGTTTTTGAAATAATGTTCTTCCTGGTTGTAGGTAATTCTCAGGGTGGCTGGGTACCTCAGACTGTACTTCAGATTCTTCACTTCCCTCACAATTCTTTTGGTCTCCTTGAACGCATTTCGTTTCTTGGAGACCTCTGCTGGATAGTCTCGGTAGATGCTGATCGAATCTTCTTCATATGTAAGATTTCTACTTTTTATAATTTTCTTCACCATCTCCTCCAGGACATGATCATACTGGACTTTTACTATCATTTGTCTTGGAGGGGCGTCTTGCTTTGTATAACGTCTCATTACTCTGTGTGCTCGGGCTAGTAAAGGCTTTTGTTCCAGAGATAAAACCTTTTGCAGTAAGATTGCAGTAAACTCTCGGGTATCTTGATTCTTTTCACTCCCTTCTCGAATACCCATGATCCTTAGGTTCTGTCTTCTCTGGCGTCCTTCCAACTCGGTACACTTATCAGTTATTTTGCCCAGTAAGTCAGATAAACGTTGATTTTCTCTGAGGAGTGTTTTCGTAGTCTGAGTACTTGTTTTGACTAATTCTTCAAGGTTCTTTATGGCTGTCGACTGTTCCTTGATTTCTTCCACCATGGGTTTCATTTCTATTTCCACCTTATTTTCGATTTTTTCATTCATCTCTTCCACTATACTTGCAGATTGATCCATCAATATTTCTGCAATTTCTTTTCGGAGTTTGTCAGATAATTCCGTGGCCGAGGTATTAATTTCAGACTTTAACTCCTTCATCTTCTTGATTTTTTCTATTTCTTCCTTAATATTCATTTTTGCCAATTCAGTCTTTATTTCCAACTTTAACTCAGCCATTTCTTGTACAAAAAAAACTTTGGCCGAGTATATGAGGCCGAGGCTAGTCATGCCATTTTCCCTTGACCTACTCGCGCGCCTGATGACGTCACTCCAAGGTCTTTTCGCCCCGTTTTTCCTCGTTTTTTTTGAGCTGCTGGCGTTGCTTTCTAGCCCTCCATAGCGCCACCGAAGTCCCCATTTAGAACCAGATCAGAGAGAATAGGGCTCTTAAAGACAGTGGAGTCAGGGGATATGGAGAGAAGGCAGGAACTACTGATTGGTGATGATCACCATTGAAATGGCCTACTCCTGCACCTGTTTGTCCATAATAGGTTGTTCCTCTACATATGTGCCACAATCCGTTTTTGATGAACTCCTTTTACGGGCAGTCTATGCGTTTCGAGGATTCACCACCAGGACTTAATGGGGAGATATTGAATAGACTGGACTTATTTTCACTAAGAGGCTGAAGAATGATCTGATGGAGATATTTAAAATTATGAGAGGCATAGATCATCAGGATCTTTATTTTGTCCACAGTAGGGGTATCAAAAACAAGAGAGCACAATTTTAAGGAGACAGCAAGGAGTTTTAAAAGAAGATTTGAGGTGAAGTTTAAAAAAACAGATTAGTTGATATCTGGAACACATTGCCAGGGAAGGTGATGGAATTGGATACAATCACCACATTTAAGAGGCATGTAGACAGGCTCTTGAATTGACAAGGTATTGAAGGATATGAACCTAATGTGGGCACATGGGATGAATGTCGATGCCATGAATGTGATGGGCTGAAGGGTCCATTTCTTTGCTCAATGACACTCTGTTTAGTTAGAAACATAGACATCAAAAATAGGTGCAGGAGTAGGCCATTTGGTCTTCCAATTCAGCACCGCCATTCAATATGATCATGGCTGATCATCCAAAATCAGTACCTCGTTCCTGCTTTCTCTCCAGTTAAGTTTAGTTTAGAAATACAGCGTGCAAACAGGCCCCATGGCCCACCAATGGAATGCCTATCAGCAATCACCTTAAAATTTACAATTTTATTAAAATTAATCTACCTGTACCTCTTTGGATTGTGGGAGGAATGTATGGCAGTAATCTTACGGCAATCTTATGTACGACAATAATCTTACTGATTATTATGCAAAAAGGAATTTCACCATGGTACACGTGTTAATAAAGAATCATTGAGATTTATAAGGTAGACACAAATTGCTGGAGTAACTCAGCAGGACATGCAGCATCTCTGGAGAGAAGGAATGGGTGACGTTTTGGGTCGAAACCCTTCTTCAGATTTCTGTCTGAATGGGTGGTGTATCGGGTTGAGACCCTTCTTCAGACTCTTGAGTCTGAAGAAGGGTCTTGACCTGAAATTACACCCATTCCTTCTCTCCAGAGATGCTGCCGGTCCCGCTGAGTTACTGCAGCATTTTTGGTCTACCTTCGATTTAAATCGGCATCTGCAGTTCTTTCCTACACATTGAAATATCATATCATATACCTATTAAAAGTTTGATCTTGGATGTGTATGCGTATGTGCGCGTGTATGTTTGTTGTGTGTAATCACATCTTCATGAAAATCTACGTGGTAATGATAAAATGTTTACATATTCCGGTAGACATTTTTCCCGTTGAGTCCAAAATGTCATGCTTTATTTCTTGACTTATTACTGAAAATGTTTTAAAATAATTTGAATTTCAAATGGTTTTTACTGTTAAAATCATTCCTCACAGCTTCCAACACACTTCGATATAAAGTTGCAAGACAGGAACACTGGCAGGAACACTCTGAACTTTTCAGCTCAATGGCATCTCATAGCAAGTGCACCCGAGATTTGCAACAATGTTGCCATCATAGCTCCTGGCAGGACAGGAGGGGGAGGGTCAATTGGTATTGCAATTGGGGATTGCAACAATCCATTTTGTTGAACAAAAGACACATATAAATGAATAACAATCCTCACCTCCTGTACCATAAGGTTGGCCAGCTTCCAATAGGCAGTCTTAAAGATATCATTCATTTTCATCACTTCGGCCTTCATTAGTTCTCTATCAGCAACAGCCTTCCTTGCCTTTGGCAGCAACAAGCGCAGCATGATCCTACAATGACAATGTTCACATGTACATTATGCTTATCAAAGGAAATATCCCGACATGTAGCACTGGAGCATTATCAATCCATTTAGAGAAGTGAGTTGATCATAATCATAACTTTTAAGGTAAGAAATTCTGAGCAAAATTCTTGCATTCCTCTTTAGAAGATATCACCACCCACTGACAATAATCTATCTGTTCTTTCCTTCAAGAAGATTCACTTCACTCCCATGATGAAAATCCACCCAAGGTATATCTCCAGAATTCAAGGCCAATATGTTTCAGAAATGTATGCTAACTCATTTCACATACTTTCCAATCCATGTAACTTTAGACTTCAAGGAACCAATAGCTTCCTCTGGACACCACACTGCTTTTTTAACAGGGGGCTTGGAACTCTGCAAAGTTGCCTGGATTGCTGGTAGTATTTTTTTTGGATCATTCCTCCATGATCTTTCATGCAGTTCAGCCTGCAAGACAAAGTTGAGAATATAGTTAAGATCACGATCTGCTGAGATGTCATTGTGTGGTTGGAATGTGGAACTTGCTAAGCATTGTGGAGAGCATCCTATTGGGATGCATCACTTGGTTTAACATAACCTCTACCATGAAGAAGAAGAAGATGATGGTACCAACTTGTTCTATTTGATCTTATTTGATTGTGCATGTGTCGAAACAGGGCGGACCCCTTGAAGGTTGCAATCTTCCACCCAATAACTTCTACCGAAGACAGCAATTAACTGCAGAGTTGTGAGCTGTGGATTTAGCCCAGTCCATCACACAAAAGCATCATCCTCACCATTTAGATAATATGCTGTATTTGTTTCATTTTTCCTGTCAAGATGAACAATTCCACATTTTCCTGCAGTAAATCTCATGTGCCAGAACTTTTCCTGCTCACTTAGGCCAGACCAAGCGCAGGCTCAGCGATCGTTTCGCTGAACACCTCCGCTCGGTCCTCCTAAACCTACCTGATCTTCCGGTTGCTCAACACTTTAACTCCCACTCCAACCAGGGGCGGAAAACACGGGGGGGGGGGGGGGGGGCTGGCAGAGAGGACACATCCCCCCCCCCATGTTTTGTGAGGTGGGGGACATCCCCCCCCCCCCCAAGTTTTTGTAATCCGGATTTTAAAATCTCCGCTTTCCACGAGACAGTGGAGGTGGGACTGCTGATCGAGGGCGCCAATTGGACGAGAGACGTCGGTCAGCAAGCAATGGGGGCAGGATATGATGATTAAGCGCGATGATTGGAGGAGGGAGGAGTGGGGGTGGGGGGGGTGGGACTGAGGATAGAGTGCGGTGATTGGAGGAGGGAGACATGGCACAGACCTGCGCCTCATCCACAGCAAGGATCGATCCCAGCCGGGTCTCCGGCGCTGTCCCGCCCCCATCTCCCACGGGTGGTCAGAGAGGTCGGGAGTCAGGCTGTACCCCCAGGCCCACAGCCAGCGCAGAGAAGCAGCGCAAAACCCAGCACAACTCTGCCTGGTTAACCTGCCAGGGCTTGCGGGGAATATGGCCAGCATGGAGAAGCAGCGCTGGTATCCCGTCAGTCCAGCCAGGGCTGTAGTTAACCCAGCGAGACAGGCAGAGTTGAGCTGCATTTAGCGCTGGATAGAGCCTCCGAAGCCTCACGCATGTGTGAGTGTGCGCATGCGCACGCGGCCGCCAAAAAATTCTGTCTCCCTGTCCCCTCCAGGTTTTGATAGCAAGTTCCGCTCTTGGCCCACATTGACCTTTCTGTCCTGGGCCTCCTCCATTGTCAGATTGAGGCCCAGCACAAATTGGAGGAACAGCACCTCATAATTCACTTGATAGGCTGTGTGCCGAGGAGCTTTTTCGTTTAGTTCCGTGACTCAACTCACAGAACTACCTGAATTTTTAACATATTGTGTAAAGATATTATATAAATCATACCTGAAACTCGTCAAGACCAAAACTTGCACATTTTTAAGAAATATGTGAAAAACCTCAAATTTTCTGAGTAGTAATTGCCCAATCAATGCACGTTTGACATTGAGGTCAGACGCAAATTGGCCAATCTCGCGCTTTGTTTTATGGTCGCTATGCAGCAAGGATGCTGGGATCATGGCTGCCTCCTCATTACATCCATAGTAATTGCAAGGTTCCCAAGGAATAAAGGTATTGCTAACCTTGCTGATAATTTAGTTTTTCATTTGATTTATCTTTATAATGTTATAATGCGTACTGGTAAATAAAAATGATAAATAGCAAATGTAGAGCTAGGGTTAGGATTAGGGTCAGTCCGCTTGTCTGTTAGTCTGTCTGTCTGTCAATCTGTCGGTCGGGCCGTCGGTGGTGAGTGTTAGGCCGAGCCTCCGCCGAGAGGTGAGCGTTGGGCCGCCGGGAGGTGAACGTTGGGCCGGGCCTCCTGTGAGTGCTACGAGGAGTCGGTCGGGCTGTCAGCCGGCCGGCCAGTGTTGCAGTAAGCGAGCGGGCGGTTTGATGGAACCGATGCTATCTGGGTGCTGAAGGCGGCGCGGGCGACGTGCAAGGCAGTACTGCCCCCCTCCATCGCCACCACCAGGGCATGCTGGCCGAGGTGGATGTGCTGCGGGGCAACAGTACGGAGCCTGCAGCCGATCCCAAAGCGGCTCCAGCTCTAGCCTTGGGCAGCTCTGGGAGGGGGGCGAGTTAGGGTTAGGCATTTCCTGCCTTAGCCTTTCCCCAGCCTGGCACTGCCCCAGTCCCACTATGGCCGTGACCCCCACTTTGCACACCGGCAGTCAGTGGGGTTCAGTAAACGGGGGAATCCAGAAGAACAGCTCTGACCTATTAATTGGGCTGGTTCAAGAGGACCTCTGCAGCAGTCTCATTCAAAAAACAGACGCAATAATATTCGTTATATTACTTTTATAGATTACAATAATACATAATTATATATGATTGCAGTCATATTCACGTCATATACATATATATATATAGATGGTATAATAATATATAGTTTAAATAGACTGCAACACGGAAATAGGCTCCCCATGGTGTAATGTGGGCATTGGACACTAGATGGTGCCTACTTTCCCAATCTCATTTTCTAATTAGTTTAATTAATTAATGTGCAACTTTTGACATGACTTCCTACACAATTATATTTTATCTAAATCTGTGCAAAATTTCATGTAGATCCGAGATGTGGGTCACGAAAATTGATTTCTAGATATATTTTTGATGCTCGGCCCACAGCCTATGAGTAGCTTGCACCCCAATGAACATTGACTTCTCTAACTTCAAGTAGCCTTGCTTTCCCTCTCACTCCACCCCCTCCCCATTGCCAGTTCTCCTATTAGTCTTACTGTCTCCGACTACATTTTATCTCTCACTCTCCTGACATCAGTCTGAGGAAGGGTCTCAACCCGAAATGTCACCCATTCCTTCTCTCCAGAGATGCTATCTGTCCCACTGAGTTACTCCAGCATTTTGTGTCTATCCTCCACTTAATAATTTACATCTGTTTGTAGTTTCCTTGTGTCCTCTTAATTACTTACTTTCCCACCTTTCTGCATCATCAACTAATTTACCAACCATACCTTAAATCCTTAGCCCAAATCACATACAAAATAAAAGTACGTTATGAGATCTTGAAGACGAGCTGTTTTATGCATCAGCCACCTGAAGCTGTTTATACTTGGACCAATCCAAATGTTACACTGAATAATCTGTTTGCACTTTTTTAAAAAATTTCCCAATTACAAAATTGGGCATTGAAAAATGTAATGTGACAATGAATTTCTTGCATATTTACTTTTCTAAATGTTGTAAAATCAAGCGTGGTCAACTCGTCCGCATTGTTTGGATTGTACTACAATACTTACTTCTCTGAGGCAGCGGAAGCCATGCTTCTGTAGAAAATTCTGGAATTTCTCACCAGTTTCACCACTCTCCTGAGACAGCAGCCAAGATATTGCTGCCTGGTTGAAAGAAAGATTGCAACAAATTTGTTGTCCAAATAACCCATCTGCAACATACCTAAACTTTACATTCTCATATTATATTATTCTTATATTATAAATTATAATAAATAATTATAATATATATTATGTATACATCAGAGAAGCCATTTGACCTATGATAGAATAGATTCTAAATAACTAAGACCTGAAACGTCGCCCATCCATGTTCTTCAGAGATGCTGCCTGACCCGCTGAGTTACTCCAGCACTTTGTGTCTTATTTTATAAATAAATAAATTGGAGATTTCCAATTAATGCCACCTCCAATTTAGTTCTTGGTAGTCTATACTGTCCTGCTTAATAAATTCTTAACTGTTGTTTATCCAACTCCAGGGGTGCGGTGTGATGTGGTAAAAGCACATACATTTGCAAAATTCAAATAAATCCACATAGTCGGATGGCTTTGGAACTATTCAACACTTTCAACATGGGTATTAATTTTACACTTAAAAGGTTAATGTACTGTACCTTATTTCCCTGTACCTTAAATTAAGATGTTCTAAAGGGCTGTGATTTCATAAAAGTTTCATGAAATGAAAGTTTCAGCCCCCCCATTGGGTCCCAGCATCGCACGGGGAGGCTGGTCACCAACGCAATATTCCACCTCTCGACCAATTTCAATATTGCTCGCCAGTGGGGGGGGGGGGCTTTCTGTTGTGCTAGTATGGGCTTTGCAGGCCGAAGGTACTGGTTTCCAGAGGGCGAGTATAGACATTGTGGGCTGAATGGATTCTTGGGCTGGCCGCCAACTGTTGCAATGATTTTAAAAGCCAAGCCAAGGCAAACAATTGGGCTGCAGCCACCTGACAACCAAAATCCATTTTGTGAACACAAACGTTTTAAAAAGGCGAGGCAAACAATTAGGCTGCAGCAACCTGACAACCAAAATCCATTTTGTGAACACAAACTTTTTAAAAAGGCGAGGCAAACAATTGGGCTGTAGCCACCTGACAACCAAAATATATTATGTGAACACAAACATTTTAAAAAGGTGAGGCAAACAATTGGGCTGCAGCCACCTGACAGCCAACATTCATTTTGTGAACACAAACTTTTTTAAAAGGTGAGGCAAACAATAGGGCTGCAGCCACCTGACAACCAAAATTCATTTTGTGAACACAAACCTTTTAAAAAGGCGAGGCAAACAATTGGGCTGCAGCCGCCTGACAACTACAATTCATTTTGTGAACACAAACTCTTTAAAAAGGCGAGGCAAACAATTGAGCTGCAGCCACCTGACAACCAAAATTCATTTTGTGAACACAAACTTTTTTTAAAAGCGAGGCAAACTATTGGGCTACAGCCACCTGACAACCAAAATTAATTTTGTGAACACAAACTTGAAAAAAAAGACGAGGCAAACAATTTGGCAGCAGCCACATCGAGGGGACTCACCGTGGATTAGACGTGCGTTCAATGTTATTCGCAGCTCAGAGAGCCATGACCCTCACGCTTCCTGGGTCTGGCAGAGACTGAGTGAGGCGCGACACTTCCAGGTTTTATAGTCCCTCCCCCCTCCTCCCTCCTCCCTCCCGGGGCAGCAGAGAGAACAGAGAGAGAATGGGGATTTTGTTTTAAACATTAATATATCTCTCATTTCTCATTGATGGGAAAATCCTATGGTCCCGGAAGGCAGAGGGGGGCTCTGAGCGAGGTGCCCAAAATGACGGCCATAGGTGGCGGCGTTCTCTCGGAAATCGCAGCACAGTGGGCCAAAAGTGGTCAAGGTCAGACTTTTAGTAATATAATATAGATTAAGGATGTTTTGTATTGCAAGAATCCTAAAAAAAAACATTAGGCAATTCCTTTGGGTGGTTCATAGAACAAATAATATCTCAGTGAAACTAACAACGTTTTTACAGGATTCAACTGGGTGGGCGCACAGAGAATCCCTTGGCTTAGGAGCCTAGAACCAGGGGTCACAGTCTCAGTATAAAGAGTAAACAATTTAGGAATTAAATGAGGAGACATTTCATTCAGCAGGAAGTTAAAGTTTGGGATTCTCTGCAGTTGCTTTCACTGAAATCGGAGATAGATTGGCTTCACGATATTAAGAGTATCAACCGATACAGACAGAGAGCAGAAAGATTGAACTGAGGTAGAAATACCATGATAATGAAAAATGCAGTTGTTTCATAAAGGCAAAATGGTCTAGTCCTGGGCCTAATTTTTGTGATATTGATTGAGTGATGATACAACATAGAAATAGGCCCTTCACCCCACTGAATCCATGCTGACCATCAATCATCCATTCACATTAATTCTATGTTATCCCACTTTCGCATCCACCCCCTATACCCCCAGGGTCAATTTACAGAAGCCAATTAACCTATAACCTGCAAGCCTTTAGAATGTGAGTGGAAACCGGAGCATCTGGAGGAAACCCACGCAGTGACAAGGAGAATGTGCAAATTCCACATGGACAGCACTCGGGTTCAGGATTGAACCCGGGTCACTGTGCCCCCTTTCATGAGGATGAGAAATTTATGCTGATATTCAAAGATATCCACAAGTAAGTCTTATTAGTCCAGCAGCATTTGTAGTCCCTTTAATTATAACCATCAGTTAGATTACACAGATGATAATGGTTTTTTTTTCAAGCTTATTTCCAGTTGTGGAAAATATGACTTGTTCTTGGATGAGGTGCATGGAAAGTGTTCTCTAGAAAACTATGCTTGGTTTACAATAACAATGTTATTTCAGAAAGTGGAATTACAACTTGAAACCATCACAGGAATAAAATTCAGCTTTGGGTGTTGCAAAGCCAACCAGTAGTAATTCAACCATTTGTTATGCATGCATGCAATTATCGCTTTCAATTAATGTCTTAATTGCCCAGTTAAGTAAGTTTTGGTATCATCTAAACAATAAACCATCTCACTTAGCTAGCTCTGAAATGATGTTGCCATGGTACAGTTGTTGTTAAACACCACAGACCAAGCTCCATATTATCTGATCCCCAGAATTGCTCTTTACCTCTGAATCCAGTTTGAGAAACTCCGTACTTTTTCTTTGGGCTCGAATGGCTTCAGCGATTGCCTAAAGTAAAAACAGAGCAATGTTTGTTTGGTGTCCAAAAACAATGCTAAAACTCAAATGTCTATGTTTAAGGCATCCAGTGTATTTTCTAGTCCAGCAGCTGTTATACATCTCTGTGTGACCCAGAAGATATCAACCCAGAATTGCCCTTCCCAATATTTGACCAAATAAAATGGCACATGGATGGACAACAATCTCCTCCCAGTATTTTCTATCAAATAATCCACTTGTATTCTCAAGGAGTTCCAGTGAAGTAATCTAATTTGTGCTGTGAAAAGTTCATTAACAAATTAGTTTGGGTTAAAAATAAAGATACAATGTGGAAACATGCCTTTTGCTGCACCAAGTCCACATTGACTATCAATGGGGAGAAGGCAGGTACGGGGTACTGATTGGGGATGATCAGCCATTATCACATTCAATGGCGGTGCAGGCTCGAGGGGCCGAATGGCCTACTTCTACACCTATTGTCTATTAGGGGTACACAAAAAGCTGGAGAAACTCAGTGGGTGCAGCAGCATCTAAGGAGCGAAGGAGATAGGCAACGTTTCGGGCCGAAACCCTTCTTCAGAGTGATGGGAGGCGGGGGGGGGGCGGGGAAAATAAAGGAAAAAGGAGGAGGAGCCCGAGGGCTGAGGGAGAGGTGGGAAGGGGAGGAGACAGCAAGGGTTAACAGAATTGAGAAAATTCAATGTTCAAGCCAAGAGGATGTAGACTCCCGAAGCGGAATATGAGGTGCTGTTCCTCCAACTTGCGGTGTTGCTCACTCTGGCCGTGGAGGAGGCCCAGGTCAGAGAGGTCGGATATGGAATGGGAGGGGGAGTTGAAGTGCTGAGCCACCGGGAGGTCGGGTTGGTTATTGCGGACCGAGCGGAGGTGTTCGGCGAAACGATCGCCAAGCCTCCGCTTGGTCTCACCGATATAGATCAGCTGGCATCTAGAGCAGCGGATGCAGTAGATGAGGTTGGAGGAGGTGCAGGTGAACCTCTGTCGTACCTGGAAGGACTGCGTGGGTCCCTGAAAGGAGTGGAGGGGGGAGGTAAAGGGACAAGTGTAGTATAACTTGCGGTTTGGAGGAGACCCTGGTGCGAGCCTCATCTATAGTAGGGGAGGAGAATCCCTGTTCTCTGAAGAATGAGGACATTTGTGATGACCTGGTGTGGAATGCCTCATCCTGGGAGCAGATGCGGCGTAGACGGAGGAATTGGGAATAGGGGATGGAGTCCTTACAGGAAGCAGGGTGGGAGGAAGAGTAGTCCTATTGTCTATTATCCATTTGTACAAATTCTATGTTATCACACTTTTTCACCCAATCCCTACACACATAGAACAATTCACAGAGGCCAATTAACCTACAATCCCACTTTTAGGATGTTTGTGGAAGCTGATGCACCCAGAGGAATCTCATGTGGTCAGAGGATGTGCAAACACACATAGCGCCTAAGGACATGATCGAACCTGGGTCTCTGGTACTGTGAGGCAACAGTGAATTTAACTATAGATCTTGGCTTTCTGTCTGCAAATAGGTCTTATGTCTTCTGGTCCCATCCTCTTTCTTTATCACTGGCATAGAAATAACTTTATTCATTGTGTTTCATTCTAACAAGTCCACACTTCCATTGCAACCTCACCAAATATACTCAGATATTGGAATTTGATTCATTCTTACATTTTAATAAAAGGAACAATATGGATTTGTCTTACCTCCACACATACTGGAATATCAGCAGACACAATATCTGAACAGGTGCTGTACAATATGGCAACATCTGCTAAAAGCTCAGAAGTCCATTCTATCAAATAAATGTTGGGAGAAATGTGAGAATTCAGTAGATTGTGTTAGCAAACTATATTAATGTTTTGGCACCATTATTGTATCTTTATTTTGGTAAATCTTCTTAACACACAATCATTTTTGCTTCTGCGTAACTTTCTAAATACTTGAGGGTAGTCATCCACATCAAAACCTTTTCAACGGTACCATGAAAAAGGCGATGAACTTTGTATTAACCTCATCCACTGCATCTTGTGTTCCCGATGTGACCCCTTTGCATTAGCGAGACCAAATGTAGTCTATGCAATTGTTTAGCCAAACACTTGTGCTCGGTATGCCAAGGCCTGCTTGATCTCCCAGTTGCAAACCATTTTAACTCCCATTCCCATACTGACATTTATATCCTGGGCTTCCTCCATTGCCAAAGTGAGGCCACACACAAACTGGAGGGCCAACCTCATATTCTGCTTGGGTAGCTGGACTGGGCTACATCTTCTACGCTCTGCAATTTCTAGTAGCCTTAGGCAGAGTGTAGCCAAACCAAGTTGTGCTGTAACTAAACAGTAAGCATTCTACTGTGCATGTGTAGAAATTTGCAAGAGTCATTGAAGACATGCCAAACTTCTTCTGTCTCCGGCGGAAGTAGCGGCGTTGGTGTGCCTTCTTGGCTGTTGTGTCAATGTGGTTAGTCCACAACAGATCAAGGCTTACTCACTGCTTGGAGTATGTTCCACCTCACCTCCACCGTTGGGTGAAGAAAGTCAGTTTGTTGGACATGTGAAAGTGTGGTGGGAGGGGATTGCAGGCAGCAACTTTTTGCAATGGGCTGGGTCCAGAATAAATAGGATAAACGCGATATTCTGTGAGGCAGCTGAGAGAGATGCTGAATCATAGTGCCAGAGATCAGAGCTCCTGACATCGGGTGCTCTCTGTGTGGAGTCTGCATGTTCTCCTGTGACTGCGCTAGTTTCCACGGACTGTTTGGGTTTTCTTCAACATCCCAAGGACGTGTGGGTTTGTAAGTTAATTGGCTTCTGTAAATTGTTATAGAGAGTGAATGTGAAACTGAATTAACATAGAACTATTGAGAACAGGTGGGACAAAGGGTTAAAGAAGGAACTGCAGATGCTGGAGAATCGAGGGTACACAAAAGGCTGGAGAAACTCAGCGGGTGCAGCAGCATCTAAGGAGCGAAGGAGATGGGCGACGTTTCGGGTCGAGACCCTTCTTCAGACTGGTCATGGATCAGGGAAACGAGAGATATAGACGGTGATGTGGAGAGATAAAGAACAATGAGTGAAATATATGCAAAAAAGTATCGATGATAAAGGGAACAAGCCATTGTAAGCTGTTTGTGGTGTGAAAATGAGAAGCTGGTGCGACTAGGGTGGGGGAGGGAATGCCAGGGCCCGAGGGCTGAGGGAGAGGTGGGAAGGGGAGGAGACAGCAAGGGTTAACAGAATTGAGAAAATTCAATGTTCAAGCCCAAAGGATGCAGACTCCCCAAGCGGAATATGAGGTGCTGTTCCTCCAACTTGCGGTGTTGCTCACTCTGGCCGTGGAGGAGGCCCAGGACCGAGAGGTCGGATACGGAATGGGAGGGGGAGTTGAAGTGCTGAGCCACCGGGAGGTCAGGTTGGTTAATGCGGGCCGAGCGGAGGTGTTCGGCTAAACGATCGCCAAGCCTCCGCTTGGTCTCACCGATATAGATCATCTGGCATCTGGAGCAGCGGATGTAGTAGATGAGGTTGGAGAAGGTGCAGGTGAACCTCTGTGGGACAAAGGGTCGGTTCCCATGATGTATTGTTCAATTCAATCAATCAACCTCCAAAGTGCAGGAGCTTAGTGTTACAGGATGAATCACTAGAACTAATAAACTGACCAAATAATTAGTTATTGTTTGGTTTCTACAGGAGGGTCTGGCTACTATCTTGTTCCTCATCTGTTAATAATGGAAAATAACAGAGGTTCCTGCTCAATTCAAAACATTTTGCGGATGACCATATAATGGCTGAACATTTGGATTGGATGTTGTACATGGTAGAGCATTTAGTGACCACCCAACCAACTGCAAAGAGGCACCCAGCAAATGGGTGTCACATACCTGTTTTTCCTCCTGACAAAACTGACACAAGAAGTACATTCCACATTCCAGAACTACTTGATTTTAACACTGATGTAGTCCAGGCCTAAAGATAATAAAGAAAATGACAACATTACTGCTGCTGGAGGCGGACTCCAAATATATTTCCCATAAAGGCACTTGTCTCTCCATTGATCTAAAAACTATTTTCCACTTTCTTCATTTCACATTGTTAAATTTTCAGCATCAGATAAAAGCTGATGTATCATGCAGTCCCCATTAGATGTGTAGGAAGGAACTGCAGATGCTGGTTTACACTGAAGATAGACACAAAATACTGGTGTAACTCAGAGGGACAGGCAGCAACTCTGAATGGAAGGAATAGGTGATGTTGCGGGTCAAGACCCTTCTTCAGGTCTGACCCGAAACATCATCCATTCCTTCTATCCAGAGATGCTGCCTGTCTCGCTGAGTTACTCCAGCATTTTGTGTCAATCTTTCGTCCCCATTATATGTACTTTGAACACAAAGTACTTCTTATCATAGACCATTGGTTCTGGATGAGTCAGGTACTGAGATTATTTTTGAGCTTCTATAGGCCCTGTTATATATTGTTTCTCCATCTTGGCAATATATCCTGTTCTGGAGGTACTCAGTTTTTCCAATTATTGTTTTACAATTAATAATCCTTATGATAATCCTTAGCAAGCAGATTTAAAATACCACATCACATTGCTTCCATCTGGGTCAATCAAGACATCTACCTCAAAATAGTCGGGAAGTTGCATATCCATGTTGTAATAATACTCTTGCGCGTTGCTTGCAGGTTGAATCTGGTAAGTCGTCACCTTCTTTATTAACATATTTGCCTGTGGCCCCGCAGTTCGCAAGTACTGGAAGTGATGCAAACAGTTACTGAATGGTTGGCATGTACGCACTTAACATTCTGTTACATGAGTGGGGCTGAATCTTATACCATTAATGATGAATTAGTTACGATAATTAAGGTGGTTTGGTGTATTTCATCAATATTAGGATTAAAACTAAAATAAGCTGCAATATTTTCCAAGACCTGAAATGAATCGATAAATTACAAGATTCCTTATATTTAATTGATACAGAAGACTGATTATTAAGCTACTAGACTCTCATCTCTCAACTCTTTGACATAACATTTTATTGTCACATGTCCCAGACGGGACATTGGAATTCTTACTTGCTGCAGCACCACAGAATATGTGAATATGTAAACATTGTATATAACGGGAAAAAAAAGTTCAATAAATAACAAATATAGTGCAAATAACAAATAATAATAGAGTATTTTGCAGTTCAGAGCTCATAGCTTATTCGTTGAGTTCAATGGCCTGATGGCTGTGGGGAAGAAGCTGTTCCTGAACCTGGACGTTACAGTCTTCAGGTTCCTGTACCTTCTTCCTGATGGCCAGGATGGTGTGGGTCCTTGATGATTTTGCCTGCCTTTTTGATACAGCAACTATGATAGATCCCTTCGATGGTGGGGAGGTCAAAGCCGGTGATGGACTGTGCAGTGGTCACAACTTTTTGTAGTCTTTTTCGCTCCTGGATGTTCAAGTTGCCGAGCCAGGCCACGATGCAACCAGTCAGAAAGCTCTCTACCGAGCACCTGTTGAGGTTTAGGAGAATCCTCTTCGACATGCCGAATCTCCGTAATCTTCTCAGGAAGTAGAGTTGCTGATGTACCTTCTTTACAATTGCATCAGTGTGCGGGATCCAGGAAAGATCTTCTGATATATGCACGCCCAGGAATTTGAAGTTATTGACCCTCACCACCATCGTCCCGTTGATATAAACAGGATTGTGGGTCCTCATCTTTCCCCTACTAAAGTCCACAATCAGTTTCTTGGTTTTACTGATGTTGAAAGCCAGGTTGTTGTGTTGGCACCATTTGGTCAATCGGTCAATCTCACTTCTACACTCTGACTCGTCCCCATCTGTGATTCGTCCAACCACAGTGGTGTCATCGGCGAACTTGATGATGGAGTTCACACTATGACCGGCTACGCAGTCATGGTTATGGAGTGAGTAAAGCAGGGGGCTGAGCACGCAGCCGTGAGGTGCTCCCGTACTAATTGTTACTGAGGATGAAGTGGTTTCTCCCATTCGAACAGACTGTGGTCTGTGGATGAGGAAGTCGAAGATCCAATTGCAGCGGGATGCGCAGAAGCCCAGTTCCGTGAGCTTGGTAACCAGCTTTGAAGGGATGATGGCATTAAACACCGAGCTGTAGTCTATAAACAAGAGCCTGACGTAGGTGTTTTTATTGTCCAAGTGGTCCAGTGCGGAGTGGAGAGCCAGTGAAATTGCATCTATTGTTGACCTGTTGTGGCGGTTTGCGAACTGTAGTTGGTCAAGGTTCTTGTCCAGGTAGGAGTTGCTGTGCACCATAACCAACCTCTCAAAGCACTTCATCACCATAGACGTTAGTGCCACTGGTCGATAGTCATTGAGGCACGTCGCCTTATTCTTCTTGGGCACCAGTATTATTGATGCCCTCTTAAAGCAGGTGGGAACTCAGACCTCAGAAGTGAGAGATTGAAAATGTCTGCAAAATCTCCCGCCAGTTGGTCTGCACAAGTCTTGAGAACTCGGCTGGGTATACCATCAGGTCCAGGCACTTTCCAAGGGTGCACCCCCCTGAAGGATCTTTTGATGTCGGCCTCTGTGACTGTGACTGTAACACCATCCATTGTAACAAATGTAACAGTGTCCCATCCAGACATCTATATAATTAAAAGTCTAAACTTGACCATTTCCTGTTTGCACTGATATTGATTTTAGAAAAATCGCGACCACTTACGGCTGTGATTTTTGGCCACCTTACTCAGAGTCCCCCTCCAGCTGTCAAGGCCAGAGGATTTTTCACATCGATGAAAAATAAAAGACTTATTAATGTTTTAAAAATGTTGAGATTCTCTCTCCTGTCAATCATGCCATGAAGGCCACGCCCCTTCCAGTGGGAGGGGGAGGGGCTATACAACCCTGAAGTGTGGGCGTGGCTCAATCTCTGCAAGATGTGGGAGGGACAGGGTCACAACTCTCAGTCTGAGCTGGAAATCTACGGAACACTGAGAATACAGACCTGTGAGTGCCCTTTATGTGTTTTTAAACTGTGTGCCTTTTGCAACTATGTTCCTTTTGCAACTGTGTGCCTTTTGCAACTGTAAAAAAACATGAAAATGTCTAAAATTGATTGTCCACCCTCTCCCCCTTTTCTCTCAGTCTCTCACCTGTTTTCGGCAGAATTTCTGGCAGTTTCTGAGCTGCCAGCCTGCCAGGCTTGTTACTGAGCTGCCAGGCCTGAGTGACTGAACTGCCAGCCCAAGAACCCATTCGGCCTACAATGTCCATACTAGCTCTCTGGAAACCAGTCCCTTCAACCCACAACACCCATGTTAGCCATCCAGAAAGCGCCCCGCACACACTGGCCAGCAATCTTGGAATTGGTGGAGAGGTGGAATATTGTGTTGGGGGACCATCTCTCCCATGTGAAGCTGGGACCCAACGGGTCCCACTTAGTCTAGTATGACAATAAAACACTCTTGACTCTAACATTGCAGCCACCATCTGCATCAGTTTTCTGGACTTCCTGATCTAATCATAGCATCTCCTCCATCTTATCCTCGTCACTGGTGCTCCTTAGTGGTGTGTGCTCAGCCCCTTGCTCTTCTCAATATACACCCATGAATGTGTGCTCAAGTACAATGCCACTTTGATCTTTAAATTTATCAAAAATACAACTGCTATCAGCCAGATAAACAAGAATGAGAGGCGGATTGCAGGAAAGAGATTGGGAACATTATGCAACAGTGTCAGACAACAACATAACAACCTTGCCCTTAACATCCACAAGAGAAACAAGTTGTTTTTTTGAGGGGCTTGCGGAGGGAGTGTTAGGGCAGGTGAGTGAACACAACTTTGTCCTCATCAATGGAGCAGTTACAAAGATGGTGAACAGCTTCAAGTTTCAAGGCATCCATATCACCAGCAACCGCACCAATATGATATGATATAATAGAGCTTTATTTATCCCAGGAGGGAAATTGATCTTCCAACAGTCATAAAAACACAAAATACACAAAACACAAAATACATGAAACAATAAATTAAAGTTATGAGTGGCAAGGCTTGGGGGATGTGCAAAGATTGGGGAGGGGAGAGGCGGGGAAGTCTGTCTCAGTCGACCACATGACCGAAGGGGAGGAGTTGTAAAGTTTGATAGCCACAGGGAAGAAGGACCTCCTGTGGCGTTCTGTCCTGTCCACAGACTGAGGAGCATCCTCCCCTCCGACCACCTCCCATGAATCCAGCTCCGCCCCCAAGACGGAGCCAGCCTTCCTGATGAGTTTGCTGATCCTATTGGGGTCAGGCCTTCGCCCTGCTACCCCAGCACACGGCAGCGAAGAAAATGGCACTGGCTGCCACTGATTGGTAGAACATCTCCAGCATCTTACTGCAGACGTTGAAGGAGCGGAGCCTTCTCAAAAAGTACAGCAGGCTTTGTCCCTTCTTGTACAGGGCCTCAGCATTCCTGAACCAGTCCAATTTACTGTCCAGGTACACTCCAAGGTATTTGTACTCCCTGGTAAACTGCTCAACCACATCATTGATGGAGACAGGGGACAGGGATGTTCCTCTCCTCCAAAAGTCCACCACAAACTCCTTAGTCTTGTCGGCGTTGATTCAGCCCACACCACTCAACAAAGTCGTTGACTACACCTCTGTATTCAGCTTCCCTCACCTCACTGATGCAGCCCACAATTGCAGAGTCATCTGAAAACTTCTGCAGGTGGGAGGAGACGGTTATATCTGAAGTCTGAATTTATTTATTTATTTATATTTATAAATTATACTTATGGGTGCCTTATCAAAGACTCTCAAGGATGCCTTACAAAATTTAATAAGCAGATTACAAAACATATAAGCAGAATAAAACAAAATACAAAACAAAAATAGTAGGGACAAGACACAATTCAAAGAGAGAGCAGCGGCAGCCAATCGCGCCAGCGTTCACTCTCCCTTCTGGCAGCCATCTTGGAGACAAAACAAGCAAAACATCTTTTAACATTGAACATCCACCACAGTGACTCCTACACACTCCTCACTGTGGTGGAAGGCAGAATATAGTTCAAGTCCTTCCCCTTGCTCTTCCGCGGTCGTGGGCCTCGAGCCCCCGTTGACGGGACGATTTTGGCTCCCGGAGCCGGTATTCGGGCCCTCCGCATCGAGGCGCTTCACTCCCGCATTGGGGGGGTCGTCAGCTCACTTATGGCGGGCGAACGAACCTCGCGTCGGGGCAGGTCGAGCCTTCCGCGGCGTTGGAGCTCCCGACTAGCCTCGCCCCGAGACTGCGAGCCCTTGCTGATAAAGTCCGCAGTGGTCATGGTGGGAGCGATCCCAGGCAAGGGATCCGCTCCGATGTTAAGTCCACGCCCCGCGGTGGGGCTCACGACAGTCCGAGGAGGCTTCCTGCTCCAGCGATGGTAGGCCACAGAGCCCGGAGAATGTGATCCGAAAAGTGATCACATCTCCGGGAAGGTAAGGACTTGAAAAAAAGTTTCCCCCGATCCCCTCTCCCCCACATAAAACACACCAAAAAACATTAAAACAAACTTCTAACAAACTAAAAATCTCAAAAGAATGGAAAGACAACCAGACTGCCGGTTGGGCTGCCACCTCCCCCGTGGTAAACAGGAACGGAGAGAGGACCGTCCCCTGTGGAGCCCCTGTGCTGCTCACAAGCATGTCTATGACACAGTTCTGAAGCCTGACATATTGTGGTCGTCCAGTCAGATTGTTACTGATCCAGGACACCAATGGAGCATCCACCCGCATCTTCGTCAATTTTGTACCTAGGAGTGCAGGTCGGATCGTGTTAAAAGCACTGGAGAAGTGCTTTTAAAAAAAAAACATGACTCTCACATTGCTACCCGACTTATCCAGGTGAGCATAGGAAACGATGGAGCATGGGTGATGGTGTCCTCAACCCCCATCTTTGTTTGGCAGGGGGTCCAGGTAGGGTTTAACCCCAGGTCACAGGTGAGTGAGCTCAGCTTCTCCAGGGAATTCATGATGTGTGAAGTCAGCGTCATCGGTCTGTAATCATTGGGGCTGGGGTGCGTCCTCTTTGGTACAGGAACCGAGCAGGATGTCTTCCACATCACAGGAACCCTCTCCTGGCTCAGGCTGGGTTGAAGATATGCTGTAGTACTCCACACAACTGGCTGGCACACGCCTTCAGTACCCTAGGGCTGACACCATCGGGACCCTTAGCTTTGCCTGGGTCAGCTCTGCTCAGCTCCTTCATCACCTGCTCAGCCTTGATGAAGAGGACTAGGGGGATTGAGGGAGAGTCTGTCGGGGAGCAGGGGGGAGGGTGAGCAGAGGCCCCACAACAAATCTATTTAAAAAACAGCTTTAGCTCATTGGCCCAGTCCTGATCCCTTACCAGGCCACTGGTCATCTAGTAAGCCTGTAATGCTCTTCATACCACTACACACGTCCCTCATGTTGTTCTGCTGAAGTTTCCGCTCCAGCTTCCTCCTGTAGTTGTCCTTGCCCTGTCTCAGTCTCACCTTCAGGTCTTTCTGCACCCGTTTCACCTCCTCCCTGTCACTATTCCTGAAGGCCCTCTTCTAGTTGAGAAGGGCCTTTATGTCATTGGTGACCCAGGGCTTGTTGCTGGGGAAACAGCAGTCTCCTCAGGGACAATGTTATCCAAACAGAACTTTATGTAGCTGGTAACACAGTCCGTAAGTCCATCACAGACTGGGGATTACAGAGTGCGTCTCAGTCTGTGACCTCAAAACAGCCCTGTAGAGTGTCATAGGCATCCTGTGACACCCCTCACTGACCTTGTGGTCACAGCCAGCCTCTGGACCATTGGCTTATACCTGGGTAGGAGGTGAACCATGTTGTGGTCAGATATATTGTCAAGGATGCCTACCGCCTTGGCCATTCCCTATTACTTTTATTCTACCTTACTGGTGGGAGATATAGCAGCTTGAAAGGCAGATTCCAAGCTTGTACCCCATGGCCAACAGAGTCCAGAACCAATCACCTCTCTCACACCTCTTTTATGGAGGTGCTGCCACATTCTCTTATTCCAAACTCCACCTCATTCAATTATTCCATTATTACACTTTAGAATATTGTTTGCACTCCTTCAGATTGCAGCACAATCTGTGCACCATTCTGCTGTTTTACATTTGCTGTTGTATTTATTTTTGCTTCTATCATGACTATGAATAATGTATACTCTATGAGTTTCATGGGAACAAGGAAGTTCATTGCATTCTAGTGTACATAGAAAATCGGTACAGCACACAAACAGGCTCTTTGGGTCACACTGTCTGTGTCAAACATGATGCCATCATGTGATCATCCCTCCGTGTCCTGCTTATCCTATCCTATTTGACACCTACAGAGGAGCTTTACTAGAATGTTGTGTTAGGTCTTTATTCTTTGGAGCGCAGAAGGTTAAGGGGGACTTGATTGAGGTCCCGTGGATACGTTTTTCCCATTGAGGGTAGGGAAGTCATGACCCCCTGCTTATCCATGTGCCAATCCAAAAGTCTATTAAATGCCACTAACTTAAGTAAGTAAGTTTATTGGCCAAGTATTCACATACAAGGAATTTGCCTTGGTGCTCCGCCCACAAGTAACAACATGACATACAGTGATAGTTACGAATGACTCCGAAAACACTAAACATTAATAATAATAAAACATTAATGATAAAACACCATTGATCAAGCATGTGAACTAACAAAATACCAGATCAAAGGGAGGCTACAGATTTTGAGTAGAGCAACTACTCGTGGATAAAAACTATTTTTATGTCTGGCTGTGGCAGATTTGACAGTCCGGAGTCGCCTTCCAGAGGGAAGTGATTCAAAGAGTTTGTGGCCAGGGTGAGAGGGGTCAGAGATGATCTTGCCCGCTCGCTTCCTGGCCCTTGCAGTGTACAGTTCATCAATGGAGGGAGGGTTGCAGCCAATACTCTTTGCTGATCGGACGATTCGCTGCAGCCTCCAGGTGTCGTGCTTGGTGGCTGAGCCAAACTAGACCATGATGGAGAAGGTGAGGACAGACTCTACGATGGCCGTGTAGAATTAGATCATCATTGCCTGTGGCAGATTGTGCTTCCTCAGCTGCCGCAGGAAGTACATCCTCTGTTGTGCCTTTTTGACTGTGGTTGATGGTAGCCCCCCACTTAAGGTTCTTGGAGATGATGGTTCCCAGGAACTTAAAAGACTCCACAGATGTGACTGTGGTGTTGTTGATGGTGAGTGGGGTGAGCGGAGGGGGAGCTCTCCTAAAGTCTACAATCAATTCCACTGTCTTAAGAGCATTGAGCTCTAGGTTGATGCTACGGAGCCAGGATGCCAGCTGTGACACTTCCTGTCTGTAGGCAGATTCCTCCCCATCCTGGATCAGTCCAATCAGGGTTGTGTCGTCCGCAAACTTGAGAAGCTTGACAGAGGTGTCTGTGGAGGTACAGTCGTTGGTGTAGAGGAGAGAGTACGCAGCCTTGTGATGCTCCTATGCTGAGTGTTTGCAGGTCCGAGATGTGCTTTCCCAGCCTCACATGCTGTTTCCTGTCTGTCAGGAAGTTGGTGATCCACTGACAGAGGGGTTCAGGCACAGTCAACTCGGAAAGTTTGTAGTGTAGTAGCTCTGGCACAATGGTGTTGAATGCAGAGCAAACATCAACAAACAGGATCCTCGCATAGGTCCCCTGGTGCTCTAGGTGTTGCAGGATGAAGTGCAGGCCCAGGTTGACTGCATCATCCACAGATCTATTGGCCTGATCTGCCCCAACCACCACCCCCAACGATGTGTTCCTGGCATTCACCACCCAATGTGTAAAGAACATGCCCCGCAAATCTCCTTTAAACTTTTCCCCTAGCACCTTAAATTTATGGCCTCACACATTTGATTTTTTGATCCTGCGAAAAAGGTTCTGACTGTCTACTCTCTCTCTGCCTCTCATAATTTTATATTATTCTATTAGGTCTCCCCGCAACCTCCAGCGTTCCCGTGAAAAACAATCCGAGTCTGGAGTCATAAAGCACGGAAACAGACCCTTCAGCACAACTTGTCTCTGCTGACCATGATGCCCACCAATGCTTGCCTCACCTGCCAACGTTTGGCCCATATCCCTCTTACCACGTACGTGTCCAAATATCTTGCAATAAAATAATAATTTTCTGTATTGGGCAAAAAACCCATACTGTTCTTCAGCAAAAAATGTTACCTGAAATGGTTGAATTTGATTTTGAACGCTGAAGACCTGAGTGTGCCTAGATGAAGGCCTCATTGAAACAGTGCAAGAGGTCACACGCAGATAGATCATAATGGGAGTAGGATGGAGAATTAAAGTGGCTGTGGACTCAATGCAGGTGCAAAGTGGTCATCCAGTTTACATTTAATTTCCCAAATGTAGAGGGGACAATATAGTGAACTCCAAATGCATACAGTCGATTGGATAAAGTGTGGCTCAATTGCTGCTTCAGCTGGCATTAATGATTGGGTCCCTGGATGATGGGAAGGCATGAGGGCATCTCCTTATTTATATTGACTAAAACAATTTCACATACTCATCTTTCTTTGTATCAAAATTGGCTTGAGCTGTTGTTGGTTATCCATCCCCAATATTACTTCAGTTTGTCTCTGGCAACAAATATTGTCTAATTGTTGAACAGTTGCAATATTTTAGCTCAGTTCAGTTCAGAGATGCAGCATGGAAACAGGTGCTTCGGCCCACTCAGTCCACACTGACCAGTGATCACATGTACACTAGTTCTATCCTACACACTAGGGCTAATTCACTGTAGCCAATTAACCTACAAACCTGTGTAGAAAGGAACTGCAGCTGCTGGTATATACCGAAGATAAATACCGGAGAATGCGACCTGAAAAATAATCGGATTATAAATCCAATTAATTTTCGGATAGCAATCTCCGGTCGCGCTGCGGCCTACCATCGATGGAGCTGGAGGCCTCCTCGGACTGACCTTGGGTCCCACTGCGGGGCGTTGACTTACATCGGAGTCGATCCCTTCCCTGGGATCGCTCCATGGTAATGCTAGCCTCACCCTACCAGAGATATTTATCTTGTACCATCCATCCTTATTCCCCTCTCTCCCCACTTTGGTAACTTAAAAATAACTTATTTTCTCTCTTTCCAACTTCTGATAAAGGGTCCTCAACCTGAAATGTTAACTCCATTTCTCTTTCCATTGTTATGCCTGACCTACTGAATGTCTCCAGCATTTTATTTTACATTTCAAATTCCAAAACGTGTGTATATTTTATTTTCTGTTGTTCTTACTTTTATTAAATTATTATCTATTTAATTTAAAAAAATACTTGTTGGTAACCTTCGGGTGGCGCTGTGGCAAAGTGGTGGAGTTGCTGCCGTACAGCTCCAGAGACCCGGGTTCGATCCTGACAATGGGTGTTGTCTGTATGGAGTTTGTATGTTCTCCCCGTGACCGCGTGGGTTGTCTCCAGGTGTTCTGGCTTCCTCCCACACTCCAAAGACTGTAAATTATCCCTAGTGTGTTGGATAGTGCTCGTGTATGTGGTGACCGATGGTCAGTATGAACTTGGTGGACCAATGGGCCTGTTTCCACGTCTAATCTCTAAAGCCTAAAGTTTAAAACTTTTGCCATCATTTTGGCCACATTCCTCAGGCCACATTTATAAGCAGAAAATTTATAAGAATCATTAAAGTATATGATCAATCAATAATTGGAGATACAAGGAACTGAAGATGCTGGGATCTTGAGGAAATGAGTTCCCCAGCAGTTTGTCTTTTGCTCAGGGTTCCAGCATCTGCAGTATCTTGTGTCTCCATTTTACTTCTCCACTGCAAAAGCTCTTCAAAGAATGCCCACTAAAGTTCTCCTCCTCTCAACTGGGGTTATGTGATAACTTCTCTAACTGCTCCCCTTCTGTGATTCCTGCTGCTCAACTGTGTTATGCGTCTGTCTATTCCCTTCACAAATGCTGCCTGGCCCATTGAGTCCCTCTAGTGCTTTGCATTTTTCTTAAATTAGTACTTTAATGATTTTATTAATTTTTAAACTATACAAATTTTCCTCATATTTAAGCTCTGAGCAATCACATTATTTTATTTTATCGGAGGCATTAATCCAAGTGCAACAATGAATTGCATTTGGATTAAAAACTGAGTTCAACAGCGGGCAAAGAAAAGCAAAGCTTTTTCCAACAATACAATGCTAATGATGCTACAGCTCTTAGTCTACTTTTTTCTAGAAAGCAACACCAATCTCTGTTTAAAACCTATCCAGAAATGACTCATTTGAACAAAATACAACATAAATAAACTTACCTGTATAAATGTAATTGCATTGACAACTCTCTTCCATAAAGGTGATTTCCCATAAATTAGGACAATATCATGTAATGATAATTCATTCAGCACCTATCAATGAAAGAAAACTTCATTTAGGAATGGAAGAGATAGCGGTAGGAGTAGGCACGATCTTAGCCTAGTGCATCATTCAATAAAATCATATCTCCACAATTCTGGCTGGTTTCCAAATCCCTCGCTCTCTACACTTCATATACTTCTTATAAGAATAAGGAGTAAGCCATTTAGAATGGAAACAAGGAAACACTTTTTCTCACAGAGAGTGGGGAGTATGTGGAAATCTCTGCCTCAGAGGGCGGTGGAGGCAGGTTCTCTGGATACTTTCAAGAGAGAGCTAGATAGGGCTCTTAAAAATAGCAGAGTCAGGGGATATGGGGAGAAGGCAGGAACGGGGTACTGATTGGGGATGATCAGCCATGATCACATTGAATGGCGGTGCTGGCTCGAAGGGCCAAATGGCCTACTCCTGCACCTATTGTCTATATACCTGTCTGGCCTGACACTGAAAACAGTTATTGACTAAGAGGGTACACAAAAGGCTGGAGAAACTCAGCGGGTGCAGCAGCATCTAAGGAGCGAAGGAGATAGGCGACGTTTTGGGTCGAGACCCTTCTTCAGACTGGTCAGGGATCAGGGAAACGAGAGATATAGACAGTGATGTGGAGAGATAAAGAACAATGAATGAAAGATATGCAAAAAACTATCGATGATAAAGGGAACAAGCCATTGTAAGCTGTTTGTGGTGTGAAAATGAGAAGCTAGTGCGACTAGGGTGGGGGAGGGAGATAGAGAGAGAGGGAATGCCAGGGCCCGAGGGCTGAGGGAGAGGTGGGAAGGGGGGGAGACAGCAAGGGTTAACAGAATTGAGAAAATTCAATGTTCAAGCCCAGAGGATGCAGACTCCCCAAGCGGAATATGAGGTGCTGTTCCTCCAACTTGCGGTGTTGCTCACTCTGGCCGTGGAGGAGGACCAGGACCGAGAGGTCGGATACGGAATGGGAGGGGGAGTTGAAGTGCTGAGCCACCGGGAGGTCGGCTTGGTTATTGCGGACCGAGCGGAGGTGTTCGGCGAAACGATCGCCAAGCCTCCGCTTGGTCTCACCGATATAGATCATCTGGCATCTGGAGCAGCGGATGCAGTAGATGAGGTTGGAGGAGGTGCAGGTGAACCTCTGTCGGACCTGGAAGAACTGCTTGGGTCCCTGAAAGGAGTGGAGGGGGGAGGTGAAGGGACAAGTGTAGCATTTCTTGCAGTTGCAAGGGAAAGTGCCCGGGGAAGGGGTAGAACGGGAGGGAAGGGAAGAATTGACAAGGGAGTTGCGGAGGGAGTGGTCTTTGCGGAAGGCAGACACTGGGGGAGATGGGAAGATGTGGCGAGTGGAGGGGTCACGTTGGAGGTGGCGAAACTGGCGGAGGACTATGGTGGTGGGAAGGACAGCCTTGATCATTTCCCACAGATCACCCGGACCACCACTTTTCTGAGAAAACACTGTAACAGGGTGCGCTTAATCCTTTAAAAGACACCGTAGAAAGTGCTTTTTGGTTCATCTGTTAGTCAGAGAGAATGAAGAATTGAATCTCCAAGGGTAAAAAAATGGCTGCATCCAAGAACCATAGAATGGTACTTCACAATACAAGACCATCTTGGTTGCACCAACTCTTTGTGCTATCTGTCTAATTAAGGTCAGAACTGATCAACAGATGCTGGTTATATGTGTTCCACACAGAAGTGACAAAAAAGTAGATTATTCGATTCCCCAAGGACTATTGTCAAGAACAGTGCTTTAATGAATATATAGCTAAATCATTAGAATGTAAATCAAAAGTTGCGATCAAAGTGTTCAATAACTTAATAAGCCATAAGATATCTGATTTTAACTAGTGAGATCCAAGCAAGACATATAAACTGAATTCAAAGAGTCGCTATGAGGACGATCCATAATATCACGAGGCTGAGTTATGAGGAATATTAAAAAAATCTTGGACTTTTCAGCTGAGGAGGTATAATCCTCATTTGAAGTCATGCCTTAGAAGGTTTCACACTGAAGTAAATATGATAAATAGATTTTGGTGAGGACCTAAGAATTTACAGCAAGACAGCAGCAGAAGTCATGCTTTAAGTAGTGCGATGGAGCTTTTAGACTTATTTAAACAGACATACATTGCTTTAACACTGTACAGGCACCTCGTGGTGCACCAAGGGATTACATAGCTGAAACGCTGCATGTAATTCCAAAATGCATAAACTAATCAGAATAATTTAAAGTAAATTTGAGTGTGATCTTTCAAAAATACAGTGCATAAATTAGGTTTCGGTGTTAATTAAACTCATGTTATTTCAAAAATGCATAAATAAAAACATGTAAAACATGATTTGCCTGTTTCTGAAAGAGCTAAATGGGCAAGGTAGCACTCACTCAACACTGCATTAAAATACCAATTATAAAAAAAAAAATTTTTGCTATTTGGGCTTGGCTTGCAAAGCCAGCATTTATTGACTGTTGTTTAATGTGAATATTGCACGAGAACTGGAACTTGAAATCATGACTTCAAACTGTTTGCATCTCAAAGCACTTTTTGTTTGCACTGTGTAAATAAATCAAACAGTACCCTTCCTAGCAGTCCAATGTCATTCGTCTTTTTGTTAGTGATTAGGTTGTTCTGTTCCATGTTGGCATTCAAGCTCTGGAAAGAAATACAGATATATATCAACACTTTCAGTTTGGAAATTTGCCCTTGTCTTTCTTTTGAAATTAAGTTTATCGCTGCCCCGGCTAATTAACTAAATTATAATGCATTAATGATGGGGAAGATTGTATAAGCTCATGCTGCGAGCAACAACGTCTTGGTCAGTAATTAATGAATCGTGAAAGGGCAAAAAATCAAGTCAACAGCTGTTGTTCCAAAAGCGCACCCTCCAAAGCCAAGTAGCATTTCTCAATCTTATTGCGTAGATTAAATAAATCAAACCTCATAAGGTATGAGGCTGGGGAGACCAAGGTGGTGTGAAAAACATCAGTAGGAATACATGTAGAGGAAGGAACTGCAGATGCCAGTTTACACCAATGATGGACACAAAATGCTGGAGTAACTCAGCGGGCCAGGCAACATCTCTGGAGAAAAGGAATAGATAATGTTTTGGGTTGAGACCCTTCTTTAGACTGAGAGTCAGGGGAGAGGGAAGGAATTCTCCAGTAAGAATACACGGATCATTTTCAGAATGTAGGTTGTTACATGTAGGTCATCAAATGGATTGGTTCTTGTTCACATTAACTACTGAGATGGAAATATTAAAATATAAACAAGTTTGCTAATGACTTAACAACATAACCTATCTATACCATTTTGCAGATGATTGTATCACCCTCACAGTTCTGATCCTCCTCATGAGGATGGGAAGTGTAAGGAAGATGCACCACTCTGCGAAATGATATCGAGAGGTTAAAATAAGATGACCCAAAAATGGTAGATGGGATGAAACATAGCAAAATATGGTGTGATTCACATTTACTGACGGGAATAGAAAAATAGATGCATTCTTGCTTGTGATTCTGTCCAATCTTGTGTCTACCTAGGTTATTAGGGTTGTTGATCAAGAGTTTGGATAAAGAGCTAGGTTTATTTTGAAATATTTGAGAGCTGAGAAACAGAGAAAGGAAATCCATGATCTTGGAACCTTTGCACATTAACAAATGGTGAGGCAATTAAATTGAGGCCTGGAGAAGGGGCCAACACTGGGCAGAACCCGTACCATGGAGGACTGTTGGAGTGGAGGAGATAAAATGGGACAAAATTAAAGAGGAATTTGAAAGGAACAATGATAATTTCAAAATTGACACACTGCTTACCTGAACCAGTGCAGCTCAACAAGCAGTGGGTTAATGGGTCACAGGCTGCAAGGGCAACACAGTGGCGCAGCAAAAGAGTTGCTGCCCTACAGCACCAGAGACCCTGGTTCGATTCTGACTACAGGCCCGGTGTGTCTGGAGTTTGTACGTTCTCCCTATGACCGCATGGGTTTTCTCCGGGAGCTCTGGTTTCCTCCCACACTCCAGAGATACAGTATATATAGGTTAATTGGCTTCTGTAAATTGTCCCTAGTGAATAGGGTAGCACCAGTCGGTGTGGGCTCGGTGGGCCGAAGAGCATGATTCCACGCTCTATCTCTAAATTCTAAAGGTTATGAGAAAGGAGAAGGGTAGCCAGATTTGATTTATTTACAATTGTAGAGAGTGATTAGAATGTGTGTGTATGAGTGTGAGACAGAGAAGGTAGGGGCTGCATAGAGCAGTCAGAAAAGCACTGAAAAAATCATCTTGGGGTAAAGACACCAGTGAGGATTTCAGTAGCAGGTAAGGCAAGGTGAGAGATGAAAACAGGTATTATTTTGAACAGGGAAATAAACTTAAAAATGGCATAAAAATAAGATTTGAAGGTCAATTCAGCATTAAACATAACCCAGGCACCGGGAATAGTTTAGTTCCCTTTTACATCATTGTTATGGAGAAGGATGTGTGTTATTTGGAAGTGATGTGTGTTATTTTGAGTCCAGATCTCAAATTGCCATGGAGGGGCCAAGCTGTGTTTTATCTTGGAAGTCATCCATCAATGTTCATATTCTGAACTCCATTTTCTTTGAATGTATCCCCCACTGTTAACTGAAAATAATTATGTTTTCTTCCCGGGGTTCGAGGGCATCACCTCAATTTGGACAACAATACATTCACTGTCCCAAACAAGCATTTCCCTTGTTCAAGACTTATTGGAACTGGTAACTGCACGTGACCACTTTGTAGCTGAATTATAAAAAAATGCAAAAGCTCTTTATCCCTCTTGAGATGTATTGGAAATTGTAGGATTTTACATCAGTATGTAGCAACTAAACGTAAGATATCCAAGTTTGTAGATGACTTAAAGCAGGTTGGGAATGTGAGCTTAGAAAAGCCTCCAATATAATTTAGGTTGGTTGAGCGAGTGAACATGTGCATGGCAGTCTTTTGCACTATAATGCACTTCGATAGTATTATAAATCTGATTTTACTTCGGAGTCACGTGAGTGACTTTGTGAAGACCCCGCCAGCACGCATGCGTGACATATCGTCGCTCGCATTTGCTGTCGACAAGCTGGGGGGGGAGTGCGCTCTCTCCACAGCTCCTTCAGAAAGACCGGCAAAGGTAAGTGCTCTAACCTTAAGCTAGTTTGCTGGTAGGATTCTTTGTGTTTTCTACCTGCAGGAAAAGATGGACGGGAAAGGGAATGGCATACTTTCCAACCGCCGCGGGACTCCTATGGGTCAGCGGTAAACTTCTCCGGAGCTGTTTATGCCGCCGGCTGCGTCCGGGAAACGGCCGGGGAAAAAGGTGCGGAAGTTGGGCGCACCTGTTACACCAGCGCCCGACCCGTCTCCAGCGGCGGCCGCACAGGAGCAGGGTATGGGAGACCCTGACTTCGTGTCTCCGTCCCCAAGCAGGTACGTGGAGTGCCTCGTACACCGGCGACACCCCGTCTTTTACAGGTCCCGCGAGGGCCGAGCCGGGGGACGACCGCGCCGATGTCGGGCCCCGCAGCCGCGGCAGGTCTCGAGAAGCCGCCGGGGTTTACTGCGTTAGGACAGGCCGGTAGAGCTGCTGCAGAGTCGAGCAGCCCTGCAGGAGCAGGAGCTGCCAACTTCACACGGGGTATGCAGCTGGAGTGCAGGCCGGTGGCAGCCATATGCGGTCGGTTAGTTTGCCTGGGGCTGCTGCCGACCATGCACCCCTACAGAGACATAATGTCAGAAGTAGGGGTAAGCCAGGCACCGGGGGCCGGCACCGAATAATATCCGCTGCCTTCCCTCCAGGCACACGGTCCGCCACAGTCCGCTCGTGGGCGGACTAGCGGAGAGTCCATACGGGCCTGCAGGAGCGGGTGTCGACGACCTCCTGCCACCAGATCCCATTCAGCATCTTATAGGGGTGCGGTCTGCTGGTAGAAGCCCCAGCAACATTGCAGAGCCTGGGGAAGTCGACTTGTCGGCTACGTGTAGTAGCGACGGTCGCATGGCCCGGTTGGAGCTCATGGTGGAGCAGCTCGTCCAACGAGATCAGGACAGGGAAGAACGGTGGTCCCGGGCGTCCTTTACCCACAGCCGAAGGCCACCGAGCATCTCGCCTTCCTCCGCTGGAACTGCCAGAAGTCTGCAGGAGGAAGGCTTCGATGAAGAGCCAGACATGCTGGAGGTCGATGCTCCAGAAGCAGAAGCAGAACTACTGGATGTTGTGGGAAAATTTGCTACAGCACCTCATTCAGGGGGCATGCAAAACTGGCAGGGGCCATTAACTATCTAACCTCACACCAGCTACAGGAACGGGTCCTCAACGACACCATGGACAAATTCAAGCCGCCGGAGAATTGCATTAACCTGAATGTCCCCAAGGTCAATGCTCAAATTTGGGGGAATTTGAGTAATACCGCCAGAGCTCAGGACGCACGCCTCCAGAAAGTCCTGAAACTCCTATCAACGGGTATCACAGCGTACGCCAGGACCCTCGATGGGGAGAACGTGTCCAGTGCGCAGCAGGATGCCCTGGCCTTACTCTGCAATGCCCAGTTCGAGATCAACTGTTTGCGAAAGAGCTCCATCCGGCCCACCCTCAACCCTAAATTTGCAGGGTTGTGCCGTACCTCCACCACCACATCAGCTGTTTGGGGAAGACCTGCCTAAAAAGGTCAAAGAAATGGACGAGGAGGCCAAAGCCATCGGCCTTATGAAGCCATCTTCATCAAGGGCATACGCCTATCGGAAACCGCCGTATCCCACTTGGAAACCTTGCCCACCGGATAAGACACCACCAGTTCCCCAACAGCAGACCCCTTTTTTAGGACAGGGCCCTCAGAGGCCCGCCTGGAAAATAGAAACATAGAAACATAGAAATTAGGTGCAGGAGTAGGCCATTCAGCCCTTCGAGCCTGCACCGCCATTCAATATGATCATGGCTGATCATCCAACTCAGTATCCCGTACCTGCCTTCTCTCCATACCCTCTGATCCCCTTAGCCACAAGGGCCACATCCAACTCACTCTTAAATATAGCCAATGAACTGGCCTCAACTACCCTCTGTGGCAGAGAGTTCCAGAGACTCACCACTCTCTGTGTGAAAAAAGTCTTTCTCATCTCGGTCTTAAAGGATTTCCCCCTTATCCTTAAGCTGTGACCCCTTGTCCTGGACTTCCCCAACATCGGGAACAATCTTCCTGCATCTAGCCTGTCCAACCCCTTAAGAATTTTGTAAGTTTCTATAAGATCCCCTCTCAATCTCCTAAATTCCAGAGAGTATAAACCGAGTCTATCCAGTCTTTCTTCATAAGACAGTCCTGACATCCCAGGAATCAGTCTGGTGAACCTTCTCTGCACTCCCTCTATGGCAATAATGTCCTTCCTCAGATTTGGAGACCAAAACTGTACGCAATACTCCAGGTGTGGTCTCACCAAGACCCTGTACAACTGAAGTAGAACCTCCCTGCTCCTGTACTCAAATCCTTTTGCTATGAAAGCTAACATACCATTCGCTTTTTTCACTGCCTGCTGCACCTGCATGCCTACTTTCAATGACTGGTGTACCATGACACCCAGGTCTCGCTGCATCTCCCCTTTTCCTAATCGGCCACCATTTAAATAATAGTCTGCTTTCCTGTTTTTGCCACCAAAGTGGATAACCTCACATTTATCCACATTATACTGCATCTGCCAAACATTTGCCCACTCACCCAGCCTATCCAAGTCATCTTGCAGTCTCCTAGCATCCTCCTCACAGCGAACACTGCCCCCCAGCTTAGTGTCATCCGCAAACTTGGAGATATTGCCTTCAATTCCCTCATCCAGATCATTAATATATATTGTAAACAGCTGGGGTCCCAGCACTGAGCCCTGCGGTACCCCACTAGTTACTGCGGCCTCCGCCACGACACGCCACACAACGTCCCCCCAAAACACCATACACCAGGACCCGCCGTTGACCATGGAGGTAAGGGGGTCTGGATCTACTAAGAATGTAGCAATGGTACCCTCACAAGTAGGGGGACGGTTGCGGGCATTCAGTGGTGCATGGGATACAATAACTACAGACTCTTTTATTTTACAAAGTGTTCAGGGTTATGTTATAGAGTTTATTAACGGTAAACTTCCCCCTACACAGCATGTACCCCATCGTAAATTTGTGCTCTCTAAAAAAAGATATCGAGCAAGGACATGCAGAAATATTACGGCTCGCAGCCAAAAGGGTGATAGGGAAGACGACACATGAACCCATTGAAAACATCTTTACAAAAACCAAAAAAGATTGAGGATGTCGGATCATCATCGACCTAACTCATCTGAACACTTTCATACAATATACCCATTTCAAAATGGAAACCTTTGAAACAGCTAAGCAGCTACTGTATCAGGGGTACTTTATGGCTTGCATCAATCTAAAAGATGCATACTATATGGTCCCCATCATAGAATCCCATAGGAATTCTTAAAATTTGTCTGGAAGGGACAGTTATGGCAATATGAAGCTTTACCCAATGGCTTAACCACAGCCCGTAGATTGTTTACCAAAATAGTCAAACCAATACTGGCTATCCTAAGGCAACAGAATTATATCGTCATGGCATATCTGGACGATATACTTATAGTGGGACAAACCCTCCAATTGGTGGAGCTGGCAGTCACAGCGACCAAATCTTTATTCGAGACGTTAGGGTTTGTTACTCATCCAGACAAATCCAATTTCACCCCATCTCAAATCATGGCCTATCTGGGCTTCACTATTGACACCAACCGGATGATAGCCACTATCCCACCCAACAAAGCATCTGATATAAAAGATGCGTGCAACAGCCTTGCTTGCGCCAGGGTGCCGACCATTAGACATACTGCCATGGTAATTGGAAAACTGTTAGCAACATTTCCAGCTGCGCAATTCGGACCACTTCACTATCAAAACTTACAAAGAGCAAAGATTTCAGCATTAAAAGCAAATGCAGGGCACTTTGACAGGCCAATACGGCTGCCAATTAAGGTTAAAACTGAGCTACAGTGGTGGGTTGACAATATTAGTGCATGTTACAAACCCATCATTATTAGCAACCCATCAGTCGTGTTACAAACTGCCGTAAGCGCTCAAGGCTGGGGTGCAACTGACACCACGTCTAGTTGTGGTGGCAGATGGGATCCTCATTAGTCTACACTCCTTCAGACACACAGGATAAATTATTTGGAGATGCTTGGGGCTTTCCATGGTCTGAGGGCATACTGCACAAATTTACAGCATTTGCATGTCCGCCTTCACATAGATAATACCACGGTGGTGGCTTACATAAATCATATGGGTGGTATCAGGTCGTTATCTTGTGATGAATTGACCAACACAATTTGGCACTGGTGCATTGCAAGAAATATTTGGATTACAGCGTCCTATCTACCAGGGAAGCTCAACACAGTGGCAGACACCAGGTCACGTGTGTTCAATGATAACGTCAAGTGGATGTTGAACCCCCAAATATTTGCTCAAATTATAGCTAACTTTGGTACACCAGATATCGACCTCTTTGCGTCCAGGTTGAACCATCAGATACCAACGTATGTGTCTTGGGAACCAGACCCTGGGGCAGTAGCTATGGATGCTTTTTCACTCCAATGGGAGAAATGGTTCTGCTACGCATTTCCCCCATTCTGCCTCATCAGTCGGGTAGTGCAGAAAATACAACTGGATTCTGCTTCAGGCATATTGATCATACCTGACTGGCCTACACAGCCATGGTACCCAGTGGTTCTCCAAATAATAATACGTCCGTGGGTTCAAATTGCTAAAAACCCCACTTTACTCACTAACCCCATTACGGGGGAAAGTCACCTGTGCCATGGTCACTTAAACCTGTTGGCTTGCAGGTTCTGAAGAGGCCGCTCATGGAGGCCGGCATATCGCCCAGGGCAATGGACCTCATTTCAGCATCGTGCAGAGCATCAACCCGGCAGCAGTACCTCACCCAGATCAGGAAGTGGGAGGCCTACTGCTCCCGAACAAATACCTCCTACAACTCTGCCACGATCCCTGACGTCCTGGAATTCCTAGCGGGCCTTCATTACGATGAGGGTCTCAGCTACAGTGCCATCAACAGCGCCAGGAGTGCGCTCTCCTCATACCTGAATATAGGTGTGGGCACGCACCATCTGGTGTCCCAATTCATGAGGGGAGTGTTCAACACCAACCCTCCTCGACCCCGATACAACATCACTTGGGATGTGGGGGTATAGTACTTACACTGCTGAGAAGCTGGTCCCCTATGACAGGACTACCTCTTGACAAGCTCACCCTTAAAGTGGTGATGCTGATGGCACTGACTTCAGCTCAAAGAGTCCAAGCCTTACACAAGCTTTGGCTGGACTGTATGGTCTCCACTCCTGCAAAGGTGACTTTCTTTGTCGAGGACCTGCTGAAGCAACATAGGCCTGGGTCTTCTGGGCTGCAGTTGGAATTCCGGGCGTACCACTCTGATGCCATCCTCTGCATAGTCACCCATCTCCGGTATTACATCTGAACAACTCGAACCATCTGGAAGATGGAGCAGGGGCTCCTCATCAGCCACAAACACCCACATTACCAGGTGACTGTGCAGACCATCGCCAGGTGGCTCAGGGTGGTGTTGGGTGCAGCTGGTATCGATACTAACATTTTTAAATCTCTACCAGGTCTGCATCCACATCAGCGGTGAGGGCCGTGGAGGTGCCCATGGACCACATCCTCGCCACAGCGGGCTGGGCCAGTAAATCGACTTTCCAGAGGTTTTACAATAAACCAGTGGTCACCCCCGCTACATTCGCAGATGCCGTGCTGAGAGCCGCTCCGTGAATGTTTACTCCCCGAGTAGGGGTTTTGCTTTGTTATTCTTTGTTTTAATAAATATGCATTATTTTTCAGCCTGTTCAGTCTGGAATGCATTAACAAACTTCCTCCATCAGTATTGCGGCAGTGTGACAGCATGGACGTTGTCCAGGGCGTGTAATCACAGAAGCTTTGAAGTCTTCACGAAGTCGCTCATGTGACTCCGAAGTAAAATAGTAAGATTAAACGAGAACTTACCAAGTTTGAAGGTTGATCTTTATTTTGTGAGGAGTTGCAATGAGGGATTTCGTGCCCTCCACTCCCAACCCTCTATCATAAGGTCAACTGGTATGTTCTACTTTATTCATCTTACTATCTCCTTCCATGATGTGTTCTGAATCCACACCGCTGCTTTGAAGAATGTCACGCATGCGTGCTGGCGGAGTCTTCACGAAATTCCTCATCGCAACTCCTCCTAAAATAAAGATCAACCTTCAAACTTGGTAAGTTCTCGTTTAATCTTACTATTATATAATACAAAAGCTCCCTGACATAGGTAAGGGTTATGTCCCACGAACCCTTGCACAAGTCAGATGTTATGCAGGTCACTGAGGCATGGAAGTGCTACCTCACATGCGTAAATTTACCATTCGACATGGAGACAATACAGAGACCTCGTGGGAGCTCTGAGGTAGCGACCACGTGGGAGCTCCATCGTGGAGACCATGTGGGGAGCTCCATCGTGGGGAGCTCCATCGTGGGGTCCATGTGGGGAGCTCCATCGTGGAGGCCACGTGGGAGCTCCAACGCAGAGATTCTCCGATGCAGAAACCACGTCGGCGACAGTGGGCTTAAAGAATTGCTTATGTAAGTGCACATTTACTGAAGTCACCTATTACGTAAGTTGGGGAATGGCTGTACTATTGATGTTTATAGTATTATTTGATTTGATTGGATGGTATGCAAAACAAAGCTTTTCAATGTACCTCCGAACATGTGAAGATAATAATAAGTTTAAAAATGAGGAAGTTGCTCTCGCACAGACTTTTTGGACTTGGCCCAACTGAGGGACTAGATCGACTATCCTTTGCCCACCAGTCATTTAAATAGTATTACCATCCTTCAGCTAAAGATAGGCAGTATAATGATTTTCTAAAATTCATTTTTATTTATATATTTTTTAATTAGTTTACATGTTGAAATGGTATGAATTGACTTTTTTTAAACAATTTTCTATTTTCTTAACTATTTGAAACCTTTCAAATGTTTCAAAATCAATGGTATTTGGGAAAGACCTATGACTCTGAATCATCAGGGTGATCCACAGATGGAGCTTTGCTATCCACTGTGATCCGTCGTAGCTTCTCACAGCCTCTTGGGACAGCCACAGCAACAGTGCCAGTAGGACACTGTAAAGTGTAATGTACCGTGTGGGGTGTGTCAAGTATTGTGTAGCATATTGCTATACTAGTGGGCTCCCATTCAACTCGAGGCCAAATCAAAGATCATAGGTCATGCTTTTACTTTAGTTTAGAGATACAGCGTGACGCAGGCCTCATCGGCCCACCGATGTCCGCATGGACCAGCGATCACCCATACACTCGTTCTATCCTACACACTATGACGATTTATAGATGGCCAATAACCTACAAACCTGCATGTCTTTGGAATGTGGCAGGAAACCTGAGCACTTAGAGAAGCCCACAGTCACAAGGGGAACATTCAAACTCCATATAGATAGACAGCATCCATAGTCAGGATCGAACCTGGCTCTCTGGCGCTGTACGGCAGCAGCTGTGCCACTGTGCCACCAATTCTACCTGTAAAACCACATATGAGTTCCATGCACATTGATAATATCTTCATGTGCATGAAAGATAAAATGCAGCTACACTTGAAACTGGGCCAGGTCCAGTTTTGTGATGTGTGGAACCGGGTGTAAACATATTAATACACTTGGAAAAAAAAAATGTAAGCATATGTTTTGCATATGAAAAATAAAAGTGGTGTGCTTCAACGTTTTGGTTCTTCAGTCAAATGATGCAGCATCTTTCTGTTTTGGCAAGAGCAACTGAATTGAAATAAGTACTTAATCAATGTGCACATGTGAAGTCATATCACCATTAATGTACTGCTTTCTACCAGGTTATAACAACTACACCATTGACGAGTGCATCCCACAAACACGGGCGATTGTTACTAGTCCAAAAACTGAATTTGAAACATTATATATCGTTCTTAAAGTATAAAATCTTGCACATCACTCTTAAATCAAAGTGAAAGTGTAAATTCTGCATGACTGACAGTTACCGTTGGCACATTTAGATCATTTGACCTGAGAAATAAAATAAGTTTTCCAAGCACAACACCACAAGAAAATAGGAATAGCAGTAGGCACCTTGATCTCTCAAACCCGCCCTGCCATTCAATATGATCGGCCCTGTCCTTAACTCCTCTTCTGCGTCAGTTCCCCGTGGCCCCTAATTCCTAATCTTTCACAAATTCAATAAAATATTCTTCAAGAATGTTCTCTTTTTCATTTCATTGGTTAAGGTCCAAGTCCTAAATGTTTATACGGTCACACCATTTGAATTGTTGCCACTAATTCCAAGAACTTCAACTTAATTAATTGCACATTTTGTTCACAGTATTTATTATTCACCATACACAGGAAAATTCTGCTTCTAAAATGTTACAGCTAACGGATTTGAGTTTAGAGATACAGCTTGGAAACAAGCCACTGAGTTCAAACATTTTTTTGGCACACGTCACTCCAGCATTTTGTGCCTATCTTCGATTTAAACCAGCATCTGCAGTTCCTTTCTACACACTAGTTCTTTATTTGTTCTTTGCCTCGCCCACAATCTGTCTGTTTTTCTTCTTTTTGTTATTTTTAGTACAGTATGTGTTAAAAAGTATGTTTTAGTGTTCCTTTTAGTGTGGAAGGTGGGGGGGGGGGGGGGTTGGGGGAAACTTTTTTTTTCAATCTCTTACGTCGACGGGGATGCGATTTTTTTCCGTATCGCATCTCCGTCCCCATTGCGACCTAACATCGTGGAGTTGGTGGCCTTTCCTGGAGATCGACGAGCACTCTAAGCCGCTGGACTTCAACATTGCGGAGCGTGCGATCCGTTTGCCGCCGATCGAAGCTCCAAACGCAGGGCCTGTGGACTTTGACATCATGAAGCCCGTGGTCTCTGGTAAGAAGAGGCTGACTTGGGAGCTCCATGCTGCGGAAAGAGTTTGAACCGCCCCGACGCAGGAGTTTCGATCGTTGGCTGCGGGGGCTTTGATCGCCCCGACTGCAGATGGTTTGACTGCCCCCACCCGTGGGAGAACAGAGGAAAATGATTGAACTTTATTGTCTTCCATTACAGTGAGGAATGTTGAATCCACTGTGATGGATGTTTATGTTAACTTTTATGTGATTGTGTGATTTGTTGCTTTTCACTTAGTATGGCTGCATGGTAACTCAAATTTCACTGTACCTTAATTGATACATGTGACAATAAACTGACCTTGAAACCTTATTCCATTTCCTCTTCCAATCCCTACACACTAGAGGCAATTTACAGAGGTTGCTTAACCTCCAAATCCGCATGTCTTTGGGGTGTGGGAGGAAACTGGAGCACCCGGAGGAAACTCACACAGTCGCAGGGAGAATGTGCAAACTCCACGCAGACAACACCTGAGGTCAGGATTGAATCCAGGTCCCTGGTGCTGTGAGGCAGCAGGACTACCCGCTGCACCTCTGTGCCATCCTTGATGTTCTGTCAGTGTGAATCATGAGGGAGAGGACAAAGCTTGATATCATAGAATCATAAAGTTGTACAGCATAGAAACAGCCCTTCAGTCCATTCTGTCCATCCTTACCTTTTTGCCTATATTTACTAATTCATTTCTCCCCCCCTCCCCCACCATTAGGTTTTATGCCTTGCCTTTTCAAGTGCCCATCTCAATATCTCTCAAATATAATCAGTATCTGATTCCGCCATCTTGTCTGGCAGCGAGTTCCAGATACATAAAAAAACTCACACTCAAAAGAAACATCTTATATCACCATTGTAATGCCTTCATAACACTTTAAACGGATGCCCTCTTGTTTTTGATACTCTCACCATGGAAAACAGATTCTAACTATCTACCTGATCTCTCATGATTTTGTGTTCCTTTATCAGGTCTCCCCTCCTTTGCACCAGAGAAAAGTCCGATGTATTTTTTACTCAAGTCCGCCAACACAGGCAACACACTGGTGAATTTTTACTGCACGATTACCAGAGTGACTGCATACATTTTATACCATGGTGGCCCAAACTGCATGTCATACATCTAGTGCCATTCAACCAGCACTTTGTAAATTAAAACATGACATAGGTTTGGAAACCATGACCTATGAAGGTAATTTACCATGAATCTTTCTCAAGACACGGTCTACCTGTGTTGACACTTTCAGAGAACAATGGGCTCCCTTAGTGCTCTACCATTTACCATATATATCCAATCATTATTTGACTTCCCAAAATGTAGCACCCAAATTTGTTGGCATTAAATTCCATCTGTCAATGCTCTGCCCAACTTACTATTAGATATATATCCTGCTGTACCTTTAGACAAATCCAAGAGAAAAATCACAATTGTTTGTGTCATCCACAAACTTACTAATCATACATGTAACGTTCTAATCCAAGTCGTTGATGTACATTGCAAACAATAAGAGTCCCAGCACTGATCCCTGCGGACACAGATTTCCAAGCGGAAAATGATCCTTCCATTAAAAGTGCTGGAATAACTCAACAGGTTAGGCAGTATTTCTGGCGAAAATGGATAGGTGACATTTCAGTCAGGACCCTTCTTCAGACTCCATCAACATTGTCTGCCTCCTATCATCAGGTCAATCTTGGATCCAATTAACCATGGACTGGCCTACTATGCAGGATCTTCCCAAATGCCTCACCAAGGTCTATTAGACATATCCACTGCTCCGCTTTCATCAATCTTCTTTGTTAACTTCTCAAAGAAATTTGTCAGATTAAAGAGACAGGAGTTCCCTCCACAAAGCAATGCCAACTATCCTAATAACCCCTTTGCCTATCCAAATGTACATCAATCCTATCTATTAAAATTTTCTCTAATAATTTCCCTTACTCTTACATAGAGCACACCTACCAGTCATTACGTGTTTTATCCCTGATGCTCTTTTTCTGCTCAGTCACAGAGGCCGACGTCAGGAAATCCTTCAGAGGGGTGAAACCTCGAAAAGGGTCTGGACCTGATGGCATACCTGGTCGTGTTCTAAAAACCTGTGCGGACCAACTGGCTGGAGTTTTTACGGACATTTTGAACATGTCACTTCTGAGGTCTGAGGTTCCCACCTGCCTCAAAAGGACATCAATAATACCGGTGCCCAAGAAGAGCAAGGTGACATGCCTCAATGACTATAGACCCGTGGCACTAACGCCTGTGGTGATGAAGTGCTTCGAGAGGTTGATCATGGCGCAAATCAACTCCTACCTCGACAAAAACCTGGACCCACTGCAGTTCGCTTACCGCCACAACAGATCAACGGTGGACGCGATCTCGCTGGCCCTCCACTCCGCTCTGGACCACTTGGACAACAAAAACTCATATGTCAGGATGTTATTCATTGTCTACAGCTCGGCATTTAACACAATCATCCCCTCTAAGCTGGTTACCAAACTCGCAGAACTGGGTCTCTGCGCATCCCTCTGCAATTGGATCCTCGACTTCCTCATTCACAGACCACAGTCTGTTCGTGTCAGACTCGATAACAATCAGCATGGGAGCACCTCAGCCCCCTGCTGTATTCACTCTATACTCATGACTGCGTAGCCGGTCATAGTGCGAACTCCATCATCAAGTTCGCTGACGACAACACTGTTGTGGGACGTATCACTGATGGGGATGAGTCGGAGTACAGAAGAGAGATCAAGCGACTGTCCATATGGTGCCAGCACAATAACCTGGCCCTCAACACCAGCAAAACCATGGAACTGATTGCGGACTTTGGAAGGAGTAGGATGGGGACCCACAGTCCTGTTTATATCAACGGGTCGATGGTTAAAAGGGTCAAGAGCTTCAAATTCCTGGGCTTGCACATCTGTGAAGATCTTTCCTGGTCCGAGAACACAGATGCAATAATTAAGAAAGCTCATCAGCGCCTCTACTTCCTGAGAAGATTACGGAGAGTCTGTCTGTCAAGGAGGACTCTCTCTAACTTCTACAGGTGCACAGTAGAGCTTGCTGACCGGTTGCATCGTGGCTTGGTTCGGCAACATGAGTGCCCTGGAGAGGAAAAGACTACAAAAAGTAGTAAACACTGCCCAGTCCATCATCGGCTCTGACCTTCCTTCCATCAAGGGGATCTACCACAGTCGCTGCCTCAAAAAGGCTGGCAGCATCATCAAAGACCCACACCACCCTGGCCATACACTCATCTCCCTGCTACCTTCAGGTAGAAGGTACAGGAGCCTGAGAACTGCAACGACCCGGTTCAGGAATAGCTACTTCCCCGCAGCCATCAGGCTATTAAACTTGGCTCGGACAAAACTCTGAACATTAATTCCCCTTCCATCTGTTATTTGCATTTTATTAATTTATTAATTAATGTGTGTATTTAAGTATATAATTGCAGTCAATGCCTACTATGTTCTGTTGTGCTAAGCAAAGAAAGAATTTCATTGTCCTGTCAGGGACACATAACAATAAACTCTTTTGACTTTGACTTGACTTTTTAAATAAAGGAACATCATTAGTCATCCTCTAATTTTTCAGTTGTCTCCAACACAGATGCACAAATTTCAGTTAGGGCCCCACCCATCTGCTCATTTCCTTATATTTTTCTGCTATATATATCATCCTGAACTGAGGATTCCATTACATCTCCCCCTTAATACTGACATACTCCAGTCTATCAACATTACCCCTCCCCGAACTCACCATATCTATATAGTTATCTTTGGTGAATGTACAAAAAAAGTATTAATTTCGGACCTCATCCACATCCTCTTGGGAAAGCAGCCATCATAATCAAGGATCGTTTCCACCCCAATCATTTCTTCTTCAACCCGCTCGCTTTGAACAGAAGATACAGAAGCTTGAAGGCGCGCATCGCCAGCCTTAGCAACAGCTTCTTCTCCTGTGTCATCAGACTTCTGAACGGTCCTTCCATAAGCTAGGATACAGTCCCAATTATCCAACCTATGTCACTGCGGACATTAGACTTTTTCTCTGGAACTGTTACTGCAATGCTGAGAAACTATATTCTGCACTCTAGTATTGTTATCATCACAGTATGATCTGATTTTAATGGATAGCATGCAAACAAAAAACTTTTCACGATACCTCGGCACACAAGAAAATAATAAACCTAAACTTAAATCTAAAAGGACTACCATCATCTTAAATATATGTGGTGAAAATATGTAGTAAGTACTTTTACCTTAAACTTACCATTAGATTAAAAAACAAGTGGGAACAACAGATGCCCACATACTTGTGGTTATAAGGTGAAAAGCAGGGAATTCCTCCAGCTTTCATGGATAATTCCTGGTTAAATTAAATTGATGATATATGTAAACATTCTTCAACAAATTGCACAGCTTTAAAAATAAACATAAACACATAAAAAATTCCGGAAGCAGCCCAGCCCCAAGCAGCCCAGCGTCGGAGACACAACGTCGGAGACCCAGCCCAGCGTCGGACACCCGACCCAGCCCAGTATTGGAGACCCTGACTAGCCCAGCCCAGTGTGGGAGACCCAGCCCAGTGTGAGAGACCCAGCCCAGCCCAGTGTGGGACCCAACCCAGCCCAGCGTCGGAGACTCAGACCAGCCGGGAGTTGGAGATGTCGCCAAATGGAAAGGGGAGACTGATCCCGGTGGAGGAGAATGACCAGCGACCAGTGCCCGCTGCGAGTCCCCATCCACTACCCCTCTGGTCCACCTCGCTGGCTCCTCTCCCGTGATACCACCTTCTCGCCCATGGCTCTTCCTCCATCTTTTCTCCGAGCTCACGCCCCCCTCCCCCACACATCTCCCGCCCACCTCCACCCCGCCCACCCCCCCACCTATACACCCTTCTTCCCCCCACAACTTCCCCCCCCGCCCACACACCCCTCTCCCCCCACAACCTCCCCCCCGCCCATACCCCCTTCCCCCTCATTTCCAAGTTCCTGGTGGAAAGAGCAGCACTGACAAATACCACAAGACCACGTGTTGAACAAAACTCGCAGTGAGGTTGTATAAAGTAATGCTTTAAATCACAGAGCTCTGGGCCAAATGGTTCAGTAGGGTCACAGGGGAATTCAAGCACTTAAAAAATGTGCAGATATAATAATTGCAGTCACCACAATAACCCAATCCTATTTTATTGTTACTATGTTCACAAATCCTACATCTTTAATCTTTAAAAGTTGCTGGAGGGGTTAGAGGTGAATCCCGTTTTACATCCGTTTAGGTGATGAAAATTTGTTCCCACGGAATTTATGTAGAAGTAAATAAATTAACATAAAATTTAATTTTTGTTTTCATTTTTTGTGTTTCTTGATGCAGGTACAAATCATGCAGCTTTGCATTACAGAAAATTGCGATACAGATGGTTTTCTGTAAACGAAACCACTCTGTAATATGGGATGAAACCACTATTCAGAATGCTTTATTATACATGACTTTGTGACTTTAAAAAATCTTGGTAATGATCTTATGGCTTTTAAAGATGATGATCACATTTGTACTTCGATTGAAATATAATTATGAGAGTGTAACTTATAAAAATGAAATCCAATTCCTCAACAAATATACCTCAACCCTACTCACCTGTAATGCATATTCAATGGCTCTCACAAAGATACTCAAGGTCAGAGGTGTAACAGCTCCAGGCATCATTTCACTGCAACAACCAAAATATGACTCAATATGCTGTTTTCAAAGCAGCAGACTATCATGACTCCGCTAAAGCTACTCTGTACGAAAATGGAATATATCGCAAATGTTTGGGTTGTGATTGAATGAGATATATTGCATATAAAACAGCACAGGAACAGCACACAATAAGGAGCTATGGAATTCAAAGGATATCCTTAAGATAAATAAAACAGTAATGGCCCTGTCTCACGGTGCGAGTTGACCCATGAGTGACCCCGAGTGACAGACTCGTGGTTGTGCACGAGATCCCAATGACGTTCAAGTGTTTGAACCGAGTTCCCACGGGTATGATATTTTGCCGTTTACTGCGATGTTCCAAGTTCGTCTCCCGAGCTGACAACGTCTCCTGAAAAGTGACACAGTGTTTCTAACGGGCCCTTCGGCCCACCAAGTCCGCGCCGATCAGCGACACTAGCACCATCCTACACACGAGGGTCAATTTACATTTTTAGTTACATTTACATTTTCTAACATTTTCATTTTTAGTTACATTTTTAGACACGTTACAACCAAATCCAATTAGCCTTCTTCAGAAAAAAATCAGAGATTTGAGGAATTGTCCGAAACGTCTCCTGCCCATATTCTAGCCGGGCCCACTGAGTTCCTACAACATTTTGGGTTTTGAGTGAAATTGGTAGGATTGCTCTGATAGCCACCATCAGGGCCGGTCCTAGGCCGATTGGACCGATTTTTCCAAATTGGGCCCCGCGCCCAAGGAGGGCCCCGCGTTAATTTTCCGTATTTCATATGGAAATACCAATTCGCTTTGTCAAATAAAGATTTTTTTTTAAACATTCCCCATATGGATTTTTTTACATGGAATACAAGCGCTGTACGGTCATCAGACACAAACGATGTGTTAACCACTGTGGTGTTAACAGCCAGTTGTGTTAACAGCTAGACGAAGTATTAATGACGCTGCATTCCTTTGAATGCAATTCACGCGGCGTCATTAACACTTCTTCAAAACATAATTACATTTTACTATGGAATGTAGATTGATGCATTGATGACACATTGAGAATTTCTTAAAACTCATCATAACCATATAACCATATAACAATTACAGCACGGAAACAGGCCCTCTCGGCCCTTCCAGTCCGTGCCGGCCATTTGTTTTCCCCTAGTCCCATCTACCTGCACTCAGACCATACCCCTCCATTCCCTTCACGTCCATATACCTATCCACTTTACTCTTAAATGTTAAAATCGATCCTGCCTCCACCACTTCTGCGGGAAGCTCATTCCACACAGCCACCACCCTCTGAGTAAAGAAGTTCCCCCTCACGTTACCCCGAAACTTCTGTCCCTTAATTCTCATGTCATGCCCTCTTGTTTGAATCTTCCCTACCCTCAATGGGAAAAACGTATCCACGTCAACTCTGTCTATCCCTTTCATCATATTAAAGACCTCAATCAAGTCCCCCCTTAACCTTCTGCGCTCCAAAGAATAAAGACCTAACTTGTTCAACCTTTCTCTGTAACATAGTTGCTGGAACCCTGGCAACATTCTAGTAAATCTCCTCTGTACTCTCTCTATTTTGTTGACATCCTTCCTATAACTAGGCGACCAAAATTGTACACCATCTCCAGAATTGGTCTTACCAATGCCTTGTACAATTTTAACATTACTTCCCTACTCCTATATTCAATGCTCTGATTTATAAAGGTCAGCACACCAAAGGCTTTCTTTACCACCCTATCTACATGCGATTCCACCTTCAGGGAACTATGCACAGTTATTCCTAGATCCCTCTGTTCCACAGCATTCCTCAATTCCCTACCATTTACCATGTACGTCCTATTTTGATTTGTCCTGCCAAGAACTAGCACTTCACACTTAACAGCATTAAACTCCATCTGCCATCTTTCAGCCCACTTTTCCAAATGGCCCAAATCCCTCTGTAGACTTTGAAAATCTACTTCATTATCCACAACACCACCTATCTTAGTATCATCTGCATACTTACTTATCCAATTTTCTACCCCATCATCCAGATCATTGATGTACATGACAAACAACAGTGGACCCAACACAGATCCCTGAGGCACCCCACTGGTCACCGGCTTCCAACCTGACAAACAGCCATCCACCATTACGTCTGAAGAAGGGTCTCGGCCTGAAACGTCGCCTATCTCCTTCGCTCCTTAGATGCTGCTGCACCCACTGAGTTACTCCAGCTTTTTGTGTACCATCCACCATTACTCTCTGACATCTCCCATTCAGCCACTGTTGAATCCATCTTGCTACTCCGCCATTAACACCCAAAGATTGAACCTTCTTAACCAACCTTCCATGGGGAACCTTGTCAAAGGCCTTACTGAAATCCATATAGACAACATCCCCTGCTTTACCCTCATCAATTTCCCTAGTTACCGCTTCAAAAATCATCATGAGTACGAACTTCTTTTTGGTGAAGTTCTTGGTGTGCAGGTTAGTCATTCAATTTACCGACTGAACCACGTTGTGTCTCTCTGTCTTTCACTCTCTCCCTCCCTCTCTCGCGTGCGCTCTCTCTCGCCCATTCTCCATCTCTCTCTCTAGCTCTCTCGGCATTCCCGGAATCATTGACGTTTTGCGGTACACAAAAATGCTGGAGAAACTTAGCGGGTGAGGCAGCATCTATGGAGCGAAGGAAATGCAATGTTTCGGGTCGAAACCCTTCTTCGGACCCGGCTATTTCCTTCGCTCCATAGATGCTGCCTAAAGCCCTGCCCCACTGTGCAACTTCACCCAAGAGCTTCAAATCTCTGTGTAGCATCTCTGTTCCTATCTTCAAATTCCCATTTTGAAATAAAATACAGTTTTCGACTTAAACATTTCGCAGCAGGATCGCGATTCGTCGATTCCCATGCATTTTCAATCATCGTTCGATTCGCTGTAATTTTCACACCTGGTTGATGTAGTTTTTTTAAAGATACAGTACATTACAATTGCGAAATTTTTGTCGAAAGTTTTGTTTTATTTTAAAGTGGGAATTGGGAGATAGGGACAGAGATGCTACAGTGATGGCTGCATCTGCGCTTCCTTTCTGTTGGGGGGAAGAGTCCTGGCCTGTGGCAGCTCCTGATAAGTGATATATTCCCCCCTCGGGTGCTGCCTTGCCCGCTGAGTTCCTCCAGCACTCTGTGTTTTTTGTTTGGCTCTGAAGTTGAAGGTGGACCCCCCTGTGTCTACGTTCAACTCCCTGTCTGTGGTGGCTCAGCGGGACGGGCAGGGGCTCTGGGGAGAGGGTCATCCAGCTCAAGAACGGGTCAGCGGGCAATGGATAACAGGACAGTGGGCGGTGGAGCTTACTCCATATGTCAGTGCAAGTAACCTCAATTGATCCCTTGATCGCGCTGACACAGGAGTAACCTCCACCGCCCGCTGTGATGTTATCCATCACTCGCTGACCCACTCCGCCCTGTGATCTTTGCTCTTAAGCTGGTCCCCTCACTGTTCTGATGGAGAGCACTGCCGGAGGTGGGCGGGCCGGCAGAAGCCGCTGAGATGGCAGTCGGTTCCGCTGTCCGGTGATGGAGGCCGCTCGTAGCCACGCGAGCTGCTTCCCTCCCCGGCCACAATGCAGTAGCTCCACGCCCGGAGCGCCGCGGCAGCAGTGAGTGAGTTACAGGCATGAACCCGACCCTCTCCTTCTCAACGCTCCTTCCCTCCTCGCAACGTTACCCCTGGCTAGACTCCCCACACGCTGTGAAAGGAACTCTCCCCCCAATTGTCATGTTACTCACGACACGTGACTCATTTATAGTTATTTATTTATATATCTCCGAACATTTTTCCCAATCGGGCCCTACACCTTCTAAGGCCGGCCCAGGCCACCATAGACTCGATGGGCCGAACATGTCCCGTGTCATAAGGAAATATGAAGCATTCTGCGGTTCAGCCGTGCGCCTGTTCACGCTGGATATGGGGGGCCAGATCGCGCTTTCAAAGTTCATGTTAGAAAATGAGAGGGGACATTCCAGGTTAACAACTGAGATGAAGTATTTGTAGTGAAGAAATGGGTATTTGTGATTGGCTGCATATTTGGCCCATGTGGATTTTGTTACCAAATTCCTTGCATAAAGCAGCCCTGCCCGGATCTGTCAGTGTTACAGAACTCAAAACATAGTTATAATCTGTTGCCGTTTGACTCGTTTTAAATGAGAAACATTATGATCAAAAATGCGACCTGGTTTTAGTAAGGAGATACTGGTCGGTACATTTACCGCATTGTGTCATGTTACTTGTGGATCCTCAAAGAGTGATCCAAGTGTTCCTCTGTGTTGCATGACATTTTGCAGTCTAGAGCACTGGGAGTTTGAAGTTTGTCCACTAGGGAAACAAAATCATCAATCATCGATCTAACATTTAATTTTCCCCAAAAACAACTTAATCGTGATCTCAGGGTTACATTTAAAACAAATCCAGAAATCCCAATTTGAGAATCAGTGGAAATGTGGCCCGTTCTGGCAAGATGACGTGTTGAAAAATCGTCACGTTCTTTTTTTTAACTCACCTTTCTTTTGCTCTGTCCAGCTGCCGATTTAAGAGTGCCCACGGCTTAACACGTTAGACTCACGAGACACTAAGGTCAACGCACGGGCCCTACGTTATTACAACGAGTTAAAATGTTTCAATTTTTATCTTGAACAGTGAATTTGACTCGTGGAAAAAATCAAACATGCTTGATTTCTCCGGATGCTCCGGTTTCCTTCCACACTCCAAATACGTGCAGGTTTGTAGGTTAATTGGCTTCAGCATAAATTGTACCTAGTGTGTAGGATAGTGCTTGTGTATGGGGTGATCGCTGGTCAGATGGGCTGTGGAGATCACATGAAATTGCAGCTCAGCAAAGTCCTCATGGGAAGATTCACGTATTGTAGACTGGTTTAAACTATTCTAGAAGGTAATAAAATGCAGGAAGGGGTGGGGAAGACAAGTAATGGGGGAAATAAAAAGTACCTGGAAAGAAACAAATACTTTTAGACATCCTCAGAGTAATAGAGGCTGCTATACAAACCATAACAATAAATACAAGGTCCTTATACATAAGGCTGGTGATGTGCAGATGTAATTAACCACGTGGGATTACAAGGTCATGGTAATAACAGATATTGAGTTGAAATTGAATAAGAATAGTTCCAAATTGACAAAGACATAAAGTACATAGGAAGTGAAGAAAGGAAGGAGAGCGACAGTACTGATTAAGACAATAAATTGCTGTGTTGGAGAGAGGGGATGTCCTGGAATAATTAAGGACAACATCTATTCAGGAATGATAAACAATAGATTATACCATTAGTTGCCAATTAATGGGAAGGGTCTTGTTGAGCAAAATTGCAGTAACATTTTAGGGATATTCTTGGCCTTCAGTCTTAGTGGACTGACAATGGCGGAGAGCACGGGGCTGGATGGTATTTTTAACTGATCAAATATAAACCATATCAGCAATAATTAGGGGGGAAAGGGGAGAGGATGTTCCAAAATAGTTCAGAGGATCTTCCCTGCTAAATATGTTTCTTGCTGGATAGTTTAGTTTAGTTTAGTTTACTATTATAATGTGTACTGAGATATGGTGAAACATGTTTTTTTTGCACGCCATCCACAGTGCACAGATAAAGGAAAAATTGTACAACATTTAGTGCAAGATATAACATGGAAGTCTGACAAAGTCCAATTAAAGATAGACACAAAATGTCAAAGAGACCCTTCTTCAGACTCAACCCGAAATCTCTGCTGCCTGTCCCGCTGAGTTCTTTGGTGTGAACCAGCATTTGCAGATCCTTCCTGCACAAGAATATTGGACAATTTGGTTTGGTCTTGCTTGGAGCCAACTGGACTAGATGGACAGCACGGCCATATTGAGAAATATATGTGCTAAATCCAAAGCAGGAATGAGATAATATTTCCTGTGGCTTAAAAACAAGTTGGATTTAAACAAAAATATTCATTTCTGGGCTCCAGAAGTACTGATGTCCCATGGCCAGAATATTGAATGCTGGGAACACCGAACTTGATAGAGTGAAAAGTTTTGTAAAGCTATTTCTTTGATGGTTGATCTTTATTTATTTTTGAAACTGTACACAGTAAAAAGTGGCTTGAACAGCAGCATTATCCAAACATTATTGACGCCATCATGCTGTAGATCAGAACAAATAAGAAAGAACAACTTTTATTTTGGTAGCATCTTTCACAGCCTCAGGTCTTCTCGAAGCAGATGTTGTTTTGTGTTGTACAGTTCGATATGCAGTGCCCAACACGAGCATAGTGAGTTCCCACAACAGCTGCATGATGATAGCCAGTTAACCATGCTTTATGCCTTGAGGTCAAACCCCTGCCAACCCCCCCTCGCCTCTGGTCAATAGACAATAGGTGCAGGAGTAGGCCATTCGGCCCTTTAAGCCAGCACCGCCATTCAATGTGATCATGGCTTATCATCCCCAATCAGTACCCCATTCCTGCCTTCTCCCCATATCCCCTGACTCCGCTATTTTTAAGAGCCCTATCTAGCTCTCTCTTGATAGTACCCAGAGGACCAGCCTCCACCGCCCTCTGAGGCAGAGAATTCCACAGACTCACCACTCTCTGTGAGAAAAAATGTTTCCTCGTCTCCGTTCTAAATGGCTTACTCCTTATTCTCAAACAGTGCCCCCTGGTTCTGGACTCCCCCAACATCAGGAACATGCTTCCTGCCTCTAGCGTGTCCAAACCCTGAACAATCTTATATGTTTCAATGAGATCCCCTCTCATCCTTCTAAACTCCAGAGTGTACAAGCCCAGCTGCTCCGTTCTCTCAGCATATGACAGTCCCGCCATCCCGGGAATTAACCTTGTAAACCTATGCTGCACTCCCTCAATAGCAAGAATGTCCTTCCACAAATTAGGGGACCAAAACTGTACACAATACTCCTGGTGTGGTCTCACTAGGGCTCTGTACAACTGCAGAAGGACCTCTTTGCTCCTATATTCGATTCCTCTTGCTATAAAGGCCAACATGCCATTCGCTTTCTTCACTGCCTGCTGTACCTGCATGCTTACTTTCATAGACTGATGTACAAGGACCCACAGATCCTGTTGTACTTCCCCTTTTCCCAACTTGATGCCATTTAGATAGTAATCTGCCTTCCTGTTTTTGCTACCAAAGTGGATAACCTCACATTTATCCGCATTAAACTTCATCTGCCATGAATCTCTACACTCCCCCAACCCGTCCGTGTCACCCTTCACTTTCATAGCATCCTCCTCACAGTTCACACTGCCACCCAGCTTTGTGTCATCTGCAAATTTGCTAATGTTACTTTGAATCCCTTCATCCAAATCATTGATGTATATTGTAAATAGCTGCGGTCCCAGCACCAAGCCTTGTGGTACCCCACTAGTCACTGCCTGCCATTCTGAAAGGGACCCGTTAATCCCTACTCTTTGTTTCCTGTCTACCAACCATTTCTCTATCCATGTCAGCACTCTACCCCCAATACCATGTGCCCTAATTGTGCCCACTAATCTCCTATGTGGGACATTATCAAATGCTTTCTGAAAGTCCAGGCACACTACATCCACTGGCTCTCCCTTGTCCAATTTCCTAGTTACATCTTCAAAAAATTCCAGAAGATTAGTCAAGCATGATTTCCCCTTCATAAATCCATGCTGACTCTAACCGATCCTGATACTGCTATTCACATGTTCGGCTATCTCATCTTTTATAATTGACTCCAGCATCTTCCCCACCACCGATGTCAGGCTAACTGATCTATAATTTCCAGTTTTCCCTCTCCCGCCTTTCTTAAAAAGTGGGATAACATTAGCTACCCTCCAATCCACAGGAACTGATCCTGAGTCAATAGAACATTGGGAAATTATCACCAATGCATCCACGATTTCTAGAACCACTTCCTTAAGTACTCTGCGATGCAGACCATCAGGCCCTGGTCACTTATTATACTTTCATCTGTCTCTCCTCTCTTCCAACTTTCTCCCTCCCCTCGTCCCTTACCATCAGTCTGAAGAAAGATCTGTCAATCTGTGGAATTCTTTGTCACAGAAGGCTGTGGAGGCCAAGTCAGTGGATATTTTTAAGGCAGCGATAGATAGAGTCTTGATTAGTACAGGTGTCAGATGTTATGGGGAGGCAGGAGAAGGGGTTCGAAGGGAGCATTAGATCAGCCATGATTGAATGGCGGAGTAGACTTGATGGGCTGAATGGCCTAATTCTACTCCTATCACTTATGATCTTATGACCTTATGATACTGACCTGAAACATCGTCTCTCTTTATTTTCCAAAGATGATGCCTGACACATTGAGATACTAAAGCACTTTGTGTCTTTTTTGGGTAAACCAGAATCTGCAGTTCCATGTTTCTACATTTTGACAGCTCTACTACAAAACCTCCTCAAGTTACGCCTTCTTTGAAGAAGTTCTCCTCTCTCTGACAGGAGTTCTGTGAGACCCTCTCTCAACACTCCCTCTGAGATTCTTGCTGACCTTCTGCCTATCAAGAACCTCCCTCAACTGTACCCACCTATTACCTTATTACCTGTCACACTTTGTCCTACCCCTCCTCGCTTTCAGATTTCTTCTTCCGCCCTACAATCAATCTCAAGAACAGTTCCAATCTGAAGTATCACCTGTCCATGTTCTTCAAAGATGATGCCTGATCCACTAAGTAACTCCAGCACGTTGTGTCCTTTTTTTTTGTAAACCTGCATCTGCAGTTCCTTGTTTCTAACCATGCCTTATGATGTTTTTTGGGGGATTAAAAATGGCCAGATATTAAGAATTGCAATCTTATTCCTTACTTGTCACCCTGGGAGGGTCTAGATTTAATGTCCACAGTCCATGAATTCAACAGTTCCACATTTCCACACAATAGCAATATATTACTGTGCAGATCAGTAATGTATAAAAATACTTAATTTCTAAAAATTAACATAAATGAATTTGTCAAATCTTTATGAAATTTTAAAATATTTATCATTTAACAAAAAATTGTCGACCGTGTCAACAGCACCTCCGTGGATGAGGATAGGGTTGTGATCACCTCCTCATGTGCCGGGTGTAGAGCAAGAGACTGAGCACACAACCCTGAGGGAGACCAGTGTTAAGGGTCAGGATGGTGGAATTGTTATGACCAATTCAAACAGATCAAGATCTGCTGGTCAAGAAGTCCAGACGACAGTTGCAGGTGGAGGTCACAAGGCCAAGAATATCCAGAAGATTAGGGATGAGTTAATTCGGAATTTGGTGTTGAAGACTGGAGATATGGTCAATCAATAGCATCCTGACACATGTAGTTCTTATTGTCAAGGTGATCCAGGGCTCAATGTAGGTGCAAGAGCATTGAAGACTGATTTTTCCTGTATCCAAATGGCAATGGGTCTAACTAGTCCAGAAGATTTGTGGAATGTGGGCCATTCCATATTTTTCAAAGCCCTTCATCATGGTCAATGTCAGACATAAAAGGCTCAAAAGACTAAACTGGGTACTCCTGCTTCTACGTTTAGTTTTCAATTTAGAAGAAAGCACCCTCCTGAAACATTAATTCTTGTTTCATGAACATTAGGTTTATGTCAAAATTCCATTGTGCATTGCTTCCTCCGACTGTGGCTGCTATGTCGGCACCAAGGAGAGAACCACTTGCAGATCTGGGAGTTTTGAGGTTACCTGCAGGCCTGTCAGATCAACAGCCTACAAGGAACTGTGAGTCAACTCCTTCCAGATGTAATGGGCTTGCAAGAAGGTCTATCAGGTCAAGAGGTCATCTACTTGTGGGGAGAGAAACAGAGGTCCATAGGGCAGACGCTGGAGCAGCTGCAGATTTGAGGGCACTGAATGCAAGTTGAGGCCGTCTTCTTTTGTATATCGGAATTCTGCTAGTTATCCAATTCCCAGGTAAAGAGGGAGAATTATTTTTGAGGGGGTTATGTGAGTCCCAAGAAAGAGGAGCTGGCTTTCTCATTAAACTGAGACAATTGATTTTCTTGCGAGTTCTGAATTATCTCACTTCACTGGCTTTGGTTGTGTTTTCCAGAAATTGAATTGTGTAAAGGTTGTCCTGACTCACATTTGGCACTGTAGCATGCAGGTGAAAGTCACTGGTCGCCAGATGTAGCACAGCCAAACTCAGCACATTATTTAGTTTAGTTTAGTTTAGAGATACAGCGTGGAAACAGGCCCTTCGGCCCATCACTCCTACCAACGATCACCTGTACACTAGTTTTATGTTATACCAGTTTTGCACCTTACACACTAGGGGTAATTTTACAAAAGCCAATTAACCTGCATGTCTTTAGGATGTGGAAGGAAACCGGTGCACCCGAAGAAAGCCCAGTGGTCACAGGGGCAACGTGCAAACTCCACACTAACAGCACCCATGGTCAGGATCAAACCCAAGTCTCTGGCACGGTAAGGCACCAACTCTAGTGTAGTGTGTGGGGGAACATGACCCATCAACTTGCTTATAGTCATTTAGCTCATTTGTAACAAAATTGTGTTACTTACAGCTGAACACTTGAGATAGCTTAAGTTTATAGATTAGGAATGGGTTCTATCTATGTTTGTTAATGATTGTGACCACGGAATGTAATGGGGCAATATTTGTAAAACATATTTTTATCTCTGAATCCCATGTCTTAAATTTTATATTTCACTTGTATGAATCCTGAAAGATTAGCAGTATCCAAGTCTGTCTTACCATGGACTGGAGATTCCCTCTCTGTTCCAATCTGACATACTCACAAACACAACCTGAATCTACACAGTTCAAATTACCTGACACCATCAATTAATACAGGTTGAGGCATGTTTATGTCAGGTGAATTTCAAAGACAACTTGCAAAAGGTAGATAGAGGAAGGTGCTGATTAGGTGTCACTTCCTTAAACACTATCAAAAGGGAGTAAAAATGTACTTGTTTGTGTTCATTGTTTTACTACTGTGGAAATGAATATTGGAAAGTAAGTACATCTGGCAGTTTTGTCAGCCTTACTGTAAGTGTTCAATGGTTAACAGCCATTGACAAGTAACTTCCCATATCTCTGAAATGTCTGGCAACACAATTACTGGGTGTGTTTTCCAAGAAGGCAACTGAATCCATTGAGGGACGAACATTTAAATATAAATATAAATGATGGATGTGAAATAATTACCTCTCAAACTGGTTAAGTAAAATAAATTCCAATGGCCTATATAAAACGGAGACGAGGAAACACTTTTTCTCAAAGAGAGTGGTGTGTCTGTGGAATTCTTTGCCTCAGAGGGCGGTGGAGGCAGGTTCTCTGGATGCTTTCAAGAGAGAGCTAGATAGGGCTCTTAAAAATAGTGGAGTCAGAGGATATGCGGAGAAGGCAGGAATGGGGTACTGATTGGGGACGATCAGCCATGATCACAATGAACGGCAATGCTGGCTCGAAGGGCCGAATGGCCTACTCCTGCACCTATTGTCTATAAATACATTAACAACTTGTCAAGAAAGGAAACTGAATTAAAGTTCCCTACCCTATATTTGAAGTAGTCATCCATTCATAGTCCGTAGCCAAGGCTGAATCAAACTCGTGCATCAACTCAAACTCTGACACAGTGTCAAATGTCGTTATTGGTCTCGCCTGAAAAGTTAAACACAATGACAATCAGTGTGATGCTTAACAAAATTAACAATTTGTTCTTACAGAATTGGCTGTGCTTTCCAGTTTTGCTAGCATGCATCTCTGATAGGACTCCACCAAAGAGCCACCCCTTTGACTCCCTTTATATTTCATGCTGCATTGGGAATAGTCACCATAGTCATATTCTCTTCCCCCTCTCTTCCAGTGGGCCGAAGATAGAAAAGCTTGAAAGTACGTGACAAAATATACAAGAAAAGCTTCTTCAGCACTTATCAGACTCTTGATCTTTCATCTGTTAAAGATGTATTCCCAATCTCCTTCGCAGTGGCCCTTATATTTTATATCTGAACCTTCTCTGCAGCTGTAACACTATATTCTGCACTCTGTATATTTTATATTTTGTTTTACCTGATGTACTCAAGTATGGCATGATTTGCCTGGATAGCTCACACAATAAAGTGTTCACTGTATCTTGGTGCATGTGACAATAATAAACCAATAAAATTACCTCAAGGTTCTCATGAGTTTAATACTTCTCACCTTTCAGGTTTCCTTTTAATACTAGTTTAGGAGTACTCCTAGTTTAATACTCCTGGTTTAGGAGTATTAGGATATCAGACCTCCTGCTCAAAAATAGTTGCTGACCATCATAAACTGAATGAAGTTGCACCATCTGTAGGCTTGTAACACATTGTAAATGATTAACTGCATTGAATCTTTTGTTGAAGGGAAGGCACTAGAAGGGCAGCATGGTGGAGCAGCGGTACAGCACCAGAGAACTTGGTTAGATCCTGACTACGGATACTGCCTGTACGGAGATTGTATATTCTCCCCGTGACTGTGTGTTTTTTCCCCCGGCTGCTCCGATTTCCTCCCACACTCCAAAAATGCACAGGTTTGCAGGTTAATTGGCTTCGGCAAAGATTGAAAATTGCCTAGTGTGTGGGATAGTGCTGGCGTATGGGGATCGTTGGTCGGCACGGACTAGGTGGGCCAAGGGTCCTGTTTCCACGCTATTTCGCTAAAACTAAAACTAAGCTAATGCCATCTACATGTATATTCAGATGTTAGATAAAACTAGAATGCAAAGTTGATTATTGAAATTGAGGCCCAAGGGATTAAAGGGTCAATAGGAGGGTGAATAGGAAATCACCTCAAAGGCAGAAAGTGGATAGCAGTAACTAACAACAGATGCCTTTTTACACCATACATCAGTGCAATCAAACCATACATGCACAACAGGTAGTGCAAAATGGGAAAGACAGACCTTTCACTACACTTACCAGTCATGCTCTCATAAACTAGCTGAGGGCAAAGCTTCTGCCCATGATCCAAATGCTACATTTACACTTATCTACGGTGTTGGCAGAATTATTCACACTTTTAGAGGCTCATCATCTATCTACATACAAATCTATTTCAGAGCATGCAATCTAAGAATGCAACACTAGGACCGATATTTTAGAATGGCTTTGCTAATCATCTCTCCGTATCTCAGATTACCAATCCACTTATAAGGAGCATAGAACAGTACAGCACAGAAACAGGCCTTTTGGCCCACAATGTCTGTGCCAAAAATCATGCCTCTGCCTGCACGTCAAGTCAAGTCAAGTTTATTTGTCACATACGCATACGAGATGTGCAGTGAAATGAAAAGTGGCAATGCTCGCGGACTTTGTGCAAAAAAAAACAAACAGACAAACAAACTACAAACAGAATGGAAAAAAATCACATATTGTTTTACATATTGCCTATTGTGGGAGGAAGGAAAAAGGAAAAAAAACTGCGATTTAAAAAAAAACAGTAGAATGGTACAGTAAAGTTAGTCCCTGTAACGTGATCCATATCCCTCCATTCCATGCATGCCTATGTGCCTAATAGCCTATTTTATTTCGGAGTCACGTGAGTGACTATGTGAAGAAGCCCCACCAGGCGCATGCGCGTCATTACGTCCGACGCATGGCGCACCGACGGGCTGGAGAGCGCAGCTCCACCAGCGGTAAGTAGCAACCCACAGGTAAGTCAATGTTAAACCTTCCCTGCGAGTATTTTAAACTCTGTAAGTCTGGCTCAGGAGACCAGCGAGAGTTAATGATATGCAGGGTATTGAAAATGCCGTAGTGGAGCGGAACACACGGGGACCGTGGTTACCGCTTATAGATCGGGTTGGGAGATAACGGCTGCGCTAATGCCGGCTCCAATACTGGCCACTGTTTCTACCGGCAGCTCAACTGCCTCCATCAGTTCCAGTGCTTCAGGGCACTGAGGCCACTCCACCAGGGAGGAAGGTCAAAAGAAAGTACTCTCAGGCCCATTTTATCTGATGGGTCTGATGATGTGGAAGATTCCCTCCTTTTAATATAAAGGTATGGGAACGGCTCAACCAAATGGAAAAATGCTCCAAACTTAATGAGCCATGTAATATTTCAATCGGGGTCGAATGCCCCTAGGATTCCCCACACAGCCTCTCGCAGAGGTCCATACAGCAAAGAAGAATACACCGCTTATGGATACCAGTGGGAATCATCCTCTCCAGCACCTTGTTTAGGGCTGGAAGAGACCTCCCTGGAGCATGACTCGGGAGAGCCAGGGCAGGAGGAGTCTGACCCTGAAGCTGGTGTCACTGCATTTGTGCACACACCAGAGCACATGAGCCATGCTCCAGATGTCCCCGATATAGCGTGAAACTGCACTAATCCGGAAGGGACTGGTGAGGCTATCGAGGAAAACCTAGCCGCCAATATTAATTACATGGCTTCTCACCAGCTCCAGGATACGATTATGGAAGAGACGGCCACAAAACATAAAACACCTGTTAATTGTGCGTCGCTCAAAGTGCCTACCGTGAACTCTGCAATATGGGCACAAATGAGTGCAACGATGCGTGGACAGGGAATCGGGTTTCAGAGCCTCAAGTTGGTGGCACTGCATTTGGAAAAATGGTCCGGGGAGCACCAATGTCTGGCACACAACAAGATATGCTGGCCCTGTTCTGCAACACATATTTTGAGGTCAACTGCGTAAGAAAAATTGCTATAAAACCGGCGCTGAACCCGAAATTTGCAGCTTTGTGTAGGTCTACAAACATCCAAGCCCCAGATTATTTATTTGGGGTGGACCTCATCAAACAAATCAAGGACCTGGAGGACGAGGCCAAAACAATCGGTCTCAGGAAAACATACGTCCCTTTTCCCAGGATGCCACCTCGCAGGTCAGTTTCAGCGCGAGGGGGGTCAGATCCTGGGGCAGGGCCAAGCAGAGTGGGGCCAGTGGGACAACGGTATTACCCACCTGTGTATCCCAGTTACAACCCCAATATGGGAAGAAGGAGGACTTCGATTTGATTTGCTTTGTCTTTATAAATTTCATTTGTAATTTCCCCTGGGATAGAGGGGTTATTACTGTTTTGTTATTTAAAAAATGATTATTGGATAATTCGAAGCAATGTTCAATACATTATTTATTCACTACTGTGTCAACTGAAGCAGTGTGTCGTATGGAATGGATCTACGGCATGAAATCACAGAGCTTTGAAATCTTCACCTAGTTACTCACATGACTCCGAAGTAAAATAGTAAGATTAAACGAGAACTTACCAGTTTGAAGTTTGAGCTTTATTTTATGAGGAGTTACAATGAGGAATTACGTGCCCTCCGCTCCCGGCCCTCATAATCGCAAAGATCATCTGGTAGTTCTAGTCTTCTGAGTCTTACTATATCGCTTCGGCTATAGTTTCTGTGTTTTCATGCCGCTGCTTTGAAGTATGACGCGCATGCGCCTGGCAGGGCTCCTTCACGTAATCCCTCATCGTAACTCCTCATAAAATATAGATCAAACTTCAAACTGGTAAGTTCTCATTTAATCTTACTATTAAACATCACTATTCTATCTGTTCTAAAAGCCAGTTAAATTGCACTATCATATCTATAAACTGTATCTGTAACTCTCCAGAAACTCTTGTAAAGCTGGGCTAAAATGACCTTGCAATTGTTTTATTAGCCTATTAAACAGGACTTTGATCACCCCACAAGGCACAAACAAGTTTGCCAAAACTGCGTTAGCATTTAGCCCTATTTCTATAAACACATTAAAGACGGGGGATGCGGAACAGCATGTAATTTTCCATCTAGGCACATTACATCCTACAGGACTCAATGTCAAATTCTTCAACTCATGGTCACTCCTTTTTCCGCACATATTCAAACTGGATATTTATGCCCCTCATCATTTTGGCTCAATTTTTCCCATGTAGTCTAACATGCCGGACATCTTCACAACTTTGCCATTAGGAACACATTTGACAAAGATGCTTAATCTGGTCTTTCTGCTCCTTATCCGCCACTCGTTCTCACTGTGTTACAGATCTACCTTTACTCAACCTACCCCCCTCATCCAACATCGCTGCTATCTCTACAAAACTGTTTCTGAACTCATATTGCTGATAACAGGTCTTCAGCCTGAAATGTTGGCTGACTCTTTTTCCCCCACCGACACTGCCTCACCTGCTAAGTGTTTCTAGCATTCTCTGATTTGATTTCAAATTTCCTGGGTTTGTACTTTTCTTTGGTAAATCACAAGCTGTGTAGATTCATCCTATCAATGTAGACAATCAATTACTCAATGTCCTTCATGACATTTTGCTTTAGATAGCTGCGATACATCGCCTGACTCTTCATTTGCCAGTATACGATGCAAGTATATGTGTGCTCAATTATATCTTAATCATTGTCCATTTTAGAGTATACACACAAGGAGTTCAAACAAATCATGTATAGTTCATTCAAGGTATATTCACAGGCTAATGTTAGAACTTTGTATAAACAGTGTTGCAAACCTGACTCAATCCTTAAAGAGGGGGCAGCCCAAGAGCAACAATTTGCAATCCACAACCAATATTACATATATTACAGGTAGACACAAAATGCTGCAGTAACTCAGCAGGTGAGGCAGCATCTATGGAGAGAAGGAATGGTGGCGTTTCGGTCAAGACCCTTCTTCAGACTGATGTCGGGGGGGGGGGGGGGCGGGAAAAAAATAGAAAGTGGGTGGAGACAGTAGAACATAACAGAACTGGGAAAGGGGAGAGGAATGAGAGAACAAGCAAGGGCTATTTGAAATTAGAGGTCAATGTTCTGGGGTGTCAATACGCTGGGGTGTAAACTACCCAAGTGAAATATGAGGTGCTCTTCCTCCAATTTGCGCTGGGCCTCACCCTGACAATGGAGGAGGTCACGTTACAGTCGGGTGGTTCTCTTAGGAACAAAGCCAAAGATGATTGAGGGATGCAAAAGATCATCTGCCTTAGGTGGCGATAATGGAAATAAGATGTTCCCACTGATCTGCTCCCAGTCACTGAAAATCAGATTGAACCCATTATAGTCCCTGGGTTTCTTATCTCTGACTGGACTTTAGAGATACAGTGTGAAAACAGGCTCTTCGGCCTACCGTGTCCTCGCTAACCAGTGACCGCCCCATACACTAGCACTATCCTACACACCAGGGATAATTTACAATTTTCCAAAGCCAATTAACTTACAAACCTACACGTCTTTGGTGAGTAGAAGGAAACCGGTGCTCCCGGAGAAAACCCACGCAGTTACAGGGAGAACATCCAAGCTCCATATAGACAGCACCAGTAGTCAGGATTGAACCCGGGTCTCTGGCACTGTAAAGCGGCAACTCTAGCGCTGCACCACTGTGCCACCACTCTGGCCCCATTTATAGGCTGTGCATCTTTAGTCCGTGTTTCCGTAAATCCCTGATCCAGCTGAATCAATGGGGTCTCAAGACCCAAGCTTGGCCAAAGGATAGACCTGGACACCATGTGTGTAAGGAGTCGGGTCCCAACCACAACCATCAGAAGCAGCTTCCACGCCTGTTTAATGATGTTATGTCTGCCGACTATGTGATATTTAGATAACCAGATAGACACAGCATGGTGGAGACTTAATTAGTGCTTCTTTAAAAATAAATCATATCGTTAGGTGAGACTTGAGAACTAGCAAGAGTCTGGAGAAAGATCAGGGGAATAGGGTTAGCATGATTTCTCTAACAGAAGCCAGCTTCATCTTAATGAGCTGGATGGCCTCCTGTGCTTCAACAATTCCCTGATCTTGTCACTTGCAGAAACATTACTTACTCATGCAGCACAACCAAAATTAACAATCACACAATATGTGGTTACACAACTTGTCGTAAAACTTTCAGAGGCTTCTCACCACTTTCTCAAGGGAATGAGCAGTGCCAAGATCCCCATGAATAATTTTAAACTTAAAAACATAAAATGGAATTTAATGAATTTCAAAATCTGGAAATAACCGATATTTGTAAAAGTTAGCATGAAACCATATCATTGCACTATTAAAAAAGGACTCCACTGATGGGCCAAGGAGGGTGTTGCCACACCACCTAGTCTGAATTATTTGTGATTCCAGCCCTGCCATCTCATTATTGGAGGCATCCTCTGAAGAGACTAGAAAACCACACAATTGAATCAAAATCAGATCAATTTGAGGAAAGAAGGAAGTGCAAATGGACACAAAGGACACAAAGTGCTGGAGTAACTCAGCAAGTCTGGCAGCATCTTTGGAGATCATGGACAGGTGAAGTTTCGAGGTGAGACCATTCTTCAGACTCTAACATCAGTCCGAAGAAGAATTTTGATCCGAAATATCACCTATCCATGTTCTCCAAAGATGCTGCCTAATCTGCTGGGTTACTCCAGCACTTTTTTCCCTCAGGGCAATTTGGATAGGGTTAAAATTTGGTTTGGTTTACTCGTTACATCTAAATCATAACATAAAGTCATACAGTCATACAGCATGGAAACAGGCTCTTCAGCCGAACTTGCCCACGCTGACCAAGATGCCCCAACTACACTAGAGCCACGTGTCCGCGTTTGACCCATATGCCTCTAAACCTTTTCTATCCATGTAATTACCCAAATATCTATTAAATATTGTTATAGTACCTGCCTCAACTTACCCCTCTGGCAGCTCATTCTATATACCCACCACCCTCTGTGTGAAAAACATTGAAAAAAATATATATATACAGTATATGAACACCCGACATCAGTAGAGCCTGTACATAGAAATGAACATGGGATGGATTTGCTGGCTGTTGTGGGGCTACAGGCAACTATCTTGACACTAGTTGCAATCTTGCCACATTGAACCCAGGAAGAATAATATTAGTTAACACATTGACATCCATTTTATGACTCAAATCCAGAGTGACACTGTCTGGACCAGCAGCAGTTTCTTTTTTTTTTTAACTTTAATAGCATTGTGCAGTAAACATTATAAAAGACTATCTTTATTAGGCTGAGATACTGTAGGCTCGGTTAAATTTGTTAGTATAAGCTTCATTAATAAGAATGGCGAGATTAGATTTACAATGCCTTTTTGGGAATGGACAACCCACCTCTGTATGCACCTTCTGCTGCATGGAAACACAGTTTGCACTTACATTTCCATACTTGTATAAGAACTGTTCTGCTGAACGAAACAGTGCTGTAACCTAGTCAACCTGTAAAATCCCTGATCACATGGATTAATGGTGTACCTTTGTGCTGTGACACTAGTATGGGTTAAGTATTTTATTCTGAAGGACCAGAGTTTGGCTATCATAGTGGAAAATATTCTTATGTGTTACAGGGACACAGATGTGAAAATAATTCTGTATTTTGCAAATCTTCACAGGAAACATTTATACCTGGTCCAATGAGGGGATTATTCCATTATTCTGTTATTCCATCTCAGTATTGTTTTCAACACAATTTAAACTTTAGCACAAGAACTCTGAGGTTCAATTGCTGATAAATAGGAAATTCCATTAATGCATTTTACCCAAATATGCTATGTGCTATGATAAATTTCATTTCCGTCTGACTGCCCCACTCCCCCAAGTACTGTACATTATCATAGACTGCAGAAGTGCCAATTGATTAAGCACACCCTTTAATAACCCTTTTGCTGTTAATATTACGACATAAAAACATTCAAGTTGCCAGTGAGAATCCCATAATTTTCCAAAGCCGCAAAATATGACGTCCAATGTATGCGAGTATTTCCTACAGCTGGAAGAGCCAGCTGGAGTTTAACATTTGACACAGCAGGCACAATTGATACACAAGAAAAACATTGAAACACTGGTCCCACCTATGTTATCCATGTACTTGCCCAAATGCTTTTTAAACATTGTGATAGTACCTGCCTCAACTACCTCCTCTGGCAGCTCGTTCCATATTCCTAACACCCTTTGTGAAAAAAGTTACCACTCAGGTTCCTATTAAATCTTGCATCTTGCATTGTTAAACATGCATCGTGACTGAAAGGTTGTCCGGTAATGAAGTCCAGAAGCTAGTTGCAAATGGAGATACCAAGGCCAAGTTTAGAGGTAAGCTTCTTTGGTTTTGTGGCTGTTTAAACTCTCACCTATCAAACAACCAAACCCAATATTGGAACATTGTAGGTAGACAAAAGTGCTGGAGAAACTCAGTGGGTACGGCAGCATCTATGGAGCGAAGGACATAGGCAATGTTTCGGCCCAAAACCCTTCTTCAGACTGAAGAAGTGTTTCGTCCTGAAACATTGCCTATTTCCTTTGCTCCATAGATGCTGCCGTACCCACTGAGTTTCTCCAACACTTTTGTCTACCTTCGATTTTCCAGCATCTGCAGTTCCTTCTTAAACATTGGAACATTGTACCAAGGTCATGGATTAGATCTATTTATTACTTTGTCCTCCCCTTATGTGCCCACCATCTGTTTGGAAGCCAACTTTGTTCACCATATTATCTTTTGGACAGGGACAGGGTCAATAGATACCTGTGAAAAAATCTACTATCCACTGCGGTCTTGTTTTCTGTGCCCATCCATCTCCCAAATCTCCGCACACCCCAACTATGTAACCCATTCTCATTGATATCATTTTTGTCTGTGTAATCATCAGACATACTTATTCATCTTCCTCCAAAGACAGTGGTCAATACTTGGACCAAAATAAACACAATTGCTGGAAGAACTCAGCAGGTGAAGTAGTCCGTGGAAGAGGAATTGTTGGCACTTCAGACAATTGTTGACAATTCTGTGTCACAACATTCTTTTCCCCCATAAAGGCTGCTTTAACTTAGTTACTCCAGCAATTTGTTTTCATTGTAGTTTCTAGCATCTGTAGTTCCTCATGTCTCAAGTTTACGACAGATGCTTGGAATCAGTTCCCTCTGTGAGCTCTCACCCACAGTATCTCATAACTCAAACAGTGTATTTGTTCCCTGTATCTCTTGCAAGAGACTCTCATTACTGTTTGAGCCTTGGGAAATGGACAGAAGTGCTAGTGCTGCAGCTGCCGTGGCACTCACACTTTCACCAGGATAGTGATCAAGTGTGCAAATCTGGTCTGATTACCTGGGCTAATCATGCCACAACTCCTACTGTTATTTCATCAAGTCCAGCCAGCTACCTGGCAAGAAATCTTCCTGGTCTGTAGAAACGACTCACCTACAAAGTGTAAAAGCAGAACAGTTGGGAGTGGAAGTATTATAACCCAACTGGACCGTGTTTTCAACGTATAATATTAATCTCCATAGCATGACACATTACAAAATAGATCCTAGTCCCACTGTTTAATATTAGCTCTGCGAATCAGAGAGCAGCTGTGAATGTACGTAGAGGGAACCTACAAGTAAGACAATGAAACCCAAAATATATTTCGCTGACTAAATACGAACAGTTCTCAAGAAGAATCAACATCCTCCAAATAAATTTTCCTCTGATTGTTAATAGTTTGTTATTTATGATTACAATCATGAGCCATGAAGTGCTTCGAAGAATCACTGGCAATGATACAAGACTTGATTTGAAAAAGAGCTGCATTGTTTTGATTGCTCCATGGAATTATAAACTGTTCAGTGCCAACTCGCAGAACGGCTTGGAAAATATTATGGAAAAGCTAGGGTTCATAGAATGTGGTGCTCTTAACTTGCTGTCTGTGCTCTGTGTGCAAGATACGCTGAGGTGGGGAATTCAATCCTTTCAGACTGAACAAGGTGTGTTTTCTGCCGTTGTTTTATTTCAAAATAAAACATCTTACCTGCAATAAATAAATGCGTGCTCCTTTAATTGCCCACTCAATATCTCTCGGGGTTCTGTACATTTTTTGCACCTGGTATATAAAAACATACAAAATCCTCATGAATTTTCACCAAATGAATCTCTGAGATGTATTTAGACACAGGAAACTGCAGATGCTGGAATCGTGAGCAAAAATGCATAGTGCTAGAGAAACTCAGCGGGTCAGACAGCACCTGTGGAAGGAATGGATAGAGAACTATGGACAGATCGGCAGATCGAATGGACAGATTTCCCCATCTGAAGAAGGGTCCTGAAACATTATCTGTCCATTCCCTCCACAGATGCTGCCTGACCTGCTGAGTTCCTCCAACATTATGCTTTGGAGAGAGTGCAGAAGAAATTTATAAGGAGATGTTGGACAAATTTGGATTGTTTTTTCCGGAGCGCCAGGGGCTGAGTGCAAACCTGATATCAGCATAGAACATTATGAGAGACAGCGATAGATTAAACCTTTTCTCAAGGTTTACATGGCAAAGACTAGAGGACGTAGCTTTAAGGTGGAAAGTTTAAAAGAGATGGCGGAGAACGGTTTTTGAACAGGAGAGTGGTAGGTGCCTGGAAAATGCTGCCAAGGGTGATGGAGGCAGCAGATTTGATAGTGGTGTTTAAGGGGCTTTTAGATAAGTACATGATTGTGTCAGCAATGAAGAGATACAGAGCAGGTGTAGGCAGAGGGGATTTGTTTCATTTGGCATCATGTTTGGCAAAGATATCATGGGTCGAAATGCCTGTTCCTGTGCTGTACTGTTGTATGGTCACTGTTCTTCCCGATGGGAACAGCAAGATGAAGGGAAGGGTGGTGAGGGACTGTGACGATAGTAGTTGCCTTCTTGAGGCAGTGCATCCTGTAGATCTATGCTGGACTTGGTGACATCCACCATCTTCTGAAGCCTCCTTCATATGTGGGCATTAGAATTACCAAACCAGACTGTGATGCCACCAGTCAGTATGCCCTCCACGGTACACTTGTAGAAGTTCAATGAGAGTGCCCGGAGACATGCTGAATCACCTCCAACGTCTGAGGAGGTTGAGCCCTGGAGAGTTAACTACTGCTCCTTTGTCCTACCACTTGTGTATTTAGCTTTGCTGTATTATTCCCAAATTCCTTCCCAAGCAACCACAATGTAGAAATATGCAGCTTAATCTGTCATTGACTGGTTTGGCAAAATGATCGATGTCACTGCTTATGACTAAATCATAATTCATGGAAGCTAATTGTCTAAAATTATGAGAGGCATAGATTGAGTAGATAGTTAGTCGGAGAAAGTCAAAAATTAGAGGATATAGTTTTTAAATAAGATGTGAAAACTTTAAAGAAGATGTGCAAGGAGAGTGGTATGTGCACGGATGCATGGCGAGGGGAGGTGGTACAAATGGATCCAAATGGATTGTTTAATGGGTGGTTAGACTGGCACGAGCAGGCAAAGTACAGCAAGATGGGGACCATGTTAAGGCAGATGAGATTAGTTTGATTGGCAAAGATGGCGGGCCAAAGTGCTTGTTCCTGTGTCACACTGGTTCTATGTTCTCTGTTAACCAATTCTAAATATTGTGTGTGCAACAATACAAACCTGAAAGGCCACTTGTCCTAATCTTAGAATCATATTCTCTGCCAGGCAGCATTTTGAAGCATCTGAAACTAGAGTGTATTCAACCCTAACTCCACCTTCACCTGCAATTACAAAAAGACTCCGGTAAGTGTTGTGAAGAACAGTTCTCGTTATCTCATTTTAATTCAGGTTCAAGCTTCGGTTCCATTGTTTATTCGTTTTGTTGGGAAGGGGCAAAGTTGGGAGTGTTTTGCAGGGGGTTTGGATGTGTCCTTGTGGTGAAGCGGGGCTGAGAAGGGAGAGACAAAGGCTGATTGCAAGGAGCTTTAGTATGATTTAGTTAGCAGCTAGAGATCGAGTGTGGATCACAGTGTGCGATTCAGGGGTGACATAGAAACATAGAAAATAGGTGCAGGAGGAGGCCATTCGGTCCTTCGAGCCAGCACTGCCATTCAATATGATCATGGCTGATCGTCCGCTATCAATAATCCGTGCCTGCCTTCTTCCCATATCCCTTGACTCCACCAGCCCCTAGAGCTCTATCCAACTCTCTCTTAAATCCATCCACTGATTTGGCCTCCACTGCCCTCTCTCAACTCTCTGGGTAATAAAGTTTTTTCTCAGCTCAGTCATAAATGACCTCACATTTATTCTAAGACTGTGGCCCCTGGTTCTGGACTCACCCAACATTGGGAACATTTTTCCTGCATCTAGCTTGTCCAGTCCTTTTATAATGTTATATGTTTCTATAAGATCCCCCCTCATCCTTCTAAAATCCAGTGAATAAAAGCCTAGTCTTTTCAATCTTTCCTCATATGACAGTCCCGCCATCCCAGGGATCAATCTTGTGAACCTATGCTGCACTGCCTCAATCACAAGGATGTCCTTCCTCAAATTAGGAGACCAAAACTGTACACAATGCTCCAGATGTGGTCTCACCAGAGCCCTATACAACTGCAGAAGGATCTCTTTACTCCTGCACTGAAATCCTCTTGTTATGAAGGCCAACATTCCATTAGCTATCTTCATTGCCTGCTGTACCTGCACGCCAACTTTTAGTGACTGGTGTACAAGGACACCCAGGTCTTGCTGTACCTCCCCCTTACCTAACCTAGCCCCATTGAGATAATTATCTTCCCCCTTGTTGTTGCTGCCAAAGTGGATAACCTCACATTTATCTATATTATACTGCATCTGCCACGCATCTGCCCACTCACTCAACCTGTCCAGGTCACCCTGCAACCTCCTAACATCCTCTTCACAGTTCACACTGCCACCCAGCCTTGTGTCATCCACAAACTTGCTAGTGTTGCTCCTAGTTCCGTCTTCCAAATCATTTATATATATGGTAAACAATTGCGGCCCCAACACCGAGCCTTGCAGCACTCCTGCCATTCTGGAAATGACCCGTTCACTCCTACTCTTTGCTTCCGGTCTGCCAACCAATTTTCTATCCATGTCAACACCCTACCCCCAATACCATGTGCTCTAATTTTAGTCACCAGTCTCCTGTGCGGGACCTTATCAAAGGCTTTCTGAAAGTCTAGATACACTACATCCACTGGCACCCCTTCATCCATTTTACTTGTCACGACCTCAAAAATTCCAGAAGATTAGTCACGCATGATTTCCCTTTCATAAATCCATGTTGACTTGGACTAATCCTTTTACTGCTATCCAAATGCTCCATTATTACCTCTTTAATAATTGACTCCAGCATCTTTCCCACCACCGACGTCAGGCTAACTGGTCTGTAATTCCCCGTTTTCTCTCTCACTCCTTTCTTGAAAAATGGGATAACATTAGCTATCCCCCAATCCACAGGGGGATTGGGGGATAGCTAATCTGTCCGCAGTTGAGTTTTGAAAGTGATTGCAATGGAGTGAGAAGTAAATGTGGGAGAAGTCATGGGAGATTGTGATGGTCTGAGGTTTATCACAGAGAATTATGGCTCATTGCTAACAGGTGTGCTAATATCTCACATGGTTATTACTTTAGGAGATTAGGGGTGAGGGATGATTTACAGAGCTTGGTGGGGGTGAAGTTTAGCAGTGACATGTCTAGCTGTGTTGCCTGAATTGTATCTTTGTTAAATGGGGACTTTGCAGTTCCCATAGGGCTTTGGGTTTAGGTTTGACATTTTTTGCTTTTTAAATTCCACCAACTGAGCTCCCCTCCCCCGCACCCCCTCTCCCGAGCTTTTACCAAACAACTGCCGCTGGTTTGCTACCACTGTGGGCAGCACGGTGGAATTGCTGCCTCGCAGTACTTGCAGTGCCGGAGACACGGGTTCGATCCCAACTACGGGTGCTGTCTGTACGGAGTTTGCAAGTTCTCCCGGTGACCACGTGGGTTTTCTCTGAGATCTTCGGTTTCCCCTCACACTCCAAAAGATGTACAGGTATGTACGTTAATTGGCTTGGAGTATGTGTAAATTGTCCCCAGTGTGTGTAGGTTTGTGTTAATGTGCGTGTCTCGCCGGTCGGTGCAGATTCAATGGGCCGAAGGGCTCGTTTCCACGCTGTATCTCTAAACAAAACTAAACGCTTACCCGCTTGTCGGACATGCATCTGCTTTGTTCCCACTTCCTTCTTGAGGATGTGACACTGGCCTTTCAGACTGCATGAGAGGGTGATGGTGTCAGGCTCAGCATCGCCATGCACCACAGACTGGAACAAAGCACAAAAGTACAGCATTAATCTGTCCGCAATATGTCTCACTAAATCTCTTGCGGCCTTACCTAGGCAGGCTGTTCTAAAGGGGAAATATGTAACACAGCATAATCTTCTTTCTTTTTTAGCCTTTTATACATTCAATTCTAAATCGCTTATTAGATAAAACATGACTATTTCACTTGGTATACAACCCAGTGGTATGACCCCCTTCTCTCCCTCATCCTCTCTGCCCCCCCACCCGTCTCCCTTCCTCCACCAGTTGGTTAATCAGTTCTACAGTTCGTAATGCTGTATCCCTCTTGGGATCACACTGTCCCTGGCCCACAGTCACATTCAGCCTATTAGGGAAACTCCCTGCCAGAGATCATCCGTTATCAACACTGATTTGTCATGGTTTTTGTTGCGTGCAGATTCCTCCCCCCCTTTGTCCCCTAATAATCCATCTGAAGAAGCATCCTGACCCAAAATATCACCTATGCATTTTCTCCACAGATGCTGCCTGTCCCACTTAGTTACTCCAGCATTTTTGTCCCTTTCATGACTATTAGATAATCTGTGACCTGAACTAAGATCAACACCTTCGAAAACCATGGAACCCACCCACAATTCTCTTCATGAACAGTGTCCTGTTTCTACAGTGCATGGCTGTCCTTCAACAAGACTATTTTATCAAACAGTATCCTGTACCCAAATTAGAAAAACAGCTGCAGGCATTTGGAGACAACACTTGCTATTTCCCCTCCAAGTTGGACGTTATCCTGACTTGGAAAATGTCATAATTCCCTTCATCTGTCCAGATGAAGGATCCCGACCTATCATGTTGACTGTCCATTCCCCCTCCCTCTGCTCCACAGATGCTGCTCAACCCGAGGAGTTCCTCCAGATTGTTCTTTCCTTCATCATTGCTGAATCTAAATTGTAGTGTAGTCCTTTGTCCGTTCTCCTGCGATGTGTATCGAGCCAATATGTCAATACTATCTGCTTCAATATTCTCTGTGGAAGTGAGTTCTGCATTCTCACCACTATTTGGGTAAAGTAGTATTTTCCGAATTCCCCACTGGATTTCTTGATGACTATTTTATATCCATGTTATGCACTTCCTCACAAGTGTGCACCCTGTTCTCAAGAGAAGGGTACAAAGAGACACTCAGACCTGGAACATTTTCCCTTGCAGTGCTATGGGAATACCTTTAGCAGAAGCACAACAATGGTTCATAAGGGTGGTTCACTGCCATTTTCTCAACGACAATTAGGGATGTATAGTAAAGGTTGGTCTTGCCAGTGATGCCCACATCCCAAAAAGTTATAGAAAATAAGAATATAAAACAAACAGATACATGGGTCATAGGTTCATAAGGAATAGCAGTAGAATTAGACCATTCGGCCCATCAAGTCTACTCTGCCATTCAATCATGACTGATCTCTCTCTTCCTCCTAATCCCTGTCTTCTGCCCTCCCCATAACCACTAACACCTGTACTAATCAAGAATCTATTTATCTATGCCTTAAAAATATTCACTGACGGCATCCACAGCCTTCTGTGGCAAAGAATTCCACAGATTCACCACCCTCTGACTAAGGACATTTCTCATCTCCCTCCTAAAAGAACATCCTTTAATTCTGAGGTTCTGACCTCTAGTCCTAGACTCTCTCACTAGTGGAAACATCCTCTCCACATCCACTCTATCCAAACCTTTCACTATTCTGTATGTTTCAATGAGGTCCCTCCTCATTGTTCTAAACTCCAGCAGGTACAAGCGCAGTGCCGACAAATGCTCATGAGAGGCTAACCTACTCATTCCTGGGATAATTCTTGTAAACCTCCTGTGGACCCTCTCCACATAGAAGATAGCGTGTGTGCGGTGGTATGTAAGAGATGGTAGGTGAACAATGTGGTTTGAGTTTGCAGGTATGAGAGAAGGACAAGAAAATGGGATTTGGAAAATAAGAACAGAAGAATATACGAAACAGGAGCAAGTAAAGTTAATTTGACCCTTCAAATGTCCTCCTCCATCCAGTATGATCATGGCCGAGCTAATCTCAGCCTCAACAACACTTTTTCAAAGGCCAATTCAATAAAGATCATCTATTCATCTATTTAAGTTGATCATTGTACTGACTATTATAATTGTGTTTTAATAAGGTCACCATCTCTGCTGCTGTGGGACGACAGCGTGGTTGCTGAATGTTTCCCTTCTTGCGGGTATTTAGATTTAGGGGCATAATAACCAGAATAAGGGGGTCAATTACTTAAGGAAGAGATTGGGATAATTTTTTTTTTCTTTCAGAGGATTGTGACTTTGGAATTTTCCATCACAGTGAGCTGCAGAGGGGACATCTTTGAATTCCAAGTGAAGATTAACAGACATTTAAACCACCAGGGAATTGGGAAGTTTTGTTGAGGCTGGAATTAGATCAGCCATGATCATATTAAATGGAGCAGCACATTTTAAGTTTGCTGCTCCTGTTTTGTATATTTGGACATTTTTATTTTCCAAAGGCCAAATCAATAAAGGTCATCATCTATTCAGTTTGGTCATGGTACTGAATATTACAATTGTACAGATAACTTCTTTCCAAATCAATATTTCATTAATTTGTGAAATTGCATTCAAGTTATTAACAGCAATTCAATAAAGGAACTTGACTTTATTTCTAGATTACCTTAAGGAAATTAAACCACAAATAAATCCCCTGAAGAAGATATTGATATATTGATATTAGCAAATTGCTTCCTCTACCTTATGAGGCACCTTCCATTCACTAAATTCACCAGCAATAAAATCCATCTTTCATTTCCTATTTTATGAATTAATTATTGTTTTTCTCCAGTCACGTGAACCACAAGAGGCTGATCAGCCTCCCAGTTATTCCACTATCCTCATACATCAGATTTGCTCTGAATTAAAGTCCATTTATCTTCCTTGACGCCCTTTCCCTTTGCCAAAATCTAACAATCCTAACCTCAGAAAGTGCCATTGGTTCGGCATCCTCTCAGGATAGCAGCTTTTCAAATTTAATTTGCCTCAAAATGGCATGCAGGAATCGCCCATCTTTCTAGGTTCCAATTTACTTTTGGAATTGAGTCCAAAAGTAAATTGAAAACGTTGATTGTAGTCCTCTATTGAAATGTTATTCCATTGTAGTAAATGGAAATACATTTTAAGAAGCAACATGCAACAAGCAGCCACGGCCATACAACAAGCTTAATTTCCTTCAGATCCTTGTCCTGTCCTTCACTTTCCATTTACTTTGAGTTTCTGTCTCCATTAATAGTCCTTTTTCTATTCTGACTTTTTTTGAATTCTTCCACAGAATGGCTGTCTCATTCCTGGTTCCCCCATTTGTTCATGGCTGATCTCTTTTTCCCTCTCAACCCCATTCGCCTGCCTTCTCCCCATTACCTTTGACACCCTTACTAATCAAGAACCTATCGTCCACTGTCAGGGTGAAGCCACATGCAAATTGGTGGAACAGCACCTCATATTTCTCTTGGACAGCTTACAACCCAGAGTTATGAACGATGATTCCCCCCCCCCCTCCCCCACCCTAGAGGTTTTACTGGTCCCACTTTTTGTATCCTTGTGTTCAATTTGTTATCACCTCTTCGCCAGCCAACAATGGGCCATTATGAGGTCCACCCTTCCTTGGTCATCGGTTGCTAGCCATGCTTTGTTCTAGCTATCTTGGTGTTGCCACCAAGGTTTACTGAGAGATAAGCAAATACTGTTTAGGGAGGAACAGTAGTTGCTGGTTTAAATCGAAGATAGACACAAAATGCTGGAGTAACTCAGCGGGGCAGGCAGCATCTCTGGAGATGAGGAATGGGTGACATTTCGGGTCGAGACCCTTCTTCAGCTGAGCAAATACTCTTTGACTCACATGTTTTGGTTTACCTGCTGGGTTATTACTAGCTCAATGCAATTTGTTACACACAATATTTAAAGCTAAACTCGAAGGCAGTTCTAGATAACAATGGATATAATTATATGGTCTGTTGCAACAATTTAAGATGTAATATATTTATGATTTTGGTTATGTATGCAAAAATATTTAGAAGTGTGTTAATCGAGTACAAGATAGGTTGGTAAATAATGAGGAATAGGTGTATATTTTAGAAACAAAGTTGTAGAATCTCACCTCGCCTAGACCATAGTTTGCATTGATTACCATTCTGCCCAAATGTCCCGTCACGGGATCGCACGTAAACAACACACCTGTAACATTGTTAACAGATACATCGTTAGAGTTAAACATTCTACTTGTTCAATTGTGTTCTACTTTCCCCAGACGCCTTCTTATCCAATTTTAAAACTGCACTTCACTGTGCTCCGTGGAGCATAATCATTTCCCCCACTCCCACCAAAAGCATTTACATGTTTCAAGATTACGACCTTCTATCGTAATGTAGAAACAAGGAGCTGCAGCTGCTGGTTTACACAAAAGGACACAAAGTGCTGGAGAAACACAGCAGGTCAGGCAGCGTCTCTGGAGAACATGAATAGGTGACATTTCGGGTCAGAACCCCTCCTCAGACTTACATTCACTGCAGAATACAAGTCTGAAGAAGAGTTCCGACCCGAAGCATCTCCTATCCTTGTTCTCCTGAGATGCTGCCTGACCTGCTGAATCACTCTAGTACTTTATGACCTTTTATCCCACAGTCATAGATATATTTATTTCTCCAGAGAGTGTTTTCTGGTTGTATTTGAAAAGTAAAGAAGTTGTGTTAAAACTTCAGCGTAGTCAATGTATTGATTATGGGTAGTAAAGGGCCTGTCCCACTTAGGCTATCTTTTAGGTGACTACAGGCGACTAGGCTGTCGCCACATGGTCACCGGGGTGTTGCCTGTATGGTCGTGAGTAGTCTCCTCAGTCACCCAAAGAGTCGTAGCGTCTTTCTAGTCACCGCTGGATTTTCAACATGATCAAAAATGTTCGGCAACAGTCGGAGACAGTGGGTTGAAGCCAATGAGCGTAGCTTGACTTCTCCTGACATAGATGCTTTCGTAGGTTATCGCCAGGTGACGTAGGTTGTCGCTGGAGCTGACATCGGTGAATTCCATTGGCGACTACCTACGTCAACCCGCAACAGGTACAGGCGACTGAATTGTCTTCAAACAGGCCGTTCAGCCCAACTGGTCTGCACCGACCAGTGATCCCCGCACATTAACACGATCCTACACACAATAGGGACAATTTACACTTATATATCAAGCCACTTAACCTTTTTGGAATGTATGAGGAAAAGGAAAATCTCAAAGAAAACCCACACGATCACGGGGAGAACGTACTACATCTGTACAGACAGCACCCATAGTTGGGATCGAACCTGGGTCTCCGGCGCTGCAAGTGCTGTAAGGCAGCAACTCTACCACTGTGAAACCGTGCAGCCCAACTTTTGTGCTTTCTACTTTTTGTGAGGTTAACTACAAATGACACTATTTAAAGAACTGACTAGAAGATTTGCCAAAGTCTTGACTAAGTATTATCTCTGAATGTTGTGAGGAACAAAAATCCTGTTTATATATTACATTACAATTCACGAAGTCCTGCAATACACAAATTGATTTGATGTTTAAGAAGGAACTGCAGATGCTGGAAAATTGAAGGGAGACAAAAATGCTGGAGAAACTCAGTGGGTGCAACAGCATCTATGGAGTGAAGGAAATAGGCAACGTTTCGGGCCAAAACCCTTCTTCAATCTGGTTGAGTTTAGTTTATTGTCACCTGTACCGAGGTACAGTGAAAAGCTTTTGTTGCATGCTAACCAGTCAGCGGAAAGACAATACATAATTACAATCGAGCCATTCACAGTGTACAGATACACGATAAAAGGAAATAATGTGAATAACGCTTAGTGCAAGATAAAGTCCAGTAAAAGTCCGATCAAAGATAGGCCGAGGGTCTCCAATGAGGTAAATTCTTGCTCAGGACTGCTCTCTAGTTGTTAGATAGTTAGGACATAAAATGTAATAGATTGTTTATCTCTCCCAGCCATATTGCACTCCCCCCCCCCCCTGTTTTCTTACACCTATATTCCTTTCTCTGGCTTCACAATTTCAACCTCTTCTTCCTGGTCTTCCCGTGTATAAAATCATGAGAGCAATAGGTGTATAAAATCATGAGAGGAATAGACCGGGTAGATGTGCAGAGTCTCTAGGTGAATCGAGGTCCAGAGGACATAGGTTTAAGGTGATGGGGAAAAGATTTCATTGGAATCTGAGGGGACATTTTTTCACTGGGTGGTGGGTGTATGGAGGTAGTTGAGGATGGTTTTGTCCCAATGTTTAAGAAACTGTTAGACAGGTACATGGATAGGACAGGTTTAGAGGGATATTGAACAAACGCAGGCAGGTGGGACTAGTTGGCCGGGACATGTTGGGCGCTGTGGGTAAGTTGGGCCGAAGGGTCTGTTACCACACTGTATTACTCTATGACTATCTCTTTATCTCACATGATTTGTCTTTTGATATGTGGCCTTTATCAACCCCCTCTTTCCTCTCCACACATATACCCACCTATCAGTTGCCAGGTTTTGTCCTGCCTCCATCTCCCTTCCAGTTTTGCCCCTCCCACCATAATCATTCTGAAGAAGGATCCCAACCCGAAACAACACCTATCCCTGTTCTCAAGACTTGTTGAGTGTCTCCAGCACTTTGTGTCTTTCTCCATATTGGAAAATGTGCAGTTTTATTGGCTAAACAAGTTAATGACACTAGGTACACATAAATTAATCAAACAGGTTTTTTACAACAACATAGTCAACACCGTTGAAACTAATGTTATATTGCTGATTCATTTAATACTTGAATTTACATTCTACAGAGGAATTTGAACTCATCATATAAGATCAGTAATTTAGATCTTTGGCTTTTAGTCCAGACACGTATTCAATACATAGACACATAATGCTGGAGGAAATCAGCGGGACACAGCATTTCTGGATAGAAGGAATGGATGACGTTTCATGTCGAGATCCTTCTTCAGAATCTGAGGAATGGTCTCGACTTGAAACATCACTCATTCCTTCTCTCCAGAGATGCTGCCTGACCCGCTAGTTTACTCCGTCATTTTGTGTCTATCTTCGGTGTAAACCAGCATCTGCAGATCCTTCCTACATTTATTCAGTGCACTTCCATTCCACAAAAATCTTAGAATATATATATATATATATTGCTTGCTTGAGTATTGCTTCTAGTTAGTTTTCCTGAATGGAATTGGCATCCTTACCCGCTGTCTGGGCTTCTACCATCTGCTGGATGACCACGCCCATGTTAGACGGCACTGGTTGTCCTCTCTGCCTGCGATACTGCACGGCTTGGAAAGAGTAGAGAGAGGCCCAGCATTTTTGCACAGCATCACACACCTGGGGAAATAAAGCGCTGTATATTCATATGCCAAGAGCATATTTTACTGACGCGCAGATCAGGTATTAACTCAAAACAGTTGAATACAAATGATATTTTAAAGCATTTTATTTTAAATGCCTTATTGTGACTCTGTTACATTAATCACTTAATCCAAACTATTAGCAAATTATAACCTTCTGGGCAGAGGTAAATTTAATCACAGAATTTTTTCCATGATTCTTCTTTTCACCATCATGCTGATATAAATCCGTATTGCATCTTCTCACCTGTTCAAAGTCTTTCAATCCCAGTTCGGTGCTGAGCTGTCCAGCAGCAGAGGAATCCTCTGTGTCCTCCCCAATTGCACTAGATCTGACGGCTAATCGGTCTCCTGTTCCCAGCAGGTTCAACTCAGTTAGCTGATCATGGATGGCACTTTCTATCTCTGGAGCGAGTCTAGTGTTTCTAAACAATTCCACGCATCTGGGGAACATTGAAAGACAATTCATTTGCAATTGTATTTGCAATTGTTCCAAAAGCTTCCCTCAACAGCTCAAACCTGCATATTTTTGAGGCACCAGAACCCATTGATAGCATTCTTTCATAACCCAAATTCTCATAGAAAGCTGTTAATCACAAGGCAAGGAGCAATCCTAGTTTAGAGTTTAGATAATAGTATGGAAACAGGCCCTTCAGTCCACCGAGTCCATGCTGACCAACAATCACCTGTTCGATGTTATTCCACTTTCTCGTTCACTCACTACACACTAAGTTGAATTTACAGAGACCACTTAACCTAGAAACCTGCATGTCCTTGGGATGTAGGTGTAAAGCAGAACACCCAGAGGAAACCCACTCAGTCACAGGGAGAACATGCAAACTCCACACAAACAGCACCTGAGTGCTGTGAGGCTTATTTAATAAGTAGCCTGGAGCCTAAACATATAATAATTTGCAGTTGAAAACTTCACATAAACAGCATTTTAAACTCAAAAAAGACAGTGTTGGCGTAACTCAGCAGGTCAGGGAGCATCTCTGGAGAACATGGATCAATTACATTTTGGGTGGGGACCCTCTTCAGACTCCAGAGATGCCGCCTGACCTTCTGAGTTACTTCAGCATTTTGCGTCATTGTTTGGTAAATGAGCATCTGCCGTTCTTTGTGTCCACATTTTTAACTCAATTGGTTTTCACAGCTTTACACAGAATGACACATTCCCTCCGCAGATGCTGCCTGGTCCATTGAGTTTCTCCAGCAGATTGCTTTTTTGCTTACGATTCCAGCGTTAGCAGTCCCTTGATTCTCTCAGAATATTTCTGATGACTGGTTTCCCCCTCTTCATCCTCATTTGGCATTATCGTATGTAATCCCTGTCAGCTCCACACATCTCACCAACCCATCAAGTTTTGCATCTGACCTGAATTGGTATCCAGCTGCGAAATACTTAAATTCCAAAATTCTCATCCTTGTTTTAACTGTCATGTTGATCTCCTTCAACATTTGTAATTTCCGACCCTCAGACCCTGACTCCAACATTGAACGTTGTCCTCCTACTCGTTGGTCAGAACTTGGGGGATGTTCCAGTGGTGATAAATTACTTTTAATTGAAATAATGTTGGCATTGCAGTTTATAAAATATTCCAGTTATTCAAAACATTCTGGGAAATATGGATGGTATAAATATTTAGATTATTTTTTACCTTTCGCACAGTTCACAAAGATTTCCAGTTTTGCGAGTGCTATTGAAACAGAGAAAATCACAATTAAAATTTAGAAGTAGACAAAAATGCTGGAGAAACTTAGCGGGTGAGGCAGCATCTATGGAGCGAAGGATCTATGGACCCTTCTTCAGACCCGAAACGTCACTTATTCCTTCTATCCATAGATGCTGCCTCACCCGCTGAATTTCTCCAGCATTTTTTCTACCTTCGATTTTTCCAGCATCTGCAGTTCTTTCTTAAACATAAAAATTTAGAAGGTGATTGGAGTTGGCACATAACACAAATGCTAATTATGTTACTGGAAATTTATTTTAGTGTGGTATCAATACAGCGTTGAGTATAAGGGCCAAGAACTCATGTTGCAACTTCGTAGGACTTGGTTTAGGCTGCATTTGGACCATTGTGCGCAGTGCTACATGCCTCTTTACAGGAAGGATGTAGAGGTTTTGGAGAGGGTGCAGAAGATGTTTACCAGAACGCTACCTTGGTATCAGCAACAAGCAAGATTGGACACACTTGAATAGTTTTCTCTGGAGAGTTGGAGGCTGATGGGAGACCTGATAGAAGTATATAGAATTATGTGAGGCATAGGTAGGATAGACAGACAGAATAGTTTTGCCAGGGTGGATGTGCTAAACTCTACAGGGTATGACTTGAAGGTGAGAAGGGCAAAGTTTAAAGGGGCAGTGCAAGCGTTTTTACACAGAGCGTAGTGAATGTTTGGAACTCACTGCCAGGGTGCTGATGGAGGCAGATACAATAGTAATGTTTAAGAGGCTTTGGGATATGGGTGATGAGCATGCAGTGGGCATTAGTTTACCTTGGCATCATGACAGGCCTAAATGTCTGTTCCTGTGCTGTACTGTCGTATGATCTATGTTCTAATTCTTGAAAGGGCGTTAAAATCTAATATTTTAAGGAGTTTACATTGCACTAATTAAGGGAAGGACAATACCCTGCCACGAAAGGCAGTGGAGGCCAAATCACTGGATGCATTTAAGAGAGAGTTAGATAGAGCTCTAGGGGCTTGTGGAATCGAGGGATATGGGGAGAAGGCAGGCACGGATTATTGATAGGGGACGATCAGCCACAATCACAACGAATGGCGGTGCTGGCTTGAAGGGCCGAATGGCCTTCTCCTGCATCTATTTTCTATGTTTCTATGTTAATACCATGCCACATCACTGATTTCCACCACGGCTTGCTGGAGATGCCTATTCATTTTCATGTGGTGTTCTAGGGCTGTAGTAGTGACGCAGAGACCTGCAGGTACAGTAAACTGGCAGACAAAAAGACACAGCACATTACTTCATGTTGGATGAGCGAGTATTATTTATCACTTTAAGTACCATTACCTGAAATGTTCAAGTAATGAATGGAACCAACAACTCTAAGGTATAATAATATATTTATTCTTGTATAAGGTAGGTATGTTACAAAACTTACCTTCAGCGGCGCTGCAGTTCTGCCACTGGCAATGTGCGCGACTTTGGCGCCTTTGAGGAGGGGACGGGATTAACATGCCGTTTTCTCATGCCTGTCCGCGATATATTTTCTCAGGCTTTACCTAATGCTGAAAATTCGTTCTGACTGCTATTCTCAGATTTTTTTTTAAACCACGGGACAATTTCAGCACTGGAGTAAAATAAAATGCGACTTCTAACGCCGTCAACGCAGGCAACGGAACGGATCTCACGTACGGGACAAAGCAAGGTAAGTCGTTTATTTTTACATATAAACTTGCTTCTTAGGATGGCTTTAGTCAAAATTTCACGTTGCAAAAATGTGTTTTGCGCCCCATACGAACCGGCAGTGTTTTTCCTGCCGATATGGGGTTTAAATTCACCGCAAACCGCAACGTTCCAATCGATCGCGTTCCACAAAAACCCACTCGCAAAATGATTAAATGGCCATTAATTTACGGGAATTCAACAATAAATTCTTTCCATTTGGCCTATAAATTCATGACAATGAGATTAAAAAATCATGTTATCTTGTGAATTATTGTGTGAATATTATTTGGACACTTCTATTCAAAAATGTTAACCTTTTCTTAAGAAATGGATAGATGTTTAGATCTAGTAATTGAATTTTGTAATTAGCTACAGTTAGGTAACTAATTATATGCTTTAATTTCAGGTCATCCAAGTAAGATTGTTTCATCTTTGTTTCAGTTCTTCAATCTATAATAACTGAACATTTCTTTCAGTTCTCTTAATTTTTAAGAAATTTATGGGCTTTTGACTGTCCTTGATCACAGCTTTTGAGTTAAGTCAATTGGAAAGCAATAGGGAACAAGATGCTAATTTCAGAGTTTGAAAATGGCCATAACTTTTTTAATACTGAAGATATGAAAGTGAATTAGGTGTCAAATTAAACTTTTTTTATATGCTTTATCTGATGGGATAAATTGCAGGCTTGATTTTATAAATCACAACATTTGGTAACATTGCTATATAAGGGAGTAAGTTTTAGTCTGGTGATATTTCAGTGGAACTGCTCTCATGAAAAATCATCGAGCTGAAATATAACTCCTTCTCACTCAGCACAGATGCTATTTTTCTTCTGGACTATTACCAAACATGTACTTATCTTCTTAACAGTTTCCGAAGCACAATGAAGGAACCCGTGTTCTCCAGATCTACAATGGAATACTTGCTATCTATACTATTACTAAAACTCTCATCTTGACCACTTCCGGTCTGCGTAAAAACGATCCCCCATAGTGCTAAGATTTTTCACCACCTTACTCACCATTCTCCTCTGCTGCAATTCAAATAAGTTTTGTTCCAATCGGTGAAATTATACAAAAGTTGTGAAGGTTTAAAAATCGTAAAAACCTCCCCTCCCGGAACCCGCTGTCAAAAACGAGGCGAGGAGAATTAAAAGCTGAAGGGGCGCAGTGTGTTGAGCAGCTCTCGTAGAGTCAGCGGCTCGCGGAGAGTGTGCAGCTCGTGGAGAGTGCGCAGCCTGCGGAGAGTGAGCAGCCTGCGGCCTGCTTCTGCAGCGACGAGCACAACCAGCCGGAAGCTGCTGAGTTGAACCGGAAGCCTCCGAGTGAAACCCGAGTGGGACCGGGATCTGCTGCGTGAGGCCGAAAGCTGAAGGTGTGGGGTGAGGAGAGTGCGAGCCCCGCCCCTCCCCACACCCGCCCTTCCCCTCCCCCCCCACAACCCCCCCCTTCCCCATCCCCCTTTCCCCACATCCCCCTCCCCCCACCCACGCTCCCCCACCCCCGCTTCCCCCACCCCCGCTTCCCCCACCCCCGCTTCCCCACCCCCGCTTCCCCACCCCCGCTTCCCCACCCCCTTTCCCCACACCCCCATTGCAAGTGCTGTAAGGCAGCAACGTTACCATTGTGCCACTGTGCCCCCTTTCTTATAAATAAAATGTATTCGCGATCGCAGTCCCCTACTACAGTCCCCTACAAATTCTGCAGTTGAGTATCCTGTATTTTGGGGACATTGCAGGTGTCAACACACCCAGTGCAATGGGATAGCCTCATCCAGGTAGATCGGCCATCGTGACCACCAATTCTCCCTGCCAGGTAGGTATCTGACTTAAATCTCATCCTTATAATTTCACAAGAATTATATTAATCTATTTCAGCATTTACAGTATGTGGAGAGAATCTGAGCTGCAGCTTTTATTTTGGTTACCCTACTTGAACAGTTCTTGATTGGGGAACTCATGATACATTTTTTTCATCTCCCAATTGGGCATGTTTGCAATATTCCAGTTGCGTTGCTGCTATTTTACTCACCTGCATTCCAAAGCGTTTGCGCATTTCTGTCAGCTGTGCCAGTTGAGCTCCTTTGCCGCCCACCAATGCAGTACATTGGCACGCCTCATCAGACAATGGCAGCACTAGCCTAGACCAGTTCGGCACCTCAGGTTCCTGGGGCCTTTCAGCTGCTACTGAGTCTGGGGCCTGTCGCCCACTTTCATTCCTAAGGAAAAAAAACAAAACATGAACTTCTCAACTTTAAAAAGTGCCCAGTAATGATATTGATTTCCTTTTCACAGGAGACCTACCTATAATGAAACTCAATTATCCCCCAGCCACGAACAGTTAAGTCCAAACGGTAGGTAGCCACACACTCATGGATTCGACTTTCCCATTTTAGTCCCCCGTACATCACTGGGGAAGCACTTTTATCAATGGACACTTGCAGGTTAAACAGCTGGTTCGCTATCATGGAGAAAAAAGAATGTGTGACAGGAAGCAGCAACATCTTAACATCTAACGACATTCCATGGCCTAATTAATGTTAAGTGAAACTAATTGCATATAAATCAGGACACAAAATGTTGGAGTAACTCAGCGGGTCAGGCAGCATCTCTGAAGAACCTGAATCGGTGACATTACAGGCCAGGACCCTTTTTCAGACTGCTGAATGCTCCTTGCTGCTGACTGACCCATCAAGTTACTCCAGCACTTTGTGTCTTTTTATGTAAACCAGCATCAGCAGTTCCTTATCTTGCATACAAATCATGATTTGTATTTCCACCCTAATAGTTCTGTCAACCTGAAAGTGAAAATGAAAGTGTTTTTTGTATCAAGGTGTGTCACTGCTTCATTAAAATGTTTTCATACTGTATCTTTCGCACAAATGTGAAATGATGGGTGTTCTCTCTAACTACATCTCACCTGATTGAGACAACTCTGCTCCAGTGGCAATACAATTGCGATGTTATCACAGGGCAACTGTGACAGCTGTATCATTCACAGATATGACAGCTGTATCATTCACAGATATGACAGGTTTATACCTATACCAATGCTCTGCAAACCTATGTGTGTGTCTGATCATAGGAAATATTAATATCCTATTGAAAATGGTATCTTTCTTATTCTACAGTATTGGAAATAGTATTATCTTGTGTTCCTTTAAACTGATATAATGAAGGTTTAAACAAAATGCACCAAACAGAAATGATATTCAAAAATTCCCCAAAAGCTTGGCTGTGTCCAGAAGAGACAGATAACTATATTCTGAAGAGAGGTCTCAACCCGAAACGTCACCTATTCCATAAATGTTGCCTCACCTGCTGAGTTTCCCCAGCATTTTCATCTACCTTCTATTATTTTCTTCAAGATCAGGCAGTCTCCTCCATGACAATCTGCACTCAATAGCTAATACATTGTTTTAGGACACAACCTTCGTGGGAAGGTTACAGAACAATCTAAAACATTCCTATTATATATGTAGAATACTTCTTCACAGGCGAACAAATGCAAAATGGAGAATACCTCATCTGTATCTTCCTATCACTCGGTAGACACAAAATGCTGGAGTAACTCAGCGGGACAGGCAGCATATCTGGAGAGAAGGAATGGGTGACGTTTCATGTCTGATGAAGGGCCTCGACCCGAAACATCACCCATTCCGTCTCGCCAGAGATGCTCCCTGTCCCACTGAGTTACTCCAGTAATTTGTGTCCACCTATCACTCCCCAGGCTTTGTCCTGCCCCTTCTCTCTTCCGGATTTCTACCCTACCACCCCCCCCCCCCCCACTCCCGCCCCTCAATCCTGACCTGAAAAGTAACTTATTTATGTTCTCCAGATATGCTGCCTGGTCTGTTGAGTTACTCCAGCACTTTGTATATTTTAAAAAAAACTATAATGAAACTCAGCCTCAGTCACAAACAGTAAAAACTCAAACAGTAGTTTCCCACTCATTCACAGATTCTAATTTCTCATGTTCCTACCCCATTCATCACTGAGGAAGCACTCTTAACAACAGGCCCTTGTTAAGATTGTTAAGGGCTTGGACGCGCTAGAGGCAGGAAACATGTTTCCGATGTTGGGGGAGTCCAGAACCAGGGGCCACAGTTTAAGAATAAAGAGTAAGCCATTTAGAACGGAGATGAGGAAACACTTTTTCTCACAGAGAGTGGTGAGTCTATGGTATTCTCTGCCTCAGAGGGTGGTGGAGGCAGGTTCTCTGGATGCTTTCAAGAGAGAGCTAGATAGGGCTCTTGAAAATAGTGGAGTCAGGGGATATGGGGAGAAGGCAGGAATGTGGTATTGATTGGGGATGATCAGCAATGATGACATTGAATGGTGGTGCTGGCTCAAAGGGCCGAATGGCCTATTCCTGCACCTATTGACTATTGACCAGAGGCGAGGGGGGGTGGGCAGGGGTTTGATCTCAAGGCATAAAGCATGGTTAACTGGCTATCATCATGCAGCTGTTGTGGGAACTCTATTGTTCAGAGATATAGCATAGAAACAGGCCCTTCGGCCCATGGAATCCACACTGACCATTGATCACATGTTCATATTGGTTCTATGTTATCCCAACTTTCTCACCCACTCCCAACACACTAGGGGCAATTTACTGAGGCCAATTAACCCACAAGCATGCACGTTTTTGAATTGTGAGAAGAAATCAGATCACCTGGATGAAATACAAGCAGTTATAGGGAGAGTGTTCAAACTCCACACAGACAGCACCCAGAATCAGGATCAAACCCGGGTCTCTGGCACTGTGAAGTGGCAACTCTACCAGCTGTGCCACTCTGCCACCCTTGCGTTAACTACTTGACTTAACTCACCTGCTGTAAAGCTGACCCTGTACAGGTCACCAATTATTTCATCATCAGCCATATCCGCCAAAGAGATATCTGACCAGTCAATGCCTGCCTTTCTCCCATCAGGAAACATCACAAAGCCGATTTTCATACTGGAAGAAGATAGTTAAGATTTTTCTTAATTGGAACCAGCTGAACGACCTAAAGGCAGCTTTTCACCATGCAAGGCATTGTACAAAATAAACTATTCTGATTTCTGCTTTGATTTAAAAGGAAATATATTATTAATAGGTCGATTACGAAACATCCAAAAATGCAATTCTAATGTGCTTTCTTTATGAAACTGTAACTTATAGTCTCAGGAAAATTTCATGATAAGCCTAGACAAATTTTAGAAAAATATTCCAAAAGATCATATCAACCTGCCAAGTCAAGTCAAGTCAAGTCATGTCAAGTTTATTCATCACATACACATACTAGATGTGCAGTGAAATGAAAAGTGGCAATGCTCGCGGATTGTGCAAAAAAACAAACAAACTACAAACAGAATGAAACAGAATCACATATTCACATATTACATATCTGTGGGAGGAAAAAAGGAAAAAAAAACAGCAATTTTAAAAAGACACCACACAACAGTAAAATGGTACAGTAAAGTAAGTCCCTGGTGAGATAGGAGTATACATTCCTAATGGCCTCTTGGAAGAAAATCCTTCTCATCCTCTCCATTCTCACAGCATGGAAACGGAGGTGTTTGCCTGACCGTAGCAGCTGGAACAGTCCTTTGCTGGGGTGGAAGGGGTCCCCCATGATCTTGTTGGCTCTGGAGTTGCACCTTCTGATGTATAGTTCCTGCAGGGGGGCGAGTGAAGTTCCCACAGTGCGTTCGGCCGAACGCACTACTCTCTGCAGAGCCTTCTTCTCCTGGGCAGAGCAGTTCCCAAACCAAATCGTGATATTTCCGGACAAGATGCTTTCTGCAGCTGCTGAGTAAAAGCACTGGAGGATCCTCAGAGACACTCTGAATTTCCTTAATTGCCTGAGGTGGTAAAGGCGCTGCCTTACCTTACGAGTGTTGCAGCGTGAGATGTCCATGTCATATCCTCAGAGATGCGGACTCCCAGGTATTTAAAACAGCTCACCCTATCCACAGTATCCCCCATTTATCTTCAATGATGTGTACGTCCTCGGATGATGTGCCCTCCTAAAGTCCACGATCAGCTCCTTAGTTTTTTTGATATTCAAGAAGAGGCTGTTGTCCTGACACCAGAGTGTCAGATCAGCCACCTCCTCCCGGTAGGCCTTCTCATCGTTATCTGAGATCAGGCCCACCACCACAGTGTCATCAGCAAACTTGATTATAGAGTTGCAGCTGAACCTAACCGCACAGTCATGTGTGTACAGGGAGTACAGTAGGGGGCTGAAGACGCAACCCTGGGGGGATCCTGTGCTCCGGGTGAGGGACTTCGATGTACTTCCTCCCGTCTTGACTACCTGGGGCCTGGCGGTGAGAAAGTCCAGGACCAAGGCACACAGGGGGGTGTTGAGCCCCAATTCCAGCAGCTTGCCGTGGAAATATATTTGCCGTGCAAATATTTATTTCTTGTGTTGCTGTCTCTTTATATTTTCAGTGATTCAAGGCATGCAGCTATTTACTGTAATATTATAAAGGAATTGGAAAAGTGGAATTACCGATTTGGTTTTATTCAGTCGTGGAACAATATCTCAGTAAAGGGTTGCCGGAGGTTGAGGGGAGACCTGACAGAAGTATATAAAATTATGATAAGCATGGATAAGGTAGAGAGTCAGAACCTTTTCTTCCCCAGGATAGAGATTTCAAAGACTAGAGAGGAGAGCTTTAAGGTAAAAGCGATAGCGTTTAAAGAGATGTGCTGGGTAAGTTTTTTTTTTACACAGTCGGGGATACCTTGAACCTGCTGTCAGTGGGTGGTGGTGGGGGCAGATACAATAATGGTGTTTAAGAGGTTTTTAGGTAGCCTCTTGGATATGCAGAGAACAGAGAGGTGTGGAACATGTGCAAGCAAATGAGATTAGTTTACGCAAAGCATCTGGCCCCAGATAAAATAAGTATCTGTCCAAGTACTGAAGACCTGGGCGGAAAAACTAGCCAGAGTATTAAAAGGCTTCTGCAACCTCCTACCTGTGTTTTGCATTAATGTCTTGTTCTTTCATAGAATATATAATGAATGTATAATCTATATTTTGCATGCTGCCTGAGACTGCGTGCCTGTGAATCTGCTACTGGCAAGATTTTAATTGTACCTGCACCTCGCCTTACTTGTGCATATGACAATAAACTCAACCTGACTTGAATCATTTCATTTCATTTTATTATTTCAAATAATAAAAATGAGAGTATGGTGAGTACTTCATTGATCCACTTGGTCCTGTTTGGTTTAAGAGTCTATTGTATTTAATCTCCAGACAACTGGTCTGGGTGAGGTCTGCTACGATTCTACCGTGTTGTATGCAAAACAACGCATTTCACAGCACTTAGGTACATGTGACAATAAAGTGTCATCATAAAGTATAATCATTCATCAAGCATTTGAAATCTGCTAAATGGGTTTTCAATGCAAATCTGTCCAGAAAATGCCAGTGCACTCAACTTACTTTGTGGTGGTTGCAGAAATGGATAGTGCCAATAAATTCACCGATAATCCATTCTACAGAAGACAAAGATATGGTAAATGATTGGTGCATGATTTATGCAAGAACAAATGACAATGCCTTTGGCTAGCTCTCCAACCCAGATCACAGATGGTCAATCTAGTACATTATATCAATTGGTCTTATTAATACTATTTTTTGTTTTATAATACAGTTCCAAGTCATTGTGACTAATTATGGAATTCACGGAACTAAATTCTAACTTACACTTGGACCAAAAATAATCAGCATAATCTCAAATTTGAGAATTCTGCTTTCTCAGTATATTTTCAAGGGCAACAGTGGATAGGACTTAAATAGTAACATTTCTAGCAATACCCTGTTTCCCAGAAATAACAAGATTCAAAATATTATTTCAAATAATAAAAATGAGGATTTGGAGGTGCTCACCTATAAATGTCACTGAAAATTAAAGTGAAAGCAATTACCAAATATTTACTGTGTGTCACAAAATTAATTGATGACAAAATTCTGATTGGGTTACAAAATCTCAATCTGCTGCAATCTTGCAATTGTCAAGTCAAGCTCAGTAATTCTGTTGTAAAATTAATTCAGGATGGTCTTTCAACCATTAATTTCATATGGATATAGTTTCTTCTTTCTGAGTCAAATTTAGGAAATAAAATTAATAATAATCTGATATGTTAGGGACAACTTTACTGGAAAAAAATCATAATTCTTGACATTAGCCTATAATATGGCTTATAATATGGCCTGCAGGAGTAGGCCATTCGGCCCTTCGAGCCAGCACCGTTATTCACTGTGATCAAGGCTGATCATCCACAATCAGTAACCCGTTCCTGCCTTCTCCCCATATCGCTTGACTCCGCTATCTTTAAGAGCTCTATCTAACTCTCCCTTTAAAACTACCAGAGAATTGGCCTCCACTGCCTTCTGAGGCAGATAATTCCACAGATTCACACCTCTGTGGGTGAAAAAGTGTTTCCTCATCTCCATTCTAAATGGCCTACCCCTTATTCTTAAACTGTGGCCCCTGGTTCTGCACTCCCCCAACATCGGGAACATGTTTCCTGCCTCAAGTGTGTCCAATCTCTTAATAATCTTATGTGTTTCAATCCTTATAAATTCCAGTGTATACAAGGCCAGTCGCTCCATTCTATCAACATATGACAGTCCAGCCATCCCGGGAATTAACCTCGTGAAACCTACGCTGCACTCCCTCCATAGCAAGAATGTCCTTCCTCAAATTTGGAGACCAAAACTGCACACAATACTCCAGGTGTGGTCTCACCAGGGCCCTGTACAACTGCAGATGGACGTCTTTACTCCCATACTCAACTCCTCTTGTTATGAAGGTCAATTTAACATATATAAACCATGCAAAAATTATTGGCATTAGTAATTTCTGTCACATCAGCAATACAAACAGAACATCAATTTTCTCCAGAGGTGTAGTTTTATAGTCAACTTAGGTTAAAATAATAGCTGCATTTAATTACTTAAATTGAATATCCTCTAGCTACTGTTTAAATTGATTACCCTCAATCAATAAATTAACAAGCTTGTGAATAATCTTCATTCTCAGTAAATTATATGAATTCTCATCCTTTAAATTGTTCCATCATTAAAGACAATAATGTAAACAAAATCAGTTGCATTACCTCAAAATGTGCAAGAATCAAAACATACCGATACATATGTGCCCAATTCCTGACACCTAGAGTGAAAACAAATAATTAGCAAGGTTACAATCCATTTTATAATTATGTAGTTTATATGTCATGAATTCACTCCGAAGAATATCGGTAATGGTTGGGTTTGTGTAATGTGGGGGTTGAACAGACTATGTCAGCTAGAATGTTGTCAGCTTAATTAGCAGCACATTTCCAACCCTATTTAATAAAACAAGTAGATGTTTTCGAAGAATGCTTAGACTAACTTGAACGGACCAAAAATCATGAGGCCACCTGGGAGGACACTAAGAATCGCTTTGCCTTCCTAGAAACATCCTAGACTAGCTCGGTGTCTGATAGGATACATAACTCATGTGTAGGAAGGAACTGTAGATGCTGGTTTACACCGAAGATAGACACAAAATGCTGGAGTAACTCAGCGGAGTAAAGGGCCTGTCCCACTTACGTTTCTTTGGTATGCAAATTACGCGACCTCGTGGTCGCGTTGAGGTGCACGGGCATCGTATGGCCGTGCGGGGCCGGTCCCACTGAGAATCGCAGAGGGGTATGTAGTTGTGCGCGACATCGCGCGGGGCTCCGAAATTTTTGTAATGAACTAAATCTTCGCGTGCCAACGGTCTATCGCGGAACTGATGGCCAAAGTGGGACAGGCCCAAGACCCTGGCGCGATGCAACATCTCACCTCCAACTGCAGCAGAAGCAGGTAAACGATCGCCAAACTCGGCCTGGCACTCATGACCGTTGCAGTCCGGATCCGCCCCCATTTCTACTCCCAGAGCGGGGCCAAGAAAATTGAAGATGGACACAAAATGCAGGAGTAACTCAGCGGGACCGGCAGCATCTCTGGAGAGAATGAATAGATGACGTTTCAGGTCAAGACCCTTCTTTTCAGACTGAAGAAGAGTCTCGACACGAAACATCACCCATTCCTTCTCTCCACAGATGCTGCCGGTCCCGCTAAGTTACTCCAGCTTTGTGTCCGTCTTCAAAATGACGTCACGCGCTCCAGACGGCTCTGCATACGCATGAAATCGCGCTTCTCAGTGGGACCGGCCCCGTGCAGCCATAGGATACCCGTGCGCCTCAACGCGACCACGAGGTCGCGTAATTTGCAAAGAACACGCAAGTGGGACAGGCCCTTAAGGCAGCATCTCTGGAGAGAAGAAATTGATTATGTATTGTGTCGAGACCCTTCTTCAGAACTCACACCATAATGGTACGATGGAGGACAGTGAGTTTTGACACATAGTCACCTGTTCTTAGAGTTAAAGTTATTATATATCTGCATGCTTCCACCATTAGGGTAGAGCTTCACCTTTGGGGAGAGAGAGATGAGCTTCACCTTCGGGGTGAGAGAGAGAAGGACCTAACCTAGAGGGGGAGAGCGCGAGAGCTTGGACTACGGTGTATGCTGGTGCCAACCAGGAGACTTGAATACGCAAAGGGGCATGAGACCCATTATTTTGTATTGTTACATTATTGATAGTTTTTCTGATTTTACTTGTATTTTGCTTTAATAGTTATTTGTGCTCTTCAGGATGTGATTTCTCCATTCATTGATGCAAATCCTTGAATTCTGAACATATTGTGTTACAGTTTGTGATCTAGTTTACTCGCCCTCCTACGAGATTACACAGTAGTTGACAATGCAGTGGATCGGATTTCACAATTACTGTACACAGGGCAACTGAATGAACCGGACATTCATTTCCTCTCTAAGGTCATTTAAAGATTTATATCAAAAATGCAGATGATCAAATAACAGTGATATTCCAAGGATTCCTTGCTCCTTGTTTATTTAAGGATACATTTGGATATAAATTATTTTGGACAGGCATTTGGATATAAATTATTTTGGACAGGCACTTGGATAAGAAAGGAGCAGAGCAATACAGATTTAATGTGGGGAAATGGGAGTATTATAGATATGCATCACAGTTAACATGGAAGAGTTGGGCCCATTTCTGACCAGTACACCTTTATGACTCTGTGACTCTAAAGCATCATTGTTCTGGGCAGGGACTCTGACTAGGAAAGAGTCAGACCTTTAAGGTCTGACAGTTCGTCACTGTCTTATCTATAGTAGAATTTAACAACAGCAACTTTGGTCATATGTTGTACTACAACTTGACTTCACTGTAATTCTGATCCACCCTTTTGTCCATGTGTAGCTGCATTATAAGCATGTACAACTACTCTCAAAACACGCTATATTGATACGGAAGTGCCACTTCCATTTAGCAACCAGTGTTAATAAGCGTAAAATCAATAAACCGCAGATGCTGAAAATCTGAAGCAAAACCAGAAAACGTTGGAAATGCTCAGCAGGCCCAGTGGAGGGAAAAACAGAGTTTGCAACGCAGGTTCAATGATCATTCATGAAGACATGAAATATTACAACAAATAGGCAATGTTATGATGCCGGGAAGAGAGTGATGGAAACAACGAAAGGAATCTGAAAGCTGGGATGTTATTTTGCGGTTGTTTAAAATGATGGTGCACTTGGAGTATTGTTTAGTTTTCATCATCCTGCATTTGCAAAGATGCCACTAAATAGGAGAGAGTGCAGAAAAGATTTATTAGGATGTTTCCAGGACTGCAGGGACCGAGTTACATGGAGAGGTTGGGCAGGTTAGAACTGTATTTGTTGGAGTGTAGGAGTGAGGCTAAGTAGCCAACTTTTAGAGGTGTGTACAATTATGAGGAGCAGAGACAACATATCACTTGCCAGGCACTCCCCCTCCCCACCTCTCTTTTCCAGCTTTATCCCCCTACTCCTAACAATCTGAAGAGGGGTCCCGACCGGAAATGTTGCCTATCCATTCCACCCCAGATCCTGCCCAACGCATTGAGTTCCTCCAGCATGTGAAAAAAAAAAAGATTGAATTAGATATCAACACACAACAGTGGACAGTAGATCTCAATTAGCCAAAGAGTTACACATTCATCAGCAATGACAGAAAGCACAATTTTCATCACCATAAGAGTGGTCCCTGAGCCCACAGAGAAGAAGTTCCTTTCTTTCATATCCCTCAATTTCAATTTCTCCAACAAATTGACCCCACTGCTCATAGTGGGTCTGTTGATCGTTGTACCTGGGGGGGGGGGGGGGGGGGGGAGAGAGAGCAATTAACATAGCATCATAAAACACTGAGCAATAAAACAACCATTCTTAATTTCAATGTTTAATGGATTCTTGGTCTCATTTGCAAATTTCAGACTTCAATGTCAGTGAGACCAATGGTAAGCTCCATGTGAACTATTATTAACGTCTCTACTTCCTTAGGAGACTTAGGAAGTTCGGCATGTCCCCAACAACTCTCACCAACCTCTACCGATGTGCCGTAGAAAGCATTTTATTGGACCATGACACAACATGGTTTGGGAAGAACACCTTCCAAGACCACAAGAAATTACAGATAATTGTGGATGTAACCCAAATCACGACACATACCAAACCTCCCATCCATTTCCGTTGACAGTTTAGCACACAACTAAGGTTTTTCACTGCACCTTGTTACATGTGACAATAACTAAACTAAACTATTATTGCCAGGGGTGGTGATGGAGGCAGTTATAATAGTGGCATTTAAGAGGCTTTTAGATTGGCATATCGATATGCAGGATATGGAAGGATATAGATAACGTGCAGGCAGAGGAGATTCGTTTCTCATGGCATTATGTTTGGCATGAACTTTGTGGGCCTGTCCTTGTGCTGCATTAAGTTCAACTGAGTTTATTGTCATGTGTCCCTGATAGGACAATGAAATTCTTGCTTTGCTTCAGCACAACAGAACATAGTAGACATTGACTACAAAACAGATCAGTGTGTCCATATATTATATACACATATGAATAAATAAGCTGATAAAGTGCAAATAACAGATAATGGGTTATTAATGTTAAGAGTTTTGTCCGAGCCAGGTTTAATAGCCTGACGGCTGTGGGGAGGTAGCTATTCCTGAACCTGGTCGTTGCAGTCTTCAGGCTCTTGTACCTTCTACCTGAAGGTAGCAGGGAGATGAGTGTGTGGCCAGGATGGTGTGGGTCTTTGAATATACTGCCAGCCTTTTTGAGGCAGCGACTGCGATAAATCCCCTCGATAGAAGGAAGGTCAGAGCCGATGATGGACTGGGCAGTGCTTACTACTTTTTGTAGTCTTTTCCTCTCCAGGGCGCTCAAGTTGCCGAACCAAGCAACGATGCAACCGGTCAGCAAGCTCTCTACTGTGCACCTGCAGAAGTTAGACAGAGTCCTCCTTGACAAACTAACTCTCCGTAATCTTCTCAGGTAGTAGAGGCGCTGATGTGCTTTCTTGATAATTGCATCAGTGTTCTCGGTCCAGGAAAGTTCTTCAGAGATGTGCACGCCCAGGAATTTGAAGCTCTTAACCCTTTCAACCATCGACCCGTTGATATAAACGGGACTATGGGTCCCCATCCTACTCCTTCCAAAGTCCATAATCAGTTGACTGTTCTATGTTTTAAAGAAAAAATGAATAAACCCTCCTAGTGAACACATTGAAGATTAACAAGTCTTTTTCTGCCAAATAGTCTAACATGTGTTTTGCAGGCAGCAGGTCTCTCTGGCCTGTTTTGTCTTGAATGGATGTCTTAGAGACCACTGACTTTGAACTGGATGCTAACTCTAACCAGTGGAAAAGGCTGCGCAGTCCTTCAAAATGAAATTGTTAAATGCCAAATTCAGTCAAGTAGGCTATAAAAAATATATATCGATAGTAGTGCATGGTATTCTTACACATTGAATGGAGAAGTTTAGCAAAGTGGTATTTTAATCTGAGAGTGCTATCCAATGTCGAAGAAACCGTGTTGTGAGCATCAAATACGACAGACCAGATTGGAGGAGGTGGAAGCAAATTGATACTTCATCTGGGATGACTGTTCTACAAGGCTTAGAAGGCTACTGACATACTGCGGATAAATGGCACGGACAAGGTGTGTTTTAAGGACCTGTGCATGTGGTCAAATCCCTGGCACCTGCTGGCACTCCTGCTTTAGATAATTAACTGGAACATAATATGGAAAGGCTACCTATGAGAGTTTGTGTTTCAACAGTTGGTGGTGAGTGATACAAGAACATAGGTCTCAAGGATGCACCCTGGTTTCAACTTTCAATTTGTCAGCTCTTTCCCTCCTCCTCTAATATCCATCATAAAACCCATCTTGTACACAAAGCTGATCATCCCTCATGTGACTTGGCATCACATTTTAACTTAAAACAGTCCCATGAACAGTCGCTTGACTTGATAACATTAATGGAGCTACATTAGTGTGTACTTATTTTGGATGTTGTTCTCCTTTTCCTTTGAAGTTACATCCCATACACTCTCCTCCCTCTGACAAACAGCTAATGAAACCTTTAATACTTACCCAATTTCAATTTACACTCTATTGTATTGTTCGCAGTTTATTATTTCTCAGGAGTACTGAGATATAGTGAAAAACTTTGTTTTGCAGGTTTTCCAAGCAGACCATGCCAGACAGGAATACAGAAGAAAAAGTAAACACTGGAACAAATTGTACTAAACAAGTTTAATGTGCCAATGTATAATTAGTTTCAAAGGTAGACTAAAATGCTGGAGTATCTCAGCAGGACCTCTGGAGAGAAGGTATGGGGACCAGGAATATTTATTAGTTTCCCTCATTTTCCTCCCCCTGACTCTCAGTCTGAAGGAGGGTCTCGATTCGAAATATCACCTATTCCTTTTCTCCAGAGATGCTGCCTGACCTGCTGAGTTATTCCAGCATTTTGTGTCAATATTCGGCATAAACCAGGATCTGTCGTTCCTTTCTACACATAATGTTTGCGGTAACCATTTATAATTAGAAATTATCACAAACTTGAAACCATTTCTACTCACTTTTGTAGGTCTGTAAAGAACTTTGAACTCCATTTTTCTTTGGCAATACTCTCAGCGATGGCACTTGGGTGAATATCAGTGTCAAAATTAAAGACGGTGGAAAAGGAGGTCCATCTATCCAGGAGACAAGGTAAGAATAATTTGATCAGTGCCATAAAAGTGAACCAAGTGTTTCCTATCAAGGACTAAGATCATTTATTCGATCTACACACCCTTCCATGGCTTCAGAGTAAAAGGATATAGCTTTAGAAAGGAGACGAAGAGGAATTTATTTAGTCAGAGGGTGGTGAATCTGTGGAATTCATTGCCGCAGACGGCCGTGGAGGCAAAGTGATTGGGTATGTTTAAGGTGGAGATTGATAGATACTTGATTAGTATGGGTGCCAAGAATTTGTGGAGAAAGCAGCAGAATGGGGTTGAAGGGATAGATCGATCAGCCACGATTGAATGGAAGAGTAGACTCGATGGGTCGAATGGCTTACCACTGCTCCTATGACATATCAACTTATGAACTTATGAAGATATTTAAATTTTATATCAAAGTCGCGTGATGAGACTACGTGAAGAACCCCCCAGCCTGCATGCGCATCAATACATCTTCGCATGGCATGAGATACGGATGCATTCAGAAATGTGATTTTGAAAATGCATCCGGTAAAGTGATTTTTCTTTGCAGGAACGGTTCAGCGGGCCCAGAGATGCTGACAGGCGCGATCTGTACAGAAACCACCAGTAAAGCTCTGGAAGGGAGCAAGTGGCCCAGCCTGGTCTCGAGATGCTGACAGGCGCGACCTGTACAGCAACCACTGTTAAAGCTCCAGATGGGAGCAGTTGGCTGGCTTGGTCTCGGAGAAACTGGCAGGCGCGACCTGCACAGTAATCCACCAAGGCTCCAATACGGAGCAGCCTGCCGCACCGGGATCGGCGATGCTGGCAGGCGGGACCTGCACAGCAACCTCCGTTTAATGCTCTGAAAGGGAGCAGTTTGGAAGCGTGGGGCCGAAGAGACTGTACGCTGTTGGAGAGACGCTGGCAGGTAAGGTCTGCATTTAAACCTCTGTGGATGCTCCGAAATGGAGCCGGGCTCGGAGACACTGGCAGCATAGGTAACCATACACTAACCTCTGCCATCTCTGAAAAAGAGCAGGTTGGCGACCCAGGCTCAGGGACGCTGGCAGGGTGGCCTGCAGAGCAACCTCTGAAAGCTCCAAAATGGAGCAGCTTGTCGACCCCAGTTCAGGGAAGACCAATTCAAGAGTTCAAGTTCAGGAGAGTTTGTTGTCATGTGTCCCAGATGGGACAGTGAAGTTCTTGCTTTGCTTCAGCACAACAGAATATTGTAGGCTTAAATAAATACAGAACAGATCTGTTTGTCCATATACCATTGAATACTCGGAACTGGCTGTGCAAAAAGACCATATTGGCCATGGAGGCACTGCCTCAACATAAAAGATTGAGATTATCAGGCTGCTCACAAGAGTGAGGATAACTGAGTGAGTACACTGCACTGATACAGGCAGTTAAATTCAGATATTTGAGGATATCTCCGGTACAGAGGCAGGGGGTTTGAGGATTCCCTCAACACATGCAAAATACTTTCAGCTCACAGCTAAAATAGAGCTGCCAGCACTCTGGAACCTAATTTGCCATCCTCTTGGGGACAGGCAAAGCAGTAAAGGCAAAACTGGCAAGTGGCATTTATACATAAATAAGAAGCAAAAGATACAGTATTAATTGGAATAAAAGTGAACTTATGCCAATAACCATGAATAACTTACAGATATTACAACAATTTCCTTTTAAGATAACAAATGAAATATTAAATATCTTGGTATTTTGTTACAAAAAGATTTGACTCTCTATTTAAGTCTAATTTCCCGTTATTACTGAATAAATTAAATAAAAATATCTTATACTGGAAAAGTTTACCTATCTCAATGTTAGGTAAAATAAACGCAATAAAAATGATTTTTCTCCCACAATTATTATATTTATTTCAATCAATCCCGATATATCTCTCTAAAAATTTTTTTAAAAAAGTAGACTCTATAGTCACTAACTTTATCTGGGATTATAAGAACCATAGAATAAATAAAAAACACTTATGTAAAGCTAAAATAAACGGGGGTTTAGCATTACCAAATTTTTATGTTTTATTATTGGGCAGTTAATATTAAAAATATGAATTTCTGGTTAGAAAGAAACAGATAATAAACCAAACTGGTTAAAAATGGAAAGAGAAGACTGTTTTCCATTTGAAATTAGCTCTATAATATTTGCTAATATTAATGTACTAAGAAAATTTATAGTGAAAACTTGATAATAGAAAGTGGAATACGTATTTGGAAACAAATAAAGAAAACATTAAAACTAAAATTTATACCGCTAGGTCTTACTATTGCCAACAATTTTACGTTTAAACCCTCAACGATGGATAAGGCTTTTATACAATGGAAAAATAAAGGAATTTTAAATATAGGGGATCTTTATAAGGAAAATTCTTTTCTTTCATTTCAAGAATTACAACAAGCTTACGGGCTTCATAATAATGAATATTTCAGATACTTACAAATCAGAAACTATATCTCTGTAAATACACAAGAATTCAGAAATAGAAAGAGTGAAATTTTAGATGAATGCTTGAATAAACATCCAAATACAGAAAAAATGATATCATACATTTACAATATTTTGTTGGAAAGTGATATTCCATCATCGGAAATATACAGACAGCGTTGGGAAAATGAATTAGGTCAAATAATAAGCCCAGAAATATGGGAAGAAAGCTTACAACACATACATTACTGCTCGTTAAATGCTAAACATGCTCTTATACAGTTTAAAATTTTACATAGATTACATTACTCCAAATCTAAATTACATAATATATTTCCAAAATTATCGCCTATATGTGATAAATGTCAAATCTTAGAAGCAAATTTGTCACATTCATTTACTAATTGTACGAAGATTGTAGAATATTGGAACGAAATATTTAAGATAATCTCGAATGTTGTTAATATTACTATGATTCCTGATCCAAAGTTAATCATACTTGGAATACCGGAAACGGAACAAATAATTACAAGGAATCAAAGAACTTTTATCGACTATTCTCTAATAATTGGGAAAAAATTAATATTTTAAAATTTTGGAAAGGCCCTGCATCCCCAACAATTAAAATGTGGAATACAGAAATGACGGAGACACTTCACTTGGAGAGATTGAGACTTGTCCTTATGGACAGGTTAGATCTCTTCAAAGGGATTTGGTCTCCATACATTAAATATCTACAGGGTCATAATGGTTCGGCGCAGGGACTTGACTGAGGCCTGAATATCTGAATGGATGAAGAAATACATATAATAAATCATGAATGTATCTCCAAGAATGGATTATTTAGTAATATTTTAATCTCCATCAAACTTTTCACATTTTCTTTTCTATTTTTATTTTCTTTCTCTATCTTTCTATCTTTAACTAGGAAAAAAAGTATAGAAACATATTATATATATTCTTAATATTAGTATGAATACACCTATTATTAGTTGTATGAAAATATTATAGATGTCTTAAATTTGTAATTATATAAAATTGTGCATTTTCAACTATATAATAATTTTGAAATATAAAGTTAATAATAATACAAACACTCTTAATATTATGAAAATATCATGAATATCATAGAAGTTTGGTTAAGATTGGGTATTATATAGTTATATTAGGGGGGATTTGTATTTGGTAATTAGAAGAAATATGTGTGGTATGAGAAGTGTGTGAGTATATTGCTTATTTTTTTTTTTAGGAATATACTACATACACTCCCAATTATACAAAATAAATAACCAGGAAATGTATAATGGATAACATTACAATTAAACACAAACAGTATCAATTGATAATCAATATTATATAATTTTGTATATTATATAATTTTCACTGCCGTATAAGAGTGTACTCGGTATATATTGTTTCTACAATAAAAAAATTTAAAAAAAAAAAAAAAAAATAAATAAGAAGCAAAAGCTCCGAAAGGGAGCAGTTTGGTGATCCGAGTTTGGGGAAGGCCAAGGCCAGAACGGCAAAATATGTCCAAAAGGACAATACTGGGCAGGAAGGTACTGTCTCATCATCCATTGAGGATATCATCTGTTGGCTCTCAAAACTGGAAAACCTGATTGAGAGATGTGTCGAAGGGAATGTGCTCCGCACACTGGCGACCGATACAGGTAGTTCCAGTCAGATGTCTGTGGCAGCAATACCTGGTTCAGGGTTGCATTATGATATCTCCCGCTCAGAGGAGGGGTGTTTTGAGGAGTATTACATGGTAGACTGTGGAGAAGTCAACAGCAAACTCAAATTCACTCAATAAGTGGATGATATACTTCAACTCAAGTCTAAATAGGAGCTGCCGGCATTTGTCACTAATTTGCCATCCCCTCGGGGATATGCGAACAGTTAGAGGAAGAACTGGCAAGTAGCGTTGATTACTTGACTTCTCATCAGCTGAATGAGAAGAACATGCAGGACACTGCTGGAAAGCATGCTAGTCCTGATAACTGCCAGACACTGGATGTTCCAAAGGCTAATGCCACCATTTGGGGCAATCTGAATGGCAAAACAAAGTCAAAAGACTTAAAACTCCAGTGAGTTCGGTGATTTCTCACAAGAGGGATTCGGCCTTTGCAAGGTCGGTAGAGGGAACTCAGCTGTCTGATTTACAGTAGACGCCTTAGCACTTCTGTGTACTGCACAGTTTGAGCTCAATTGTGTTGCAAACGATTTGTGCAAGGCAAGTAATGTGCAGTCTGCAAGTATCTCTTTGGAGAAGATTTGGTCAAGCAAGTAAAGTTCAAGGCTGTGGTGGGTGTGGTAAGACACCCTTTGTGGGTAAGACTCCCGCCTACCGGCGTGCATATCATCACTACCAAGCTAGCGGCACATACCACTGCACTGTGGCTGGTTGGAGCATCAGGCCTACACAATTATAACCAAGCCAGAGGCTTTTTTATGAGCAGCTTCACAGCGTTCACCATGGAGGCAGCGCACTCCACATACTCAGTATCATTCCCCAGCAGGCCACAATGCCAGAGCCAAAGGGACAGAGCAATATCTAGGGTCAATTGACTCTATTGATCAACCGCATACAGCCATTTTGGTGGTGTCAGTCTCAGGGGTTGCTGGATCTTGGTGGCTGGTGGTGATAATCACCTATTTTATTGGCAGCCTTGGTGATTTTCATAGCAAGCTCTTTCTTAGAAACTGCTCAATGGCCCGTTCATTGTAGGTTTTGTCACTCTTGACCCTACCACTGTAGCGGCAGGCATGCACTCTCAACTGCCTCTAAATTTGCTCACAGACACGAGCATGGTTAGTTCAACTCGTGCAAAAGCGTGTGAAAAGCTACATTGTAAAACAATGAAAAAGTTGTGTGAGGCACAACTGAAACTACTTTGTAGCTGATGTTTGAAATTTCTTTCATAGTATGTAACCTGTTCGCAGTGCTTTATCATTGTACCCAGTGCCTTGGCTGGGACAACAAACTATTGGCACTCATCCATTTGGTGTCAAAGTTCATGGAAGGTGTCTTTAATATGAACCCTCCAAGGCCTAGATATAATGAGGTGTGGAATGTGAAAGTAGTTTTAAGTTTGCTTCTTAATCTGGCACCAGCTGCATCGCTGACGTTGGAACAGCTCACTCATAAATTAGTGATGCTTATGGCACATATTTCAGCGCAATGAGCTCAGTCTTTGCACAAACTCCGCCTGGATGACAAGAAAGTGATATTTATATGGATGATCTGATAAAGCAGAGCAGGCCAGGCACGGTGGGGTACAAGTTAGATCTGGCAGCATACCTACCGGATCAGAGATTGTGTGTTATTTATGTGAAGAAGTACATTGAGGACACTAAAAACCTTTAAGATGAGGAAAAAGCTTTCTTCAAAAGTTATAAAAAGCCACACAAGAGAGTGTCGGTGCAGACTATTTCAAGATGGGTAAAGTGCACTCTGTTGAAAGCGGGAGTGAATACTGATATTTTCAAATCTCACCCTACCAGGGCTGCAGCTACATCGGCAGCAAATAGAATGGAGGTTAGAAACATAGAAACATAGAAATTAGGTGCAGGAGCCGGCCATTCAGCCCTTCGAGCCTGCACCGCCATTCAATATGATCATGGCTGATCATCCAACTCAGTATCCTGTACCTGCCTTCTCTCCATACCCCCTGATCCCTTCAGCCACAAGGGCCACATCCAACTCCCTCTTAAATATGGCCAACGAACTGGCCTCAATTACCTTCTGTGGCACAGAATTCCACAGATTCACCACTCTCTGTGTGAAAAACGATTTTCTCATCTCGATCCTAAAAGACTTCCCCCTTATCCTTAAACTGTGACCCCTTGTCCTGGACTTCCCCAACATCGGGAACAATCTTCCTGCATCTAGCTACAAGAGCAGGGAGGTTCTACTGCAGTTGTACAGGGTCTTGGTGAGGCCACACCTGGAGTATTGCGTACAGTTTTGGTCTCCTAATCTGAGGAAAGACATTCTTGCCATAGAGGGAGTACAGAGAAGGTTCACCAGGCTGATTCCTGGGATGGCACGACTTCCATATGAAGAAAGACTGGATAGACTCGGCTTGTACTCGCTGGAATTTAGAAGATTGAGGGGTGAGACTTACAAAATTCTTAAGGGGTTGGACAGGCTAGATGCAGGAAGATTGTTCCCGATGTTGGGGAAGTCCAGGACAAGGGGTCACAGCTTAAGGATAAGGGGGAAATCCTTTAAGACCGAGATGAGAAAGACTTTCTTCACACAGAGAGTGGTGAGTCTCTGGAACTCTCTGCCACAGAGGGTAGTTGAGGCCAGTTCATTGGCTATATTTAAGAGTGTGGTTGGATGTGGCCCTTGTGGCTAAGGGGATCAGAGGGTATGGAGAGAAGGCAGGTACGGGATACTGAGTTGGATGATCAGCCATGATCATATTGAATGGCGGTGCAGGCTCGAAGGGCTGAATGGCCTACTCCTGCACCTAATTTCTATGTTTCTATGTTTCTATGTACTCAAATCCTTTTGCTATGAATGCCAACATACCATTCGCTTTCTTCACAGCCTGCGCCACCTGCATGCCTACTTTCAATGACTGGTGTACCATGACACCCAGGTCTCGCTGTATCTCCCCTTTTCCTAATCGGTCACCATTCAAATAATAGTCTACCTTCCTGTTTTTGCCACCAAAGTGGATAACCTCACATTTATCCACATTATACTGCATCTGCCATGCATTTGCCCACTCACCCAGTCTATCCAAGTCATCCTGCAGTCTCCTAGCATCCTCCTCACAGCTAACACTGCCCCCCAGTTTTGTGTCATCGGCAAACTTCAAGATGTTGCATTTAATTCCCTCGTCCAAATCATTAATGTATATTGTAAATAGCTGGGGTCCCAGCACTGAGCCTTGCGGCACCCCACTAGTCACTGCCTGCCATCCTGAAAAGGACCCGTTCACTCCTACTCTTTGCTTCCTGTCTGCCAGCCAGTTCTCTATCCACATCAATACTGAACCACCAATACTGTGTGCTTTAAGTTTGTATACTAATCTCTTGTGTGGGACCTTCTCGAAAGCCTTCTGAAAGTCCAGATATAACACATCCACTGCTTCTCCCTTATCCACTCTACTAGTTACATCCTCAAAAAATTCAACAAGATTTGTCAGACATGATTTACCCTTCGTAAATCCATGCTGACTTTGTCCAATGATTTCATCACTTTCCAAATGCGCTGCTATCCCATCTTTAATAATTGACTCTAGCAGTTTCCCCACTACCGATGTTAGACTAACTGGTCTGTAATTCCCCGTTTTCTCTCTCCCTCCCTTTTTAAAAAGTGGGGTTACATTAGCTACCCTCCAATCCTCAGGAACTACTCCAGAATCTAAAGAGTTTTGAAAAATTATCACTAAGGCATCTGCTATTTCTGGGGCTACTTCCTTAAGTACCCTGGGATGCAGCCTATCTGGCCCTGGGGATTTATCGGCCTTTAATCCATTCAATTTACCTAACACAACTTTCCAGCTAACCTGGATTTCACTCATTTCCTCCATCTCATTTGACCCGCGATCCCTTGCTATTTCCGGCAAATTATTTATGTCTTCCTTAGTGAAGACAGAACCAAAGTAGTTATTCAATTGGTCTGCCATGTCCTTGTTCCCCATGATCAATTCACCCATTTCTGACTGCAAGGGACCTACATTTGTTTTAACTAATCTTTTGTGTGCTTCACATATCGATAACAACTTTTGCAGTCAGTTTTTATGTTTCCTGCCAGTTTTTCTTTCATACTCCATTTTCCAGTTCCTAATTAAGCCCTTTGCCTTCATCCTCTGTTGGTCTCTGAATTTCTCCCAGTCCTCTGGTAGGCTACTTTTTCTGGCTAATTTGTACGCTTCATCTTTTTTCTTTGATACTATCCCTGATTTCCCTCGTTATCCACGGATGCGCCACCTTCCCTGATTTATTCTTTTGCAATATGGATGAACAATTGTTGTAGTTCATCCATGCAGTCTTTAAATGCCTTCCATTGCATATCCACCGTCAACCCTTCAAGAATCAATTGCCAGTCGATCTTGGCCAATTCACATCTCATACCCTCAAAGTTACCTTTCTTTAAGTTCAGGACCCGTGTTTCTGAATTAACAATGTCACTCTCCATCCTAATGAAGAACTCAACCATATTATGGTCACTCTTGCCCAAGGGGCCACGTACAACAAGGCTGCTAACTAACCCTTCCTCATTACTCAATACCCAGTAAAGAATAGCCTGCTCTCTTGTTGGTTCCTCCACATGTTGGTTTAGAAAACTATCCCGCATACATTCCAAGAAATTCTCTTCCTCAGCACCCCTGCCAATTTGATTCACCCAATCTATATGTAGATTGAAGTCACCCATTTTACCTTCGTTGCACGGATTTCTAATTTCCTGTTTGATGCCATCTCCAACTCCACTACTACTGTTAGGTGGCCTGTACACAACACCCACTAGCGTTTTCTGCCCCTTAGTGTTTCGCAGCTCCACCCATATCGATTCCACATCCTCCAAGCTAATGTCATTCCTTTCTATTGCGTTAATCTCCGCTCTAACCAGCAACGCTACCCCACCTCCTTTTCCTCTCTGTCTATCTTTCCTGAATATTGATGTTCAGCTCCCAGCCTTTGTCACCCTGGAGCCATGTCTCCGTGATCCAAACTATATCAAAATTATTAATAGCTATCTGCACATTCAACTCATCCACCTTATTACGAATGCTCCTCGCATTGAGACACAAAGCCTTCAGGCTTGTTTTTACAACACTCTTGGCACTTTTACAATTATGTTGAAAAGTGGCCCTTTTAGATTTTTGCCCATGATTTGTTTTCCTGACACTTTTCACCTTGCTACCTATTGCTCCTATCCTCATTTTACACCCCTCTGTCTCTCTGCTCACACATTTAAGAAACCCTCCACTTCTTATTCTCTGTTTGTTATTTTTTTCTTCTTTCATCCCTACGTGTTGCATCTGACTGCTTCTCTTCTCTGCCTCCTGCCTCACAAACAGACTACTTGCCTTCTCTATTTGAGTCCCTCCCCCCAACCGATCTAGTTTAAAGTCTTCCCAGTAGCCTTTGCAAATCTCCCCGCCAGGATATTGGTTCCCCTTGGGTTCAAGTGCAACCCCGTCCTTTTTGTACAGGTCACACCGGTTCCTCTTGATCACATTCTTTCAACAGCAGGATGGTCAGATGAACGCACATTTAGGAAGTTTTATAATAAACCGTTTAACAGATCTGGACAATTTGCAGATAGAATTCTGGGTTGTGTTAATTAAGACATTTGTCTAACGCCGATGTAATGGGACTTTGGTTCTGTTAAGGGCGATATACATGTATGTAAAATTAGCGTTATGTTTGAACGGCCTATGTTTTTTCTTTCAACCATTTATGGTTTATCTGTGTAGTGTGTTCACATACAGATTGGTTTACTGCATGAAACCACAGAGTTTCTCATCATGAGACTTCGATATAAAATAGAAAGATTAAACGAGAACTTGCCGTTTGAAGTTTAATCTTTATTTTATGAGAAGTTGGAGTGAGAGACTATGTGCGCTCAACTCCCAACCCTGAATCTCATAAAGATCATTCGGTAAGTCATGGGTTATTAATCTTTCTATAATTTAATTTGGTGCAAGTGGTCTGTGGTTTCATGCAGTTGCTTTGAAGATTGACGCGCATGCGGGCTGGCGGGTTCTTCACGTAGTCTCTCACTCCAACTTCCCATAAAATAAAGATCAAACCAAACGGCACGTTCTCGTTTAATCTTTCTATTATATTCTTGGCCTTCAGTGAGATACCATGAGCAGGAAACGCCACTCCATTACTTAAACGCACAGTTTATGTTTATGCTCAAGCCTGCATGTAAGGAAACAATGTATTTCAACAACTATATGTAATTGAGGCCATAAAATAATGTTTTTTTCCGTTTAAATAATGGTTTGCACAGGCTGTGTGCCATTCACTGAAGAGAACAGAGGGAACTCATAGTTTTGGCAAACAATCATCCAAAGGACAACATTTCAAAAACTAGATTAACTCTTCACCATACAGTGGTGAAGGTGCAGCATTGAACTCAGCTCCTGCTAAAAATTGTGTAAAAAGCTGTTTCTAAAGTTGGGATCGATTTAAAAACATCCACCGGCGGCAGCTTGGTGTCGTGGGAGTGATATCAGCAGATAATGTTGAGAAATTTGAGCTTTAATAGGACCTTTAGATGAAAAAGGTAAAACATCAAAGGGGACCTAAGAAATCCACTATCAGACTCCTGCTGGAAGAAGATTTGGCAGCCCTCCAAACAACAACTGAAAGTTCAGACGAAGAATTTGATTCTCAACAAGCAGTATCTGAAATGGCTACAAAAGGAGAGACGAAAAGGACAGAAAAGGAGAAAGCGATGAAGCAGTGGGAAGAAACGGTAAGAGCTAATCTTACTAAAGATCTTACCATAGATCTTACTAAGGAATTCTCCAAAATGCTCACTAATATGAACAAGATACCGGAGAGCAAATTATCTAAAATGGAGATTAATCTCTCCAAGAAAACAGAGGCTGCGCGTGCTGAATCAAAGGCACAGTTTGAATTTTTGGAGCAACAGCTGTCAGATTTGGATCAGAGGGTGACTCAGGAATTTGCGAGATTGGATAATGATTATAAAAAGAAATTTGATGAATTGAATGAAGGAGTTGATAAGTTGATAGCAGATATGAAGATTGAAATACGTGAGATATCTCGGGAAATATCGACCTTGAAAGAAGAACAAGGGGTTAATCGGGAGCAATTGAATAAATTGACAGATAAAATTCAACACTTTGAAGCTAGATCAAGGAGACAGAACTTGAGGATTGTAGGAGTAAAGGAAGGGCAAGAGCTAGGAATTTTAATGGCTGAACTCGTTACTAAAATACTCAAAGATGTCTTTAAGTTGAAGGAAAATCCGAGGATTGATGTGGCACATCGGGTAGGTCGCTTCTGAAGAGAAATAAATTCGCCCCCAAGACAGATTATTGTGACATTTTTGGACATTTCAAGTTTGGATAAACTTATGAAGATGATACCACATGGGGAGAGGCTTACATTTGATGGAGAAACTGTCAGATTCTACAGAGACTACCCACGTGAAATACTGGAAAAAAGAAATAAATTTAAAAGAGTAAGCAGCATTCTGCAAGGTAAATCAGAGGTGAAATATGGAATAGTGTTTCCCGCGAAAATGAAAATTAATTATAACTCTATTCAACGTGCCTTCACGGACCTGGATTTGGCATTTAATTACGCACAAGAAATTGTAAAGAAAATAGAAAAAACAAAAGTAAAAGCGGATGAGTAAATGTCTATTGGGAATCTGTGCTGTAATTAAGACGATGGAACTGCTCTAGACATTAACCAGACAGGCTTATCTGTCAGGAATGTGTATGCAATGAACAGGCCCTGGTTTCAACCTTGAACAGATAGGAGAAGAGAAATAACAAAGAACAGTTATTTTGAAACAACATGATCAGATTTGAAAGAAAATCAAAGGACATCATGGGCTTAAGAAATGTTTTATAATACAGTATATATGTAATGTAAAGAATTAATTAACTATATAAACTTAAAGAATTAATTAACTATATATCACTAATTAATGGTTATGCTATTATAGTAGTGTTATACTAATATGAGGAACCAAGGTATTAACCTAATGGATTTAGGGGATAAGGGGCATATAGAGATGATTATTATTAACAGATATATAAGGTTAATTTAGTTGAAAAGAAATGAAATACAATTTAGGATGTACGCTAACACATTATAATTAATGAAAAGGGGTATAAGAATATTAGAACATCATAAACTTGTGGGAAGAAAGAGGAGTTAATGATCTGGAAAAGTTCCAGAGGTTTGGGCTGGAAGATGGTTGTATTTAAGATAAGAAATGCAACCCTTGAAACAGGCTGGTAATTAAGGTACTGATGAATACTGTATATTCGGACAGGGACAGGGCAGGTGTTCTCATGTTTTTTAATTCTAGGACTCGGGGATACCAAGCAAGTAATATAGAAGGTTTAAAATCGGGGTAGAAAAGAGAATACTTGAAACATTAAGGATGACTTTTTCTTTTTTTTTCCCTTAGATATAATAAGACATATTAAGATATATTTAGATGAAACGGCATGTAGTTATAAATCCCATTGTATTTAGGTGGCTGAACTCAATGTATAATTCCATCTACGGAGGTCAATCAATATTTAGCCATCATAGATGGCTTCTTGTATTTAGGGTATCACCTTTTTGATACCTTAAAATCACATGTTTTTTTTTGTTGTTGTTGCTTTTACTCTTATGTGGCTCAATTAACTATTTTTCTTTTTTTCATCACTATTTTTCAACACACCTTTCTCTTTTTATTATGGATGTTCAATATACGGAGGAGAGGTAAAATAACATCAGAAGTGGGGGATGATACCCACATACCCAAATGTCTGAGGTATCTAATTACACCACATGAAGTAAAATTATTAAAACCTATTTATAATGCAGGACAATAAGGAAAATAAGAATGGAGGAGTCACATTTTGTAGTTGGAATATTAGGGGTGCGAATGATCCAATTAAAAGGGGCAAGATTATGGCCCATTTAAAATCTTTGAAGTGGATATAGCGTTTCTGCAAGAAACGCAAACAAAACTACAAACACAGATGAGATTTATGGCAAACTGGATAGGCCAAATGTATCATTCGTCATTTACTGCTAAAGCCAGAGGAACAGCTATTGTTATTCGGAAAGGTATACCGTTTATATTAGAGAATACAATATCTGATAAAGAAGGAAGATACACGATAGTGGCGGGAGAAATTTATTCCACTCCACTGACTCTGATAAATATTTATGCTCCAAACTTTGATAATCCCCAATTTTTTAAGAAAATTATGGATCAAATAGATTAGTATAATTTTCAAAATGTAATACTAGGGGGGGACTTTAATTGTGTTATAGATCCATACTTAGACAAATCAACAACATTTAGGAAGGGTAGTGCTAAATCTAAGTCTAGTGAATTCTTAAACACTTACATAAAAAACACTAATATAATAGATTTATGGAGAATAACTATCCCAACTGGAAGGGAATATTCGTTTTACTCATCAGTACACAAAACTTATTCAAGAATTAATTATTTTTTAGTGGACTCAAAACTAATACCATACACGATTAATCCTAAATACTACAACAGTATTATTTCTGATCACTCCCCACTGACTTTCACTTTAAAACTTGAGGGAATGCCAGGTACAAAGGTTTTTTGGAAATTTAACACACAAATAGCTAACGACTCACAAGTTTACGAGTATTTAAAACAACAAATGAATTTTTTTTTTGAAATAAATGAGACTCCAGGGATTTCACCATCTCTATTATGGGAATCTTTTAAGGCATTCATTCGTGGAGTTATAATTTCGTATCAAAGTTTTCTAAATAAAAAAAAACAGGACAGAACAAGGGACGTTAGAAAAGGAAATTAAATTATTAGAATTAGGAAACGCAAAAGACCCAACCATAGATAAACATAATAAGATAACATTACTGAAATTTAAACTTAATCGAATATTATCGGCAAGAGTAATAAGATTATTTCAGATCACAAAACAAGTACAATTTGAATTTGGGGATAAACCACATAAACTTCTAGCACGACAATTGAAGAAACAAGAAAAGGAAAAAAACAATTAGTAAAATCAAATCAGAGAACGGGGAACTATTAACTTTACCTAAGGATATTAACAAAAGGTTTGCTCAATTTTATCAAAATTTATATACATCTAAAACTAACATTGAAGACAATAAAATTATAAATTTTTTAGATAAGTGTAACTTGCCAAAATTGGATATCTTAGAACAAGAGGAATCAAGTACACAGGACAAGATGCTAAGAAGTCCCTTGTACCAGTAGGTGGGGAGCATTTCACGACATTCATTGATTGCTGAGAGTGGTAGACGCTCAACATCGGGGGGGGGGGGGGGGGGGGGGGGGGGGGGGGGGGTGGGATACGTATACGTATATCTTGGCCTGGGTAACCCTCAGGACAGTTGGGCACAGGACACATCATCAGTAGTGTACCCTTGCATCACTTGGTGTTTCGGCCTTCTAACACTATACACCCTCCACAAGGGCAGCCCGCTGCAGGATGATCAGCCCTCAGCGCATGTCCCGTGTCAAACTGCCCCAAAGATTCACCATAACGTACTTGGGGCCCAGCATGGGTCTTTCCGCTTGAGACAAATCCAACGGCTGCTTCTTTCAGCCGCGTCTGAGAGTGATCTTATGGTCTTCCGCGGAGCCTGACCGTGGATTCCAAGCTCCTTCAGCAGTCTCATGGTAGATGATGCAACAAATCCTCTGCATCCCACTTCAACTGGATAGACTTTGGTGTTCCAGCCACGCTGTGTTGCCTCTGCTGCCAGCTCTGCATAGCGCAACTTCTTACGCTCATAGGCCTCCTCAACAGAGTTCTCTCATGGAACTGTGAGCTCTATGATGTAAGCAGTCTTCTGTGAAGGGGACCAGAACACTAAGTCTGGCCTGAGGTTGGTTGAAGCAATTTCAGGTGGAAAGATTAGTTGTCGGCCGATGTCCGCCAGCATCCTCCAGTCACGGGCCCTGCATAGGTTTCCTTCTTCTGATCTGGTGGAAGGATGTTTAGGTGTTTTCTGTCCTTCTCGGACAAAGGTTGTTGCCCTTAAGTGGGGGGGGGGGGGGGGGGGGGGGGGTTGCTTGCTCTCGGAGGCAAGGAGTTGTTCGCACACCGCCTGTTCTCAAGGGCTGTTGCCAGGCTTTTTAGTACCTGATTATGCCGCCACGTGTATCTCCCTTGCGTGAGGCTGATCTTGCAGCCTACCATGATGTGTTTGAGGGTCGCTGGAGTTGGGCAGAGGGCACAGGTTGGATCCTCGCCGTACCACTGATGGAGGTTCTTTGGTGATGGAAGCACGTCGTATGTCGCTCTGATGATGAAGCTGATCTTGCTTGATTCCATTTCCCATAGTTCTTTCCAGCTGATCTTCCTCCGCTCCACACCTTCCCACTGCATCCATTGCCCCTGTCTGGCAAGAGAGACTGCCTTTGCACTTCTTGCGGCCTCCTCCTGTCGCCGCACCTCCTCAACCACCAATGTCCTCCGCTCTGATGTTGTGGCCTTTCACCAAGTTGGTTTACTTGTCGTAAGGCCAAAGCCTCCTCTTCCCTGCTGCACTTGCCCCACGACGTCTTTGTGCCTCAGGGCTGATGAAGCTTGCTGTACTGCATCAGATGGTGTCCACTTCCGGCCGGTTACTAGGGGCGGCGCAACAGCACTGATGGTCTTGTCTCTAGAGTCCCTCAGTGTCATCTGGAGTCTTACTTTGGAACACTTGTATTCCTCTGTTAGACTAGTGAGTGGTAGTTCCAGGACCCCTTTGCCATAGAGGCCGATGTTAGTTAGACATCATGGGTCACCGAGCCATTTCTTCGCGTATGAAGTTATAGTTCGCTCCATCTTCTCCACAGTTGTTATTGGGGCTTCATAAACGGTCAGTGGCCACATTGTCCGAGGAAGGAGTCCAAACTGTAGGCACCAGAGCTTCAGTTTCCCAGGCAGTAGGGTCTGATTGATGTTCTCCAGGCCGTTGACAATTTCTTGCCTTAGTTGTTGCACCTGCTCTTTGTCCTTGAGACTTGCGTTCTACCATCTGCCCAGGCTTTTTACTGGCTGCTCAGACACTGTTGGCATTGGGTCGTCACCGATGCAGAACTTTGTGTCTCTAAGCACCCCCTTAACTATGGAGATGCTTCGAGATTTACTTGGTTTGATTTTCATTCGGGCCCACATGATGTTCTCCTGCAGCTTTCCAAGTAGCCGCTTGGTGCATGCTGCAGTAGTGGTTATTGTTGTCATGTCATCCATGTATGCCCTGATGGGTGGCAGACGGAGCCCAGCACTGGTTCATTCACCGCCTACCACCCATTTTGAGGCCCTGATGATGACTTCCATGGCCATTGTAAAGGCCAAGGGTGAGACTGTGCAGCCTGCCATGATGCCTACTTCCAAGCACTGCCATGTTGTACTGAATTCAGCTGTTGCGAAGCACAGATTTAAGAGCCCAGATTACAAGTGAAGAAATAAGAGAAACAATAAAATAATTGAAAAATGGGAAGATTCCAGGGCCTGATGGTTTTAATAATGAATTTTATAAAAGATTTCAGGAGTTAATGGTCCCACGATTACTTAAATTATACAGGTATGCTTTTACCGATAAGAAATTACCAGAAACTTTAGCAGAATCTACAACTACGTTTTATACCAAAAAAAGATAAAGATCTAGAAGATCCGGGCTCGTATAGAGCTATATCACTTTTAAATACAGACCAAAAAATTTTAGCAAAGATTTTAGCAAGAAGATTGAGCAAATATATTAATAAATTGATAAACCAGGACCAAACGGGGTTTATACCCAAAAGACAATCATTTAACAATTTGAGACAACTTTATAATATAATGTATTCACATAAAGGGGAAAAGGAAGACTTATCAGTTATATCTTTGGACGCAGAAAAAGCATTTGATCAGGTAGAGTGGCAGTATTTATACATAGTACTCCAAAAATTTAATGTGGGAGATAATTTTATTAGATGGGTAAAATTATTATACGATAAACCAACAGCAAGAATATTAACTAATAATACGTTGTCTCAAACATTCCAACTATCATGGGGCAATAGGCAGGGATGTGTTTTATCACCCCTGCTATTTGCCCTTAGGATAGAGCCACTGGCTGAAACGATAAGAACTCATCCGAATATTCAGGGATATAATTCTAAGGACTCTAATAATAAAATTTCATTATACGCGGATGATATACTTTTATATATTAGAAATTCAGAAACGAGTATCCCGAACGTATTAAATGTAATAGAGGAATTTGGTTCCTTTTCTGGATATGGAATAAATTGGAATAAAAGTGAAATTATGTCATTACATCCTCAGAAAGCGAATCATCTATTAAAATTTCCATTTAAAATTACAACGGAAAAATTTAAGTATTTAGGTATTCAAGTTACCAGAAGATATAAATCATTATTTAACGCTAATTTTAGTCCTCTGTTAAATAAATTGAACGCTCTGATTACATTTTGGAAAACGCTCCCACTATCATTAATTGGCAGAATAAATGCTATAAAAATGATAGTGCTACCACAAATATTACATTTATTTCAATCCATACCAATATATATACCAAAATATTAAAAAAAAACTAGAGTCTAATATTACGAATTTTATATGGGACTATAAAACACATAGAATTAAAATAAATCATTTGTGTAAACCTAAAGATGTAGGGGGACTTGCACTGCCTAATTTTTTATATTATTATTGGGCAGTGCATATTAAGAATATTATTTATTGGTTGGATTGTTCTTCTCAAGAGATGGAATGGATAAGAATGGAAAAAGAGGATTGTTTCCCTTATGATTTAGGAGCGATCCTCTTCTCCCCGATAAAATTGAATAATATATTATATAAGAAGAATCCAATTATACACAATATAATTCGAATTGGGAAACAAATAAAATTAAACTTAAAATTAAGAAACTTATCTTCATTAACACCAATAGTGAATAACCCGGTATTTAAACCATCTATTATGGATAAAACATATAGACAATGGGAAAGACTGGGAATTAAAAAGTTGGGTGACATGTATAAAATGGGAAATTTATTATCATTTCAACTATTAAAATCAAAATTTAATTTGAATAATAACCAATACTTTAAATATTTACAGATATGTGACTTTATAAAAAAATATATACCAAGATTACAGAATATAACGATAGACCCACTGGAAGAAGCAATGAATATTAAGGCAGACTCACAAAAAATAATATCATATCTATATAACAGTATTCTTAATAGAGAATTGCCTTCAACAGGAAAAAGATTTAATGATAAAATGATTTAATGATAAAAATTTCTAAAGAAACATGGGAGAGGTATTTGATATATATACATAAATGTTCGATTAACTCCAGACATAATTTAATTCAATTTAAAATATTACACAAACAATATTATTCAAAAGTTAGGTTGAATAAATTTTATTCAAATATCTCACCAATTTGTGATAAATGTATTTCTCAAAATGCCAATCTTACACACTCTTTCTTTTCTTGCATAAAACTTCAAAGTTTTTGGTGTGATATATTTGATATATTCACTAGTTTAAGATAAAAATGGAACCTAGCATGGAAATGATTATCTTTGGAGATGTAAATAAATTAAATATATCCCAAATCTCATTTTTTAATTATGGTTTAATAATGGCGAAAAAACTCAAACTTAAATTTTGGAAAAAGGCTACTATACCAACACTCAAAATGTGGATTGGTAATATGTTGGAAACGGCACATTTGGAAGAAATGAGACCTCCTAATAGAAAAAAAAGACCAATTCTTAACGAGTTGGTCTCCATTTATTGACCTTGTGGAATCATGCGGTGTAATATCATCATAAAATTAAAAATTCTGGGTTTGACTGAATTGATTAAGAATATTAAAAAAATAACATTGACGGGTTGCGTGGGAGAATCTCCTTCCTGCTTTACTTTCTCACATTTCTTTCTTCACTCTTGACTCACTAGTCTATTCTTCACTCTTGACTCACTAGTCTATTCTTCACTCTTCACTACTTCTTTCTTTCTCATTTCTTTCTAAAAAAAAATGTTTTTAAAAAAAAGGAAGTTGTACAAATAATGTTTTAATAATTCTGGGAACCTGTAAAAAGGTACCATTAAAATGTAATGTACTTCTAATAAATATTTAAAAAAAAACAAAAAACTCTTCATCAGCAGAAATAGAGTTGCAGGATTTTATTTTATAACAATTAGCAGGTCATTTTTAAACGTGTTAAGTGGAAAGTTTCTCTTTCAAGGGGATTTAACAAGGAGAAATAACACAGGCATAATGTCCTAGGGTTTCCAGTCAATCAAGCTTATTTTCTGAACAATTTACAAATACGGTGTAAAAGTGAGACAACGCAATTTTAAGCTTGCGTTGAGATCAGTGGTAATAACCTCTTCATTGGATGTTAAATTATCACAAAGAAAGCAATGCAAAAATACATGTCTTGCCTTCAGCGTGGGAGTTATGGCTAATGGCACTAATTTGCAGATAATTGGTTCCATAAATAGTTTTCAAATTCATGAACTCCAAACACCATGTGTGAGAGTCTTGGAATTATGAGTGAATGGAAACACATCAATGCCAACTCAGACGTCTACCTGAACTAATCCCATTTATTTGCATATGGCCCATATCTCTCTCAACCTTTACATCCACTTATCTCCCTCAATGCCCTTTAAACATTGTAATAGTACCTGCCTCTATCACGGCGCCTTCAAGGTTGCCTGTAGGGGCACAAAGTCTTCTTTTGTAAACCAGCGTCTTCAGTTCCTTCTGACTACATTATTTACCATGTGGTTTCAAGTACATGTTCCTTTCTATTAATTTACCAAACTTACATAAAAGCCATCTTGACATGCAGGAGCTCGCCTTCTTCCTCTGTCCATTTGTCCCTGTATGGTCCCTTTCTATAAAACACAAGCATAAAGTGCGATAAGTAGGTTTAAGAGAGTGAAATCTTAGGGAGCCTGTGCTTTTTAACCGTCTTAGTAACATGGTTTCATTCAGGGACTATTTTAGATGAGAAAGAACATTCCTGCTGTCATCTACTCTAAGATCTATTCTCCCAAAGAACCCATGATGTGACTGAATATATAATGGCAATGAAAAATCAGTGTGCCTTTATTTAGATATAGCGGAGATCCATGCACTAGTCTTGTTTAGTTTAGTTTAGAGATTCAGTGCGGAAACAGGCCCTTTGGCCCACCGTGCCCGCACCGACCTGCACACATAAGACTAAAAGGGGAAGCTAATTACTCACAGTATGTAGAAGATGGACACAAAATGCTGGTGTAACTCAGCGGGGCAGTCAGCATCCCTGGACAGAAGGAATGCGTGATGTTTCTGGTCCCGACCCGCAATGGCACACATTACTTCTATCCAGAGATGCTGCCTGTCCCGCTGAGTTACTCAAGCATTTTTTTGTCTATCTTAAGTAAGTAAGTATCCTTTATTGTCATTCAGACCTTTCGGTCTGAACGAAATTTCGTTCCTGGCAGTCATACATTTAATAAAAAACAAAACACAATAAACACAAATTAACATCCACCACAGTGAGTTCACCAAGCACCTCCTCACTGCGGTGGAAGGCAATCGTCTTGTCTTTGTGTCTTCCCTTGTGTCTTCGGCTTAAACCAGCATTTGCAGTTCCTTCCTACAACTTACAGTATGTAGAAAGCTTCAGAAATGAAAAATGAATGATCATTATTCCAAACAGTTGTGTCACGCAAATCAGTGCATAATATGGATGTAGGGTCAATCTTCAAACAACACTGTAGCAATGGTCAGTTTTAACATGACATAATGACTTTTGACCGAATTGAAAGATCCCTTCAACCAGACATACTTAAAGGGATCTTGCCACTGGCCAAATTATTTATTCTGCACCGTGGTGCAATAGTATTTGTTTTTACAGTTGAATTGTCAACCATTCTGTGACAAATTACAGTGTATATTTTGTCAAGAAAGATGTCTAAACATTGACTGTAGACAACATGTTCCTCCCATGTCACCAAGTATTGAGATATCTACTCTCATTAAATTATCCTGTTTAATTTGATGTTGGTGAATGGTGATGTTACAGCCCCATGACCCTCATGAGGAGCAACATGGTGGCGTGTTGGTAGAGTTGTTGCCTTACAGTGCCAGAGATCCGGGTTCGATCTGACTATGGAGATGCACGTTCTCCATGTGAACACGTGGGTTTTCTCCGGGTGCTCCGGTTTCCTCCCACATTCCAAAGACATAAAGGTTTGCAGGTTAATTGGCTTCAGTAAATTGTAATTTGTCCCTAGTGTGTAGGATAGTGCTAGTGTATGGAATGATCGCTGGTCGGCACGGACTCAGTGGACTGAAAGGCCTGTTCCCTCGCTGTATTTCTATAGTCTAAAGTGTAAAGTAAAAGTAATTGGCATTTGAGCTTTGAAGACTACTTAGAGTATGCAATCTTTCTCATGCATGATAAGTTTTGGTTCAGCTCTGCATTGGATTGAGTGTCACAGGATGTTGTTTACTGATATCAACATATTTATGAGAGAAAAGGTCAAATCTGCATCAATTGTATCTTTGATACTAACCTTAGAAGTCCATTAAAGAATATTCTCCATCTCCGATGTGGCTCCAGACATTCCAATTTTAAACCACCTCCACTCCATGTGTTCGTATTGTCCAAGGAATAGTTTGTTTCTGGATGGATGGGATGCTGAAAGAAGCATTTTGCCAGTATATTGAGAGCAATAACTTCACTCCTGGTAAATAAGTCAGTCACCATTCTGAATGGTGGTACTCCAAATATGGAATAAGGATTTATTGAAAACCATAAAATAAATTGATGCATAGTTCATTATCGGTACCATTTCTTTTGAAATAACTCCAAATTGGCATAGCAACATAGGGAATAGCATTAGGAAAGGGAGTAGCATCCCTTCCTTTAACTCCATGATCCTTAGACAGTGAACCCTGCAGAGTACAGGGCAGTGAGAAAAGAGTATCTATCATCAAAGATCTCCAACAACCTGGCTATGCCATCTTATTATCACTGTTACCTTCAAGCGAAACCTAAAGTCCCACTCCACCTGGGTGCTACTTTCCTCTAACCATCGAGTTTTTGAACTGCCCTGCATAACCCTAACACTATGTCTGCAGCAGAATAGTAATGGTCACCTCTTGCACTACCATGGACTAACATTTGTAGTTGTGTATTGCATTAATATCTTTTTTTTTTGCAGTCTAATTTTTTTTACCGAATGTACAGTATGTGTAATTTATATATATGATTTATATTTTTGTGTGTTGCCTGAATCAATGTGCCTGTTGGGCTGTTGCAAGCAAGATTTTCATTGAACCTGAACCTAACCGTACTTGTGCATAAACTCTACTTGACTTGATTTCAATCGTGTCCCTATCTCGACAAATTTGCTCTCATCATAGAACTTCATTTTCTGAACTCATTCTGAGCTCCACAGACAATATTTAATTTTTCGAGTGCTGGAGCAAATCTCTCACAGAATTTCTTCATTAGATGCCGGCAGAGCTTTCTATTCCTCAGGAGAAATGGTGATGTTACAGCCCCAGTCACCTGCGTTCACCATACTGACATCCTGGGAATGCAAACTCCCAACGTACTCTATAAACAATGAACACACTTTGTATATCAAACATGAGTGCCTCATAATTGCACGAATCAATTAGAAATCTGGTGTTCCCAATATATATTATAACCAGATTCATCACGTGCAATGCATCAGTTTCATGGAATTTACAACATAATTAAGAGTACTATTAAAGTGAAATGTTATCAAGGATTTTTATTCTATCTCCCTTGGTTGTATTTCACATCAAGTTAAGATAAACATGCCACCATAGTAGTTGTTAGGCTTCTGCACTCCCAGAGAACATGAGTTTGAATCCGATCACACACTGAGGGACTTTAAACTAAATTAATTAAATAAAATATAACAGCATAGCTAATAGTAAAACTAAAACCAAGACAACTGACAGGAAAACAACATTTGCAAGGTCTTTTAGGATGCAATCTACTGTTCAGAATAGCATTGTTCTTTCTGTGACTGTAGACTTAATTTGATTCTTTATTGTTCTTCGTAGTGGAAGCCAGTTGGTTTAATGACAATTACGGATGGGAAACAATCTTACCTTTGGTAGTATTGTCTGCATCCATAAATTACATAACCCGGCTCGAGGGTGAGTCTGGCAGAGGCAGATGGATATGCAAAGAATGGAGGGGTGTGAATCACATGCAGGCAGAGATTAGTTTAACTTGGCGTCATATGGGGTAAAGGGCCCGTATCTGTGCTGTACTGATCTATGTTATATTGTTAGACATTATCTTTGTTCTTAACTCATCAAATCTCGCAGAGAGGGCAGCACAGTGGCGCTGTGGTAGAGTTGTTGCCTTACAGCACCAGGGATCCAGGTTCGATCGTACTGCCCGTTCAGAATTTGCATGTTCTCCCTGTGACTGCGTGTGTTTTCTCCAGGAGCTCCGGTTTCCTCCCACACTCCAAAGATGTGCAGGTTTGTGGGTTAATTGGCTTCAGTAAAATTGGAAGTTGCCCCTAGTGTGTAGAATTGTGCTAGTGTACGAGGTGGTCACTGGTCGGTGTGGACTCAGTGGGCCTGTTTGCAGGCTGCATCTCAAAAGTCTAAAGATGGAGTATATTTAACCCATCAAGTTTATTCTGGCTGCTGGCAAAGTAATCCCACTGTCCCATACTTATTTTCCTGCAGCCATGTACATAACTCTTTCCAATCTATTCAACTCCCCTTTGATCCTTTTGCCATTTAGCAGCACTAATGGATAATTTACAGAAAGCAATTAACCTACCAGCATATCTTTAGAATATTGAGGGGAGGAGGGTGAGGGTTGAATCACTGAGAAAAATTGAGATGATTACAGAGCTATTGTGCGACCTCAACGTGAGATCACCCGAGGTCTAGATTGAGACAATTCATTGGTGCTGTGAGGCAGTGTGACGGTACGATCCAAATCTCAGTCACATCTCCTACTTCACAATCAACAACAAGAGCTTGGACTTATTTGTTAACTCCCCTCGGGAGTTCTCAGTTGCCAAATGCGATGCAGAGCTGGTTCTAGTCGCAATTAAAGTGATCCATTGCATACTTGAAGACATTCCAGTGGTTTGTATATCTACATCAACAAAATCACTCTGTATCACTGTATCATTGTATTAACCACTTCCTGACTGCCACGATGGTAGGTTTCACAGTCTTGTACTATATGGCATATTGATCTTCTGGTTTAGAATGAAATGAGTGCAGCTGATTTTGTAGAATGATAGATTACTCGGGGGGGAAAAAAAGTGAATTATTTATTTCAACAGTCGCACGTGTCCCAAACCAGCAAAACATACCTGGAAACATCCAATTCCATCAACACGAAGCAGCACCCACATTTCACACAAGCCATTTTGTTTCCGGCAAACACGGACAATGAGGAATGTTTCATCCGTTTGCGTGAATCCCATAAAATAAACAGAGTCGATAGCCTTAAAAAATACAAAAGTAGATAAAGATCTGTTACCCTAGTAAAGTAAAAACTTCGAAACAAGGTGATGCTGACATACAGTGCAATGTTCGTCCTTGATAAGATGTAAAGAGAAAAACTGTGCAATAACTTGCATACGTTTCCATCTAACACAACATAACAAGTAAATCTCTTAAACCTAGATATTTTTACACTGTTTAGGATTGCCTCCTGTGATTTGAATGCTAGACCCAATGAAGAGAAATTCCTTGGAAGGTCACAAAATGGAGCCTAAAACCTAGCGTCTTTTGTGTACGGTCTCAGTGTGGTCTACTGTCTTACACTCTTATACTTAGTATGATTATAACTAACGCATCGCATGACTGTCATAGTATTTACAAGACAAAGTCGGACCCATTGGGTCCCATTCCCTCATCGCGCAGTTGTGGTGGGGAGGGGGGCGGCCTGTGGCGTCACACACACACTAACCATCCCCCCCCCCCCCCACACACACACTAATCAACCCCCCCCCCCCTCACACATACACATACACTAAACCACCCCACACACACACACACTAACCATCTTCCCCCCCACACACACACACTAATCAACCCCCCCCTCACACATACACATACACTAACCACCCCCACACACACACACACTAACCACCCCCCTTGATATTATATTAATATTATTCATTTGCTCCTTTTGCCCCATCCCCGGGGATGGGAGGGGGGGATGGGGGGGGAGGGGGGGGGGGGGGGGGAGGGGGGGAGGGGGGGTAGGGGAGGGGGTGGGTAGGGGAGGGGGGAGAGGGGGTGAGAGGGGGGAGAGGGGGAGAGGGGGGAGAGAGGGTGGGAGGAGAGAGGGTGGGAGGAGAGGGGGAGGAGAGAGGGGGGAGGAGAGAGGGGGGGAGGGGAGGGGAGGGGGAGAGAGGGAAGAGGGGAGAGGGGGGGAGGGGGAAGAGAGGGGGGAGGAGCGGAGGGGGAAGAGAGGGGGAGGGGAAAGGGTGAGAGGGGAGAGAGGGCGAGAGGAGCGGGGAGGGAGAGAGGGGGAGGGGAGGGGGGAGAGAGGGGGGAGAGGGGGGGTGGGGAGGGGAGAGAGGGGAGAGGAGGGGAAGAGAGGGCGGGGGTGTAGGGGGAGGGGAGTAGGGGAGGGGGGAGAGAGGGGGGAGAGGGGGGGAGTGGGGAGGGGAGGGAGGGGGGAGGGAGGGGGAAGAGAGGGGGGAGCCGGGGAGGGGGGGGGAGGAGCCGGGGAGGGGGTGGGGGGAGAGAGGGGGGAGGGGGGCGAGAGAGGGGGAGGAGGAGTGGGGGAGGGGGGAGGAGAGGGGATAGAGGGGGGGAGAGAAGAAAGGTGAGAGGGGGAGAGGGGGGGAGAGAGGGGAGAAGGGGAGAAGGGGAGAGGGGGAGAGAGGGGGGGAGAGAGGTGGAGGGGGGAGAGGGGGAGAGGGGGAGGGGAGAGAGGGGGGGAGGGAAGGGAGGGGGGAGGAGCGGGGAGGGAGAGATGGGGGGGGGAGGAGAGGGGGAGTGGGGAGGGGGGAGGAGGGGGAAGAGAGGGCGGGGTGTAGGGGGGAGGGAGAGTAGGGGAGGGGGATGGGGGAGAGAGAGAGGTGAGAGGGCAAGAGAGGGGAGGAGTGGGGAGGAGAGGAGGGGAGAGAGGGGGGAGAGAGGGGAGGAGAGAGGGGGGAGTGGGGGAGAGTGGGGAGGGGTAGAGCGGGGAGGGAGGAGCGGGGAGGGAGAGAGGGGGGAGGGGAGGAGAGTGGGAGAGTGGGAAGAGGGGAGGAGAGGGAAGAGAGGTCAGGAGAGAGAGGGGAGGAGGGGGGGTGGGGGGGTAGAAAGAGGGGGCATGGGGAGGGGGCCGAGATGGGAGGGGGGGAGACCCGAGCCACGGTGCGAGCAAGTGAGCGCGAGTAGGGCCGACGCAGTCTTCAGCGATGATGGACTTTGGTGATCAGTCGACAGGGCAACTTTTGAACAACGGGGGGAGGAGGGAGGGGTGAGAGGTGATGGCAGACGGCAGGCAGATCCATCATCACATCATCAGCGAAAAACAGGTGTTTTGATTTCAAAGTTTGATCGGATTTGTGAACATTTTTATTAATAACTCATGAAATAAAGCATGACATTTTCAGGTAAGCCGATTTCAGACTCAAGGGGGTAAATCTCTACCAGAATATGTAAAAATGTTCCCGTTCGCGTGTCGTTTTTTGAAGTAGATGTGAAAACACACAAACAAACAAATAAACACACACACACACACACACACACACACACACACACACACACACACACACACACACATACGATCAGAGTCTTATAGTTATAATAAGGATAAGGAAAGCAGAATGCAAAAAATAATAATTTCATTACGCTTGGATGTACATGACAATAAAATACCATAAACCATTGAAGGGCTGCCAACAGTTATTGGTCATCATGGATTTTCTTTCCATGGTGTTTCATGAAAAGTTCCATCCATTATTCTTTAATCTCCTCGCAGCACAAAATGTTTGTGTCATTTATAATAAAGGTGATATTTTTGTGTAATTTGTGTAAATCTAATACTGAAAGACAGAGTCTTCAGAAAAAATATTTTTCAAAGTGACACCTTCAAAGTGACACCTGTTATATGCTTCATCCCGACTGCCCTGTGATCCTGGTTCCCATCTCATTTTTATCGTTTATACTTCAGTCACATATGAAGTTACTGAAAAACTATATTGTTACAATTGCATATGTCCCCTGACATGGAAGTAAAGCTGCAGATAAAGTCAATCCCTAATTTTGTGCATATTTCACATTTAATTCTTATGAAACTTTACCTCCCAAAAGGAAAGGGGTCAGATTATTTACACCCCTGTGCTTTATCTTTTGTTCTAAACAGGGCATTGTTATGAAAATATAGTGACAGACATAGTAAAAATAGCATGCTTGAGCTGGTGGCTAAAAATCAGTGGATGAAATGTGTTAGTAAATACCCACAGAGAGAAACATCTGCTCAGATGCTATTCATAGCCCTTCATATGGTCTGGAGAACAAACTCTAGGAGGCAAACCTAAACTATGCAATTTTGTTGAGTTAGGTTTAAGTTATTATACTTCAGGGAGGAGATGGAGAGCTGAGCAGCAAGGGGTCAAAACAACAAACCCCCCCTCAATGTCAGCAAAATGAAGGAACTAGTCAACTACTTCAGGAAGTGGGTACACAAATACTTCAGGAAGTGGTCTGGAGTACACACTTCAGTCGTCATCAATAGTACTGAAGTCGAGAGCTTCAAGTTCCTAGGTTTAAATATCATCACAATTTGACCTGGTTCAACCACATCAACACTACGATCAAGAGAGCACACCAATGACTCCTCACAAGACTAAGGAAATTCAGCTTGTCTCCAATGACTCTTACCTATTTCTACAGATGCACCATGGAAAAGCATTCTATCATGAGGCATCTCAGCTTGTACAGCAAGCGACAGAAGTCTACAAGAAATTGCAGAGAGTTGTGGACAATGCCAGGTCAATCACCCAAACTAGGCTCCCCTCATTGACTCCATCTACACTTTACGCTGCCTCAGGAAAGCTGCTAACAAAATCAACAACCACTCTCACCCCCTCTCTCTTCTCCCCTCTCCTGTTGGAAAAAGGATTGAAAGCTTCTGTGTACCACCAGATTCAAGGATAACTTTTTCCCCGCTGCTGGGTTTAGTAATCCAAGCATGATCAGTTTGAAAATGCTTTCCGGTTATACTCAGATAACAGCATTGCTGGTTTATCTTAACTCAAGCAGAGCGATTATTTGGCAGCCATTCCCACATTTCCTCCGTTGTAACAATTAAGGTTGAAAAACAACTAATTACATTGAATAATAGTTATTTTAATATTATCCTTTCAATCTGGGTTTGAGAAACTCAGCAGAAATAAACTACATTTATAAAAAGTCCGATCCTAACCAATGAATAAATACATTGCAAATCTGCAAACATAACTGAATAAAACCATCCTTTTCGGGAGCCCGAATCATTGTATAAACATCTGCTTCAGGAAGTGTCACTAAGCTTTGGGAGGAGTCTCAGGTTTCAGCGAGAACTGAATATTGGAAACGTTTTATTATTTATGTTCCAATAAAACATATGTTGTATTTCATTTCATAATATTATCTGAAGATGCTCCTGCACCGCAGCTCAATTTTATGTTAGGGCCTGGAGAAAGAGATATCGCCTGCACAAAAATATTTATTTCAATAAAGAAAATTAACACGCTTCTACTCCGAAGGATAACTCTGCCAAGAACATTCAGCCAGATGAAGCCATGCCATTAACATTCCTTATCAGAACATTGCCAGTGCATGCACTGAATCTGAGGCCTCACAATATGTGGAAGATATTTAGAGTGGGGGAAAACCGCAGGCACTACTTGAGTGCTTCTTAAAAATTGGTGAAGCAAAGAAGTTTTTCCTGTAACAGGGTACTGGAGTTTTATAATAAAGTTTGGGCCATCCACAAGTTATGGAAGGGTTCTGTTCCAGTGATAGACACAAAGCGCTGGAGTAACTCAACACTTCTGGTCGGAACCCAAACAGTTCGCAAATCGGAAATGGGACCACAAGCCAAATTCCCAAGTGCACAAGATGTCTGCAGTCCATTTAAAATGGAGCTCAATAAGTATCCGAAATGAATAAATTTCTAGGGCCATGTGAAAAAGATCCGTGTGTATATCAATGCTCCGTATGTGAGTCTGATGTATATAACACTGTATCCTTTGGTAGCCTTTCTTACTGTCCATAACTTCTAATTTGATGGCATCTGTAAATTTCCTGATCAAACAATCTACATTTATGTCCAAGTCATTTTCACATATAACAGAAGTTCCAGCACAGATGCCAAGATCTAAGGGGGACCTAGAATGGTTCAGTATAGTTTGTTCTGTCTTTCTTCCACAACTTAGAATTTGTACAAAAGATAGCGCAGGTCCTCTCCAGGTTTCAAACCAGTGAACTTTTCCTAACCCGTACAGGTTGGAAGTCAGAAATGCGGCTGCAAATTCAAACTGTCGATCTCCCAAACACTTGTTTATATGCATGGGCTACATATTTTTAAAGCGAAGATTGATAGGTTCTTGATTCGTAAGGGCATCAAATGTTACGAGGAGAAGGAAGGAGAATGGGGTTGAGAGGAAAAAATAGGATAACTATGATCTCATGATGGAGCAGCCTGATGCGCCGAATTACCTAATTCTGCCTCTAGGTCTTATCCTTGGGCCCCATACATCTTGATTTTATCACAGTACTGATTTGCATTTCATAAGTAAGTTTTCCTATATCGGGAGGTGAATTCCACAGACTCAAAACTCTCTGTGTGAAAAAGCGTTTCTTCATCTCCGTTCTAAATGGCTTGCCTCTTATTCTTCAAGGAATTGCATATAAAACACACACAAGATGCTGGAGTAATTCAGCGGGTCGGGCAGCATCTCTGGAGAACACGGCCAGCGGTTCGGTTCGCTGCACCTTTCTTCAGACCCTACCCGGAACATCACCTATCCAGGTTCTCCGGAGATGCTGCCTGATTTACTCTGGCGCTTTGTGACCTTGTGTGTAAACCAGCGAATCCTGGAATCTTGAGCAAAACACAAAGCGGACTCAGCGGGTCTAACAGCATCTCTGGAGGACATGGATAAGCGACATGCCGAGTCTGAAGAAGGGTCCCGACCCCTACAACGTCGCTTGCCTATGAGTTTGGTTTATTTTCACGCGTACCGAGCTTTCGTTGCGTATTAACCTGTCTCTGCGCTGCAGAGATGCACCGACCCGTTCAGTTAGTGCTGCAGAGAGTTGTTATTCAAAATTGATTTAGATGATTTTTGCCCAAACGCCGTGTGCGACCCCGGGAACGTACGCCGGCGGAACTTACATTGGGATCCTTTATTAACTCCTGCACGCTTTCCATTTCTTCATCAGAGGACCGAGAACTTTTAGCAAGTCCTCCACCAACGCTCTTCTCCTTCGAGATGTCCACTTTGAGTCTTCCCAGTCCCATCTTCCGTCGCTCCTGGTCAGCCGACGAGGTTGCATGGTTCCTGGCTCGGAACAGGCGATAATGGTAAAGGCAGAGAAACACCAGCTTCTTCAGCGTGTGAAAGCGACCCGGGACGGCGTAGTGGCCGTTCAGCGGCTCGGGCTCTCTCCTCAGGACTAACTTCACCAGATAAATGCAAAGGAATGCCGCAGCGATAGATACCAGATAGATCATGTCCGAGACGTTCCCCTTCTGCGTTTACACACTCCGATATTGGGCATAGAGTGAATACGCACCGGGCGGGAATGGTCTGTCGTCAGGTAAGCTGCACTTGCTTTCAGTATCGTGGTTGGTCACTCCCCCTTTAAGACATTTACAAAGAGGAGAAATCAACGGCGCGCCTGCATGTTTATTAATATGTTTATTGTATGTTGCGTTTGTTCCAATATTTGGTTAAAAAAAAAACACCACCTGGGTATAGAAACATAGAACATCGGTGCAATAGTTAGTCATTCGGCCCTTCGAGCCAGTATCCCCATTCAATATGATCATGGCTGATCATCCAGAATTAGGGTTGCCAACTGTCCCGTATTAGCCGGGACATCCCGTATATTGGGCTAAATTGGTTTGTCCCATACGGGATCGCCCTTGTCCCATAGTTTGCCTGTTATTACTTGGGTCGAGGGGACTGTCGGGTCAGCAGTCCGGCCAGCTGTCTGACCTTCGGACCTTCGCTTACCGCCGACACCACCACTCTTCCTTCTCATGGCCGATCATCGGTTTGTGAGTTGGATGGGGTGCTGGACTTTGTGTGCAGTCCAGCACCTGGGCAACCTCATCATTCACCCAGCCACAGCCGAGTCGGTCAACGAATTGCCGTCGGGAATTTGTCCCTTATTTTGACCTTTTATCCTTTATTTGCGAGTGAGGAAAATTGGCAACCCCATCCAGAATTCGTACCCGGTTCCTGCTTTCTCCCCACATGCCTTGATCCCATTAGCCCTAAAAGCTATATCTAACTATCTCTTGAGTGAATTGGCCTCCACTGCCTTTTGTGGCAGAGAATTCCACAGATTCGCAACTGTCTCGGTGGAAAGGTTTTCCCTCATCTCTGTCCAAAATGGCCAACCTCTTATTCTTAAACTGTGACCCCTGGTTCTGGACCCCCGCAGGCTACTTTATATACTGTCTCACCGCAGAATACACCCAGCAGATGCGTGCTCATGGTGGGAACAGTCACATGTTCATAAGTCATAGGAGCTGAATTTAGTCATTCGGCCAGTCCAGTCTACTCCGCCATTCAATCATGGTAGATCTATCTTCCCGTCTCAACAAGGGCGGCAGTGTGGAGCGGCGGTAGAGCTGCTGCCTTATAGTGCCAGAGACCCAGGTTGAATCCTGACCATGGGTGCCGCCTGTACGGAGTCTGTACTTACTGCCTGTGACCGCACGAGTTTTCTCCCTGTGGCGATGGGTTTAATCTGGGTCCTCTGGTTTCTTCCCTCAGCCCCATGAGGTGCAGGTTTAGTTGGTTCATTCCCCTCTTTAGGGAGTGGATGAGAAATTGTGATAAAATAGCACTGGTGTGAATGGGTGATGGCTGAACAGTGTGGACTTGGTGGCCAAAGGGCTGTTTCTATGCGGTATCTCAAAACTAAACTAAGGTAGACAAAAATGCTGGAGAAACTCAGCAGGTGAGGCAGCATCTATGGAGCGAAGGAAATAGGCAACGTTTCGGATCAACTTTCTGAAGAAGTGTTTCGACCCGAAATGTTGCCTATTTCCTTCGCTCCATAGATGCTGCCTCACCTGCTGAGTTTCTCCAGCATTTTTGTCTACCTTCGATTTTCCAGCATCTGCAATTCCTTCTTAAACTAAACTAAGCCTGTCACTCAGCTCCTAAACACACCACTACCTTTGTCCAAACATAAACAAAAGATTTGAATTCCAGAGAGTAACTGCTCTTGACATCAAGGCAGTATTTGATTGTGTTTGGCATTTAGTAGCCCTGGCTTAAGGTTTGTTGTCAGTGGGAATCAGGCAAAAACCTTCCACTGGTGGGATCGTACCAAGCACAAAGGATGGTTGTTATGGTTGGAAATCAATCAATTGAGCTACATACTGGACATCTATGTGGGAATTCCTCCGGGTAGTGTCTGAGGTCCACCCATCATCATCTTTGTTTAGTTTACTTTAGAAATACCGCGTGGGAACAGGCCCCTCGGCACACCAAGCCAACACCGATCAGCGATCACCCGGACACTAGTTCTATGTCCTTCACACCAGGGGCAACTTACAGAAACCAATTAACCTACAAACCTGCACGTCTTTGGAATGTGGAAGGAAACCGAAGCACCCGGGGAAAACCCACTCTGTCACAGGGAGAATGTAGAAACTCCATGCAAACACTGCCCATAGTCAGGATCGAACCCGGGTCCTTGGCGCTGTAAGATAAAAATTCTACCACTGCGGCACAGTGCCAATCACATCTGCTTCTTCAAAGACAGCCCAAGGACAGCCATTTGCAGTGCATTTCTACTTGAAACCAACCATATTTTCATTTTCAAACCACATTAAGGGCACTCACAGTTGAGTAGACATGTGTTTAGTGTTATTCAGAGAGACATGACCCTCTCGCTTCCTCCATCTTGCTGAGTTTCACACCACTTCCGGGTTTTATAGTCCCTCTCCACCTCCCACCAGCAAGGGGCAGCAGAGAGAATGGCAAAAAAATAAAAAACAACAATAAAAATCTCTGATTTTTCATCGATGGGCAAAATCCTCCGGTTGAGGAAGGCGGAGGGCGGCTCTGAGTGAGGTGGCCAAAAATGACGGCCATAGATAGCGGCATTCTCTCGGAAATCACAGCTCAGTGAGTCAAAAGCGGTCAAGATCAGACTTTTAGTAATATATAGATAGATGGTAAAATTGCCTAAAGTGCTCGTCTTTACCATCACCGAAAGTGCTCATTTTGGAATCTGCCTTTTATAACCTAACCTAACCTATTTTCAAAGGCAGAGTCCAAAACGACAAAAGCCAATGATGAGAAATACAAGAAAGAATGGTAATTGTATTCACCATCAACAGGATAAGTTTATTGTTTTGTTTGCAAACTGTTTGCTTCTAAAAATGTCTCACATTTTGTTACAAGAGAAGGGTTCAGTGACTGGCGAAATTCTACTGTAATTGATCATCATGAAAAAAGCACTAGACAGAGATTCTATGCTAACATACTTAACTCGCAGACAAGGCTTAGGGTTGGGGCTACAGTTGGAAAAACAAATTCAGGAAGAGTGTGATTACAGGGAACATGTCTAGAGGCATATCATAGCTGTTATTCGTACGTTAGCTGAACGTGGCTTGGCTTTTTGAGGAACAGAAGAAAGATTTGGATCATTGCAAAATGGGAATTTTTTAGGGCTGCTTGAGCTCATAAGTCAGTTCAATCTATTTTTAGCAGGTCACATTTCAAAATGGAAATTCTGGCAAAGGAAATCCTTCTTACCTGTCCAAAACCACCTGTGAGGAACTCATTCAACTGATGGCTCAAAAGGTCCACGCACTTATTGTTGACTAAGTAAAATCTTCTGGTTATTTTAGTTTGTCAGTTGATTCAACACCAGATCTGTCACATATCGACCAGTTAAGTGTTGTACTTAGTTCTTAAAAGGTGGACAGCCTATTGAACGCTTTTTAACCTTTCAGGAAATGAAAAGCCATACCGGTGAGGAAATGGCAAATCAGGTGTTGCAGTACTTACGTGAAATTTGTAAGCTAAACTTTTCAAGAAACATAGAAATTAATGCACCGCCATTCAATATGATCATGGCTGATCATCCAACTCATAAGCCTTCTTCCTTACCCTCTGAGTTGGCTCAATACCCTCTGTGCAGAGAGTTCAGAGACTTCTCTGTGTGAAAGAAAGTCTTTCTCATCTCGGTCGATTTCCCCCTTACCACACCCTTGTCCTGCTAACATCTATGCCTTGAATTTTGGCATTTATAAAGAGTCTATCCAGTCTTTTTCATAAGACAGTCCTGACATCCCCAGGACTTTAGAAAAAACTTTAGAAACAAACAAGTTTGCTATATATGTGCCCTGTGCAGCTCATTCTCTAAATCTGGTAGGCCGAAGTGCTGTTGACTGCTGTCAAGAGGCGGTTAATTTCTTCGCTACAGTGCAGTTGCTCTATACCTTTTTTCAGCCTCAACCAGCCGGTGGAAAATTCTTAAAGGTTGTATTGGAAATGAAAGTGTCTTAAAATCCCTCTTTGATACCAGATGGGAGGCAGATGCTATGGCAACAGCGGCAATTTTGAAATCTTTCCTTAACATTTTAGAAGCGTTCGACTGCATAGCCGAAGACCAGTCACAAAAGGGAGACACTAGCAGAGAAGCAAATAATATTGCAAATAAGATGCAAGGGCTAGAATTCATTTTTATGTTGAATTTTTGGAATGAGATTTTGCAAAATGTTAATAGAGTAAACCAAGTTCTACAGAATGAGGATGAGAACTTAAAAACATGTGCAGATCTGTATGGATCATTAGCTGACCGACTGTGCACTTCACGAGTTGAATTTGAAAGATATGAAGCTGCTACAAAGGAAATGCTACCAGATGTTGATTACAAAGTAACTCAAACTCGTAAACGTATGAGAAAGAAGGTACCCAATGACAGTGACGGAGATGCACCAGAAGTATATCTGAACGCCAGAGATAAATTTCGTATCACCACCTTTTACACAATTGTTGACAAACTTAAAACTGAGATGAGAAGTAGAGCAGAGATATACAAAGAAATATCAGAGAGATTTTCTTTTCTAAGTAATGTGCCACATCATGTCACTTCAATGACTTCATCATCTACTGAAATTGAAAGGAATTCTCAGTGTTGTCAAAAACTGATTGATGCTAACCCAGAGGACTTGAACACTAATTTCTCAGCTGAGCTCCAGCAGTTTCACTCATATGTGCGCCATAAGTTCAGTGCAACAAAAAATGTAAAAACAAGATTCAGTCATGCTGAACTTTATAAAATAACTAGACAAAGTGGGACCCGTTGGGTCCCATGTTCACACGGGAGGGCTGGTCCCCCGTGTGAAGTGAGAGTCTAATTGAAATGCACCTCATCCCTTCACTACTTCACTATGATGTACAGATCAGAGGGTTGTACCATCTGCAGGAATCATTGTAACAAGATTTATTAGACAGTATCTTCATAATCCCGCAACCTTTTACTGCCAGAAGTACATGGGCAGCAAGAGCATGGGGCCAGCACCACCTGGAAGGTTCCCTTAAAGTCACAGATCACCCTGGCTTGGAAATATATTACTGTTCCTTCACAGTCGCTGGGTCAAAATCATGGAACTTTCTTCCTAACAGCGTTGTGGTATACACACAGATCAAGTACTGCAGCGGTTCTGGAAGGCAGCTCAACACCATCATCTCAAGGGCAACAAGTGATGGGCAATTAAATGCTGGACCAGCCTGCAAAGTCTCTTGAATGAATAAAATGTCAGCCCCAATACTTCATCAATAGGGATATGACAGATGCTCCAAACTATTTTGTACTTGTAAATTATCACTAGTGTGTAGGATAGTGCGAGTGTACAAAGATCGCTGGTCAGTGCAGATTCAGTGGGCCAGTTTCGGTGCTGTATCTTGAAACTAAACAAATCAAACATAATAAGACTTACAAAGTATCTGAAACAAAACCATTTCATTGATACGTTACTCCAAAAGGCTGGCCCAGCAGGCTTCTCGCGATGCCTTGAACATACCAGCGTCATATGGCATCAAATGCTAAGAAAGAACGATATAATCTGCATGTCTTGTTCCTCGATCTGGCCAACGCCTAGGGATCAGTTACTCATTCGCTACTGTAGACTGCTTTGAATTCTTTCAGGCGCCGGCAATAATAACAAATCTGATAAAAAACTACTTCCAGGATCTGCAATTTTGTCTCACAACGTCAGACTTTACCACAGCGTGGCAACCACTGGAAGTAGGCATCATGGCAGGGTGCACCATCTCCCCATTGACCTTCACTATGGCAATGGAGCTCATTATCAGAGCATCAAAATGGGTTTTGGGAGGAAAGCGGTTACAGTGTGGTCAGCGATTGCCACCGGTACGAGCCTATATGGACGATATAACAACACTAACAACAACTATCCCCTGCACCAAGAGACTTCTGGAAAAACTTCATCAAAACATCACATGGGCAAGGATGAAGATTAAACCCAGCAAGTGCAGAAGCATCTCCATTGTCAAAGGTCAAGTCAACGATCAAAGATTTCATATTAAAGGAATACCTGTTCAAACTGTTTCAGAAATGCCAGTGAAGAGTTTGGGCCGATGGTATGATGCAAAGCTCAAGGACACCGAGCAATTTGAACAACTGAAAAAGGATATCATCATGCACACAGCTCGCATCAACAAGACCTTGCTACCAGGATAACTCAAGCTGTGGTGCTTCCAATTTGGCATACTACCAAGAATCATGTGGCCTTTAACTATGTATGAAATCCCCATCAACAAAGTGGAAAAGCTGGAAAGAATGATCAGCACACATGTGAAATAGTGGCTTGGACTTCCACGATGTTTAAGTGCTGTCGGACTGTATGGGAGTGGCAAATTGGAATTACCCATTACAGGACTTGTGGAAGATTTTAAATGCACTAAAGCAAGGTTGGTCATGACCCTCACTGAATCTGAAGATACTGTTATTCGAACAGCGGCCCCCCGTGTGGCAACGGGGAAGGAAGTGGATCCCATTTGAAGCCGTTCAGAGTGCTAAGTCTCCTCTTCATTTCCGGGATATGGTTGGCCAAGTCCAACACTGGAGAGCCGGGCTCGGGCTTGTCCCAAAAGCTCCTCAATGGCACAAGGCAACATCAGTGCAGAAAAGACGGCTCGTGGTGGAGGAAGTGAGAAGACGGGAGGAGGCAGAGCGACACGCCAAGGCCGTCTCAATCGCCAAGCAAGGCCAATGGACTAACTGGGAGAGCCTGGAAAAGAGGAAACTCAGCTGGCGTGAAATCTGGCAAATGGAAGGATCTCGACTAAGTTTTGTCATCAGAGCCACTTATGATGATCTACCATCACCGCAGAACCTGAAGCAGTGGTTCGGAGAAGACCCCACTTGCTCCCTTCGCCAAGCACCTGGATCACTAAGGCACATTTTAACAGGATGCACTATGAGCCTCGGCCAAGGGCGTTACACTTGGCGGCATAACCAAGTTCTCAGACAGCTGACGTTAATCCTTGAACAGAGGCGAACGATCATAAATGCTTCCGCACCAACATCGGCAGGAAATGTCCACTGCACAACATTTGTACCAGCAGGCCAACCTCCAGAGCACCAGATAACATCAATGGATGCAAGCATTCTGCAGCCTGCTCAGGATTGGAAAATGGAAGTGGACTTAGAAAAAAGGCTTGTGTTTCCCCCCAGACATTGTGGTTACAACACTCCAGCCAGACATGGTCCTATGGTCCACAACAGCCAAGTTGGCATATGTTGTGGAATTGACAGTTCCATGGGAAGATGGTGTTGAAGAAGTTTATGAGAGCAGAAAAACCAAGTACTCTGAACTGGCAACTGAAGCTTTGCAGAATGGTTGGAAGACCAAGATTTTCCCTGTCGAAGTGGGATGCAGGGAATTTGTTGCTACATCTATGACCAGGCTATTAAAGAAAATGGAGGTGAGGGGTCGCTGCCTCCAACAAGCAATCAAATCATTATCAAATTCTGTGGAAAAAAGCAGCAATTGGATCTGGATGAAAAGGAGAGACAACAATTGGGCTGCAAGATGAATACAGGAGGGTATGGAATTGAGGGGGGTGTAACTGGGACGCCAGGTATCACTGTTGAGCCCTCTGGAGATGTTGTGGGTTTGTCAATGAAACGTCAAAGAAGGAGGGTGCCCACCTGATGACCCCAATGACGTACCTACCCTACCTTTCACCACTCCAATCCCACTGCAAATAGCAAGAATGCCGACTTATTACAGGGATTGAAACAATAAGTCCTATTAGCTCTACTGAAACTAAACAAATTAAACATAATAAGATGTTTTTTAGCTAGCACCAACATGCATAATACCTGCATATATAATCCATACAGATTTTATATTTGCATATAGATGCAGAAGAGGTTTACCAGAATGCTGCCTGGATTAGTGGACATTAATTATATGGAGGGATATGACAAACCGATTACTTTATCTGGAATATTGGAGGTTGAGGGGAGATCTTACAGAAGTGTATACAATAAGAGAGACATAGATAGGGTAGAGTCTGGGAGTCCTTATCCATAGCTGGAAATGTCAAAGACAAAAGGGCATAGTGGTGGTGCCAGGGGTGATTGTGGAGGCAGATTGAATAATGGCTTTGAAGTGGATTTTAGATAGGCACATGGTATACAGGGATTGGAGGGATCATATGCAGGCAGAGGAGATTAGTTTAACTTGGCATCATGTTTGACATGGACATTGTGGGCTGAAGGGCCTGTTCCTGGGCTGCACTGTTCTATGTTCTATGTATGGGCATTTCACACACTGTGTTGCCCTTCTTTCTTAATTCGTACATGCACATGCCTTCATCATTACATGTGTGTGTGATGCGTGCGTATTTGCATGTATTCTGAATGATCAAGTAACAGTGGGCAGTATGATTTTAAAATGCAATCTCGACAAGTGCTAGTGTCTGTAGCAGGCTTATTTTAACGAAATAACTGTCTTGGAATGCATTGCTTGTTTGCTCATTTGTTTATATCTAACGAAGGTCAGATAGAATCTTGGTTAATATATTTGTACCATGTCCACATTGCTGAAAACATTCCATCTTCATTAAAAGCTGTTTACAGTGGTCTGGTGTTTGGTCTGGTGTTTATACAGAGTTTGTACGTTCTCACCGTGACCTGCATGGGTTTTATTGGCGAACCCTGGTTTCCTTCCGCACTCCAAAGATGTACAGGTTTGTAGGTTAATTGGCTTGGCATAAGTGTAAATTGTCCCCCGTGTGTGTAGGATAGTGTTAATGTACAGGCATTGTTGGTCGGTGGAGACTCGGTGGGCCGAAGGACCTGTTTCCGCGTTTTATCTCCAAACTAAACTAAATTAAACTGAACTAAACTGTCTGGAGCTGGTGGTTCACACCTCCATTTTCAGGAACGGTATTCCCAGCTGTTATCAGGCAACTGAACCATCCTATCACCAACTAGAGAGCGGTCATTACCTACCATCCACCAGATCCTCGGACTATCTTTAATCGGACTTTACTGGACTTTACCATGCACTAAACATTATACCCTTTATCCTGTGGATGACTTGATTGTAATCATGTATTGTCTTTCCGCTGACTGGATAGCCTGCAACAAAAAGCCTTTCACTGTCAACATGACAATAAACTAAATTAAATTAAACAAGACCAGCTGTGCATTCCCATCTACAGATCATCCACCAAACAAAGTCTGCCTAGAATCCTTGTTTCCCTTTGATCACTGCAGACTTTATGCCCCTGTCCTACTTAGGAAACCTGAACGGAAACCTCGGGAGACTTTGTGCCCCACCCAAGGTTTCCGTGCGGTTCCCGGACGTTCCCTGAGGTTTTTGTCAGTCGCCCTAATGGTCGAAAGTGGTTTCTGCTTCTTCTAAACCTCCGTGAACCTCCAGGAAACCTTGGGTGGGGCGCAAAGTCTCCAGAGGTTTCCGTTCAGGTTTCCTAAGTGGGACAGGGGCAATAAGAAGCAACATTTGGAGGAATTGTGGTGTGGGTGTCAGATCGATTGGAAGCAAAATTGTGCCTTTGGCCTCTACATGTGCTGAATGCTCATATCAATAGCATACAGATGGAGCTGAAATGGAATAATGCTGAATAAAGTTGAAGTAATGCCACCCTTTGGATTGCAGTGTCCCTAATGAAGATTCCACCCTCATAGGTCAGATTATTGTCTTGAGACTTTAAAGTGGCAAACGTAAGGAAGGAACAATAAATCATTCCAGGGGGCCCAGGATTTGATTTTTCCATCTGTACCTCTCTGTGAATGGGACTGGTGTGGTCCAAGTCCCTGCTGTTGCTGTCTTTCCAAGCACCAGTACCATTGCGGGCTCTGACCCACAAGACCAGGCACTGTACCCTTTGCCACAGTATGTGGCAGGGAGCAAGATGTGATTCCGCTTCTCAGACGACGGCAGCAATATGTGGCGATCAACATTAAAGTCCTCATCAGCACACCAGCATCCTGGCCTAACCCTATTTTGGCACCAGTTCTGAGGGATGACAAATACTTGGCTGAAGGAAGTCTGGCAGGGCTAGGATAAACGACAACGCCTTGAGGGCACAGAAAACACTGTATCTCGTAGTGGGATAAGCTATTTGTCCAATTTTTGATATTTGATTGCTGCCTCAGCAAATATTTCCTGTTTCAGAATTGGAGTCGTGGAGACATACGGCATGGAAACCGGCCTTCAGCCCAATTTGCCAACCAAGATGCCCCATTGATACATACCTCACCTACCCACGTTTGGCCCACATCTCTCTAAACCTTTCCTATCCGTGTACCTGCCAAATGTTTACTAAATGTTGTTCGAGTACCTTCCTCAACATCCTCCGTTTAGTTTAGTTTAGAGATACTGTGTAGAAACAGGCCCTTCGTCCGTACTATCCAGCACACAAGGGACAATTTACAATTTTACCAAAGCCAATTACCCTGCAAACCTGTACATCTTTGGGGTGTGGGAGGAAACCATACAAGCAGCACCCATAGGTCTCTGGCGCAGCAAAGCAGCAACTCTACCACTGCGCCTCCATGCTGCCCTGCCTCCTCTGCCAGCTCATTTCATACACCCGTCAGTGTGAATAGTTAAACAAGTCTTAACACTTGTTTTTAAAGTGATCTCATGGTGTCACCTTTGTTTGCACTGGTGTCATCGACGTAGAGGAAGCCACAAGTAGCTCATCAAATTTAACAGACATAGTTGGAGGAGGTGCAAGTCAATCTCCGCCTCACCCACAAGACCTATACACGACCCTGGATGGTGGTTAGAATGGTGTAGGGACAGGTGTTATATCTTTGCCGATTGAAGTGGAAAATGTTTGGGGAGGGGGAGAGAGGCACGGGCAGGGGAGAGTGGACCAGGGAGTGTCCACTGTGTTCAGAAATTATGGCCCCTGTGGAAAGTGGAATGGGGTGTGGAGGTAAAGATGTAACTGGTGGTGGGATCGTGTTGTAGCTGATAGATAGATGTAGAGGTAGAGCTGTTTGGGCTCTATGGATAAATGAGAAGACAGTCCTTACTTCAAGCTGAAGGCAGAGTTATATACTGCAGATGAATCTTATCAACTTGGAAAACTCCATGGGTCTTGTCAAGTTGGCTGCGGCTGCGGTTGAGTGCAAAAACAAGAAGGCAAGAAGGTAGGAGCAGGAGTAGGCCACCTTGCCCCTCAAACCCACCCCGTTATTCAATATGATTATGGTTGATCTTTCCTGGCCTTGCCTCCTCTTCTATACCTTTTTGGGGCACCATTCCAATCAGGCAAAAGGTATAGAAGTGTGAAATTGCACACCTACAGATTCACGGACAGTTTGTACTCGACTGTTATCAGGCAACCGAATCAACCCACCACGACCACAGGGCAGTGCTGAACTACTATCTACCTCTTTGGTGACCCTCAGACTATCCTTGATCGGACTTTACTGGCTCTACCTTGCACTAACTGTTATTCCCTTATCATGTATCTATGTACTGTAAACGGCTGAATTGTAATCATGTATTGTCTTTCTGCAGACTGGATAGCACACAACAAAAGCTTTTCACTGTACCTCGGTACACGGGACAATAAACTAAACTGTAAACTTCTCCATAGCCCTCAGAATGGTCTTCAACCACTCCCAGGTATGTCTCCAGACCCTGCTGTGTGACAGATGTCAGCACATCTACTGATCCATTGTGCATGATCCAACATGCAGCACGGTGGCATAGCAGTGGAGCTACTGCCTTACAGCGCCAGCAACCCGGGTTCGATCCTGACTACAGGTGCTTGTCTGCACGGAGGTTGTACGTTCTCCCCGTGACCTGCATGGGTTTTCCTCGAGATCTTCGTAGGTTAATTGGCTTGGTACAAAAGTAAAATTGGCCATAGTGTGTGTAGGGTAGTGTTAATGTGCGGGGATCACTGGTCAGTGTGGACTCAGTGGGCCGGAGGGCCTGTTAACGCACTGTATCTCTAAACAAAACTAAACTAAAACATGGATCTTGCTGGGGCTCACAGCTTAATGCAGTAGAATTGATCTCTGCAATTGTGAGTCAATGGGATGTAGTGTGGGATTGGAATCTCCATTCACTTGAACACAGATTTTCAGTTTGGAGATTAAGAGGGAAAAAATAAATTACCAATTTTTCACATCCTTTTTAATTTCAATCTTTTTATTTAATGTGTATTCAATATTTGAATTATTTTACTTTTAATCAAGGTTTATTTTTCTGATTATTTGGTGCAATCTTATTATTGTTTTGATGTCTGCCTCTGAGTAGCATTGTAGAGGCAGGTCACCTCATTGGACAGCCTTGCCCCCAGCCACCTTTGGACCAATCTTCACTGAGAGCTTCCCGGCCCATGCCAGATACCTGCCCGATGCGGAAGGTCAAGTATATCACTACTCCATATTCGGCCCAGGTAATTAAGGCTAGGGATAGCGGCAATCTACCTGAACAAAACATTATGGCTCTGGGAAATCACTACTGATTTCTACTGAAGCAGACTAATCCAACCAGATCATCCAAGTGGATTATGTGATTAGTTTGCTGGCAGCAGATGTTCATGGTTTTAAACTGCCGGAGGGAGTTAAGGTTTAAACAATGGATGCCAGTAGCTACTCAGAGCTGCCTGAATGGCGCCTCATATACAGGATTGAAGAGTGTACAAAATCGTGACAGGAATAGATCGGGTAGACACACAGAATCTCTTGCCCAGGGTAGGAGAATTGAGAACCAGAGGACTTAGGTTTAAGGTGAGGGTGGAACAAATAACAACCTAGTATTGCTCTAGTATTGCTGTGTGGTATGGCAACAGAAAATGCTGCATTTAGCAGAGCAATTCATATCTGCAAAGGGAAATAAAGTTAACATAGCATCTCTGGAGAACATGGATAAGTGATATTTCAAGTCCACACCCTACTTGACCTGAAACATAATCTATCCATGTTCTCCAGAGATACGACCTGATCTGCTGAGTTATTCCAGCACTTTGTGTCCTTTTGTGCATTAACCAGCAACTGTTGTTCGTTGTTTCTACAAGAGTTAATGTTTCAAGTCATAAATCCTTTGTCAGATCTGATATGTTCAGAGACGGAAGGGGGGGGGGATTTATAGAACAGAGAATATCTCTGACATGGTTAGCTTTGGTTGCAAGAGATTATTCCACATATTCACCAGGACTTTATTGAGTCATCTAATGGGGAAAGTTAGGAACATGTAGTCTAGATTAGTTTGGAGATACAGCATCCTCTCCACCATCCTTGTCACTGCTTCCTTTAAAGCCACAATCACATAGCCACAGACCAGGAAATGTTGCCGCAAAGAGAACATTTACAGCAGAAAAAGTGAGTTATGTACAAACAGAGAAAGCATGTTAACTGAAAATGTAGGTTGGTATAAAGTCTTTAGATGCTCATGACATGGCTCCTCTACATTGGAAAGAACAGAACAAAGATTGGATAATGGTTTTACAGTGCACCTACAAAAATAGGCTTCTAGTTGCTGTCACTTTAATTCTTTGCCCAACTTCCAATCAGACCCAATTGTCTCACAGTCTCATCAATGCTAAGGAGCAGCATCTCATCCTCCTTCCTGGGCATATTACACTCTCCAGTGTCACATTTTCTCTGTATCTGAACTACCTAGTTTTACTCTTAGAATATCCCTCTATAATATTAACTATGTTCTTCTCTCTCCACAGAGACTACTTGGCCATTTCCACCATTCTCTCTCTGGTTGTAGAAACAAGGAAGTGCAGATCCTGGTTTACAAAAAAATTGCACAAAATACTGGAGTAACTCAGCAGGTCAGGCAGCATCTCCGCAGAAGGGACCCGACCGGAAACATCCTTTTTCTCTAGAGATGCTGGCTGACTCGCTGAGTTACTCCAGTACAGTGTCTATTCCTGGAGAACAGGCACAGTCACATGGTGGTGCAGCGGTAGAGATGCTGCCTTACATCGCCATTGTACGTTCTCCCCATGACCTGCGTGGGTTTTCTCTGGGAATCACCTCCCACACTTCAAAATTGTACAGGTTTGTGGGTTAATTTGCTTGTTAAATTGTAAATTGTCCCTAGTGTATGTAGGATAGTGTTAATGTGCGATGATCGTTGGTCGGCATGGACTCAGTGGGCCGAAGGGCCTGTTTCTGCGTTGTATTAGAAACTAAACTTAACATGGGTAGGTGATGTTTCTGGTTGAGACTCTTCTCCAGATTCTTATGGTTTCAGTTTGCTGCAGAGCTCTTATCTGTATTTCACAGCTTCTATAATTCACTTTGTTTTCTTTCTCTCTAGCTACCCCCATCATTGTAGCAGATATTTTGTGTGTGGTATATTAGCAACACAACCTTACCCTCACCTTCATAAAGAATTTTGTATTTTATCTTATCCATCGCTTCTCCACCCTCTTTACGTGAAACAAACTGGTTTTCTCACATTCCCAGTTCATAAGACGATAAGTAAGAGGAGCAGAATTATGGCCCTGTTCCGCTTCTCCACCCTATTTACGTGAAACAAACTGGTTTTCTCACATTCGCAGTTCATAAGACGATAGGTGAGAGGAGCAGAATTATGGCCCTGTCCCACTGTATGAGTTTCTTCAAGTGCTCTCCCGAGTTAAAAAATAAAAGAAACTCGTGGTAAGCACATAGAATGAACGTAGCGGGTACGTCGGAGCTCGGGGACGTCTCTTAGCGGCTCGTAACGCTAACGGCAGGTACTCGGGAAACACAGTAAGCTTGGGAAGACTCGTGAAGATTTTTCAACATGCTGAAAAAAGTCCACGAGAGCCCCGAGTACCGACGAGCGGCCATTACCATAAATCTCCGAGTTCGATTCAGGGCAAACTCGGAGAACTTTTTGAATGAACTCGTACAGTGGGACAGGGCTATTAGGCCCTGTCATGTCTACTCCGCCATTTAATCATGGCTGATCTATCTCTCCCTCCCAACACTTCTGTGTTCTCACCATAACCTCTGACACCTGTACTGTGCAGTTCCAATGAATTGTCTTTCACCTGAAATATTAACTTTGTTGTCGTAGTTGCCACCTTACCTGCTGAGTGTTTCCAGTATTTGCTGTTATTTCAGATTCCCAGCATATAAAGTTTTTTGTTTTGATTTTCAATATCTGATTGTCTTAAAAAGCTTAAAACAACAAAGTACCAAAGTCAAATCTCAATCCACATCACAACATCAACCTTAACCAAAGATGCGCAAGGATGAAAATTGAGGAACCGAGCTATTGTTGGAAGTTGGGAAATGGTTTTAATTTTACGATAACCTGCTTGTGTTTTGGTCACGGCTCACAAACTGAATGTGCTGTCTTGGTGAAGTCTACTATTACACTACTGTTGTTGCATTTTTGTACTTATTATGATCGTGCTTATTTATGGCATGATTTTACAGGATTGTGTGCAAAACAAAACATAATTCACTAGTGTGTAGGAAAGAAATGCAGATGCAGGTTTAAATTGAAGGTAGACACAAACTGCTAGAGTAACTCAGCGGGACAGGCAACATCTCTGGAGAGCGATGCCGCCTGTCCCACTGAGTTTCTCTAGCATTTTGTGTCTACCTTAAAACCAAATTCACTGTATATAGGTACATGTGACAATAAATTATCATCATCATTGGGGATCAAGCTATTTTTGTTTATAACCAGCTATAATTGAATCATTCTTACCGTTATGATTACTATTGGGTTTTCACAAATAAGTAGAATGTTGGTAACCACACGAAAAAGGAAAAAGTAAATCAATGCCAGACAAGTATTGCAAAAGGGTTTGATTCATTATGAAGTGATAAACATCATTCCAGATGGTATTAATATGTAAGGTTTCATCACATTCATTTACAAAAAGTATATTAACAAGCTGATGGAGAAACTGCTTCAGACAACTTTAAAGATTTAAGCACAGGATAAAAAGACGAGTGAGATCGACTCCTCTCATCTTAAGAGACCTGTCCATGCTGTAACTTTTTTTGTTGCCTATTTTCTATTCCCCAGTTCTACAGGAATGGAACCGTGAGGTAATTTCGGGCCGGGCCAAGGATGAGGTCGGGTTGGAGCCTTGTAGGCGGGTCGGAGCCTCGAACGGAGTCAGGCCAAGGACGGATTCTCGGGGTTGAGATGGTCCGTGGGAGAGGTCGCGCCGGGATAGATGGGCCGCATCGCCAATAACAAATGGGGACTCCAGGGGGGGGGGCTGCAATGAGCTAAAGGGGGACCCGGTGTGGGAGGACTGACATTGTTTATTGCATTGTGGTTGTAACCCAGTCCTCTACACAGACCTGATTCCCCACCATCGACTCCATCTACCTTCTCACTGCCTCAGCCTACTATATGCTTTATACCATAATGACTGTGCAGCCAAATACCAATCCAACTCAATTTACAAGTTCACAGAAGACACCACAATGATGAAGATACTTTATTGTCACTGTACAAGGTGCAGTGAAGTTCTTTGTTTTTGCGTACAAAGGCACCTAGTTACAAAAGCACATCCCTTCTTCAATCCCCACCAACTGAGTCCTCCTTAGTTCTCGGCCCCCCCGCCCCCCTCATCCCCCACACCGGGTCCCCCTTAATTCTCCGCTGCCCCCCCACCTCGGGTTACGTCAGACTGTAGATACAGCACGGAAGCAGGCCCCTCGGTCTACCTAGTACGCGCTGATCAGCGATCACCCAGTGCACCAGCACTATCCTACACACTAGGGACAATTTTACAACTTACCGATGCCAATTAACCTACAAACCTGTACGTCTTTGTAATGTGGGTTGAAACCAGAGAACCGAGAGAAAACCGACGTGGTCGCAGAGAGAGCAGGGAGAAATTCCGTACAGGCAGTATCCGTAGTCAGGATCGAACCAGGGTATCTGATGCTGTAATGCAGCAAATCTACTGTTGGCTTGTTTTCCCTGGACTGAAGAAGGCTGAGGGCGGCCTAATGGCAGTATGTAAGATTATGAGGGGCATAGATAGTTATTTTTTTCCAATGTACATAGTGAAACTAAGTGACTTTAGATTTAAGGTGAGAGGATGGAGTCTTAGAGGGGATATGACAATTTTGTGACATAGTGTGGCTGATATCTGGAATGCACTGCAAGCGGAGGAATCTGATCCAATTGCATTTAAATAGGCAAAGCACAGGAGGATATAATCCTAACGCAGGCAAATAAGATTATTGTAGATGAACAGAAAGTCGAGGGGGTGTGGAGGAGTGCGCTGCAGGGCCCTTTTCTGTGCTGTTCAGTGCTTTGCCTGTAAGAAATTGGTGGCTCTTTCTCTTTTTCTCCAGTGGGTGAATGAACCAAGAGCTCACAGACCTCGTGACTGATATTAGTAACCTTATCGGCGATTATATCAAAACATGAAGGCGGTACAGTAAATAAATGCCATTCAATGATTAAGCCATTGCACACATATTAAATATCCTTGTTATTGCAAATGTTAGGTACCCCAGCAGGCTTAACTTTAATCCAGCAAGTTATTAATCTTGAACAGTAAAATAATTTAAAAAAGAATATGAACAGGTTTATGCAAGGTAGCAAATGGTACAAGAAGTTTCCACTTGGCCAGAAATGGAAGAGAGCCCATATTGTTCATGAGGTGAAACCCCTCTCAGTAATGCATTTACTATCTTCCCTGAACCTCCCTTCAAACTGAATATTAATGGAGATATTGAAAAATTAATTACGGTATTGTACGTCTTAAGTGATAAAAAAGACTGAATTAAGGTCAATAATTCAGAAACAAAAAACTGCAAATGTTGATTAATACACAAAAGGACAGAAAGTGCTGGAGTAACTCAGCAGGTCAGGTAGCATCTCTGGAGAACATGGATGGGTGACGTTTCGGGTTGGGACCCTTCTTTGGTCGAGCTTAAGAGCGGTCCCGAGCCGAAACGTCACCTATCCATGTCACTGGAGATGACGTGGTCTTCTGTACTGTCATAAGTTTTTTAATTTAAAGATACAGCGCAGAAGCAGGCTCTTCGGCCTACCAATCCCTGTACACTAGCACTATCCTACAGAGTAGGGACAATATAATTTGGTTACCAAAACCAATTAACCTACCAACCTATACATCTTTGGAGTGTGGAAGGAAACCAGAGCGCCTCGGGGAAAACCCACGTGATCATGGGAAGAACATACTAACTCCATACAGACAGCACCCATAGTCAGGATTGAACCCGGGTCTCTGGCACAGTAAGGCAGCAACTCTACCGCTGCGCCACCATACCGCCCAATAAGACCCTGACAAGAATAACAAGACCCACTGTACGTTTCGGGAAATGCACCTCAATTACAGTTTATGCATGGTCTGGTTATCTGGACTCTGAATCAAATATGGCATGTTCAGGTAACTGGCTCTCCCTGTTTGTATCAAAACAAGCCAGCTCTTCTGTAAGTCATCCATCTGTGGTAATGCGTCAGTTTTTCACTCTTCATTAGCATGATGCAGATGAGGTTAGAGAAGGTCCCTTGAGCCTCTGTCTCAGCTGGAAGGAGTGCTTCACTAGGTTAATACTGTACCTCATTATATTTAGGTATGCCCAATGTAACTTATTTTTATTTCTTCATTGAGCCAGATGGTTTGCTAACAATTATAGAATGAGGAATAAGCGATGTAATGAGTTACAGATTGTGCACAATTCTACTGCCACAGATCATGGATACCCAATTTTAGCTGTCAAGTCTTTTCTAAGGTGGGAAAATGGGCCTAGCTTAGATAGGCCACCTTTGTTTACATGGACAAGTTGGGCTGAAGAACCTGTTTCTATGTGGTATATGATGTGCCATGAGTCTTTCCCATTTAGGATATTTGTAAATATTGGAAATTGGGTCTTCAACTCCACATGCTCAATGTTCAATGCTGTCGTCGACAATATGCATGTCCAAACGCTGGGATTTCCCACCACCTCACAATAACAGAAACAAAAAAAAAATGTTTTTCAATTGTCACAAGATTTATTAGTTGCCCAATCATTTGGTAACCAGCCAAAAAAGAAAGCTATTAATGCTATGATGACTGGACAGTTGCTAACCAAATGGGGAAAATTAGTCTCGAACTGATGACAGGTTGATTGATTAGTAGGACTGGATGTTACAATCCCTAAGGTTTATCACTACAATTGACATTTGGTATTCTTGGGGATGACCACTAGGTGATTTTGCTACCAATCAGACACATCTTCAGTTGTGTACCTCAACGTCACTGGGTGTTTCAGCCTTTTATCACAAGACACCCTCAGTCGAGGCAGACCCACCGCAGGGAGATCAGACCTGGGTGTGTGTCTTATGGTTAGCCTCTAGATGGTCATGTGGCAGCCCAGGCATAATATTTTCTCTTCAGCCACAGCCAGTGACTGCTCCATTCAGCTTTTCTCCTTCCATCTTCCTCTCTACCGCTGACTATGGCTGGTTGGGCTCTGGACTCGTGTCCGTTGGTGGGACAGTACTTGGTTGAGCTTCACCTGGGGTGCTGATACCCTGTGGACTGTGGTGGTTAACCTGCCACTGGGCTTCACGCGACTGATTTGGCCTACCTCTTAGAAAGTAATGGTCAATGCGAGGCCCCTCACAAGCTCTCTCGGGCACTTTTCAGAAAGTAAATAAACAGAGAGCAGCTGGAGTAACTCAACGAGTCAGGCAGCCTCTGTGGATGGAAATAGACAGTCAACATTTCAGGTTGAGATCCTTCATCTGCACATCTACAGATGTTTCTCCAGCTGCTCTCCATTTATTTTACAACGGTTTCCAGCATCTGTAAATCTTGCCTCGACAAATTCAGAAATGTTGTTTCTGTTTGAGTCATCCATTCCAATCACATAATTTTATTAAAATAATAAAAGCTTCAAATTAAAACTAGCAAAGAAAATGTATGGACAGAATTAGGTGGTTTGATATACATTATTTCAAAGTACTCCTAACAAATTTTGAAAATTTGGTCTATATTATCAAATGATAATATAGACCAAACATCATATTATGAACAAAAACATGAATACGTCTTCAATAATAATTCAAAAAAGATGTGTGACCTTGTAAAAAGATTGTAAAACAATGTTGAATTGAGAGCATGCTGTAAAATGTAATTATTGGCAACTGTAAATCAACAAACCACTTGTAGAATATATTTTTACAACAAATCTTCCTTTTGTTTACATCACCAGAGCTTTACAAGAGAAAATATTTGGGGTGTGTACCCACATCAACTACAAGAACAAGACAAACTGCGCCTATAGTAATGAACCAAGTGGCTTGTGGCCTACATAACTCGAAATTGATTAAAACATAACCTCCAACTTGCCATGACAGAACAAAATATACAGGCTATTAGATGAAAAGACACGTTTGATGTTGTTAACCATTTTTTTTCCAACCTAATCTTATGGTTTGACTATCCACCGACACTGAGAAATTCACAGTAAAGTAACAACCAGGGTTCCAACATGTTTCAATACATACTAGTGGCCTTTGGGACATGGTATATGTTTGACACTTTAGAGTTTAGCGATACAGTGTAGAAACAGGTCCTTTTGCCCACCAAGTTGATGCCATCCATCGATCAACTATATTATCCCACGTTCGCATCCTATACACTAGGGGAATACAATTTACAGAACTCCACACAGACAGCACCCATAGGCAGGATTGAACCCTGGTATCTGTTACCGCTGTGCCACTGTGACGTCCTGACTTGAAAGCACCAGCAGAGAGCTACATTAAGAAGAGATCTACTGCTTCTCCAGGACTAGATTGTAGGTTTACAGAATGGTATTTTGTCAATAATGACTGTCTAGTTAACTCAAGCTATAGCAACAGCAAAAATCAAAACAAAGTCAGTGATTCAACAAAAAGCTAGTGAGACATCTTAGATTTTATGTATTCTCTACTGAAGCATCACTGAATCAGAATTTGTTGTTTCCTCTCTGAAGTTCAAACCCATTTGAATCCTGCATTTTCTCACTAAATATAATTCAAATTGTTCTTATATGACAGATTAAAATTCCTATAACCGATTATTAATATTATGCCAGATTAAAATTAAAAATGGAGTCAGACATGCATCTGTCACAAGTACCGGTCAAAGCAGGTGGTGGTATTGGTCAAGCTGAAATTTTGGTTAACTTAGGCTGGGAAAGGAACATGAAACCTAATATAAGATAATGCAGATTAGACCTGAAAGCTCTGATAGGTTTCACCATGAAATTAAGACCTCTGACCAATGAGGGTACTGTAGTTGGGAAGATTGACCTTCACAAATAATAGCTCTGACTATATTGTTGAATTCTAGGAGTGTTGAGGGGAGGGAGGGGTGGGAGCTGATTGGCATGTGATCGAGAAAGTCAGAGGGAAGTACTGTAAGTGGAAGAACAGCACTGATGACACTGCTCTGAGAGCTGACACAGACTTGCTGGGCAGAATGGCCTCCTTCAATGCTGTACGAAAATAATAATAGATATTAAATATCTTTCAGACACAAGGAAGAGCGGATGCTGGTTTACAAAATAAACACAAGGTACTGGAGTAACCCAGATGCAACATCTCTGGAAGAAATGGACAGATGACGTTTCAAGTCGGCACCCAGTCTGAAGAAGGGTCCCGACTTGAAAAGTTACATATCCTTGTGTTCCAGGTAGCCAATTTTCAGCCAAGAATACATCAAATAATGAGTAATGTGTCTGGTGGCTCAATGAGAAATGGTAGATTAAAGTGTATTGTTGATGAGGTTTACGATGTCAGCAACATAATCCTTCCTATTTCACTGCAATGCCTTTTTCATTTCAGCTTCATCCCTCCCCTTTCACCTCTTCTCCTCCCACAAAGCACTGTGGAGTTAATGCCAAATGTTGTTCATGCTAAGTGATTATTAGCAAATGTACTATTGTAAATGCATTGAAACACAAACTCTCAAATGTTTGCTATTGACTGAGGTGATCTACAGGCAATAGTGATCGAGGTTCACATTTCACAGGGACAATGATGGCAACATTAAATAAAGCATTGGCAGTTTGAATTGGACTTGCCCATGAGTTATCACTCAATCATATAGCGTGGCTGAAAAGTGTAATTCTATTTTAAATTATAGTTTTTGTTGAAGTTTCTAATAAATGTTTATCAGCCTGAAACATGAACCCCTCGCATAATAACAATACTATACAGTTGTCAAGGCATACGCCGAGTGGAACTAAAGATGTTTTCCTTGGCAACCATATAATAACTGCATGACCAGTTGAGTGTTTCCAGCAATTTTAATATTTGTTTTAGCTTTACAGCATCCACAGTTATGTGCCATTAGGATCCAGAAGCAGATTTTGATTCATAAACATAAAGACATGATGACGTTTGTACTACACCTAATAGACTGCTTCTATAATTGGAAAATGTGGAACCAACATGTTTGGGCAAGGTATCTCGTTTTTGCTGACTCAACACTCTGTAGATACTGGAATCTTGAGCAAAGCACAAAGTGCTGAAGGTATTCAGTGAGTCAGTCAGCAATTAGGGAGAGAATGGATAAACAGTTGACATTTCAGGTCAGGGGCCTTATTCAGACTGAAGAAGGGTCACAGTGGCACAGCAGTAGAGTTGCTGCCTTACAGCACCAGAGACCCTGGGTTCAATCCTGGACTCTGGGTGTTGTCTGTACGATGTTTGTACGTTCTCGCTGTGAGCACATGAGTTTTCTCCTGGTGCTCCGGTTTACTCCTACATTCCAAAGGTGTACAGGTTTGTAGGTTAATTAGGCTTCGGTAAAAATTGTAAAGTGCCCCTAGGATAGTGCTAGTGTACGGGTGATCGTCGGTCGGCATGGACTTAGTGAGCCAACGGGCATGTTTCAGCACTATAACTCTGAACTTTATAGTCTAAAGACACAGAACATAGAACATGGAAAGTACAGTACAGGAGCAGGCCTTTCGGCCCACAATATCTACGACGCACATGAGACAAAAATAAACTACCATCTGCTTGAAAATGATCCATTTCTCTCCATTCCCTGCACATCCATATGAATTAGGATTAGGGTTAAAACCAAATCCTAATGGTATTGAAAAGCTTCTTAAACAGCACTATCATTTCTGCCACCACCACCACCCCTGGAAGAACATTCCAGGCCTGACCACCCTCTGTGTATAAAACATGTCCTGCACACCTCCTCTTACTTTTAAGCTATGCCTTCTAGTCATTGGCATTACCACCTTGACACAAAACATTAACTGTTCCTCGTATTTTTGCTGATGAACCCATAATCTAAATATGGTTGCGAAAAAAATATTTCCTAATTGATTCTAACATGCAGGGTATACACTTTTCAGTTAATACTATATAGTTGTCAAGGAATACACCGAGATTGGAATTAAAGATGTTTTCCTTGGCAACCACATAACAATTAAAACATAGTTGCAATTTCATCGGCAGTTTAATATTTGGCATGGGCCCAAAATCACCACCCATGCTGACTGTGAACCATCCTTCATGGTAAAGGATATCACTTACTTCAAAGGGAAGTGTACTGATTCATTTAAGATTGTTAAACCCCTGTCTCACGGTGCGAGTTGACCCACGAGTGACCCAGAGTTGTCACTCGCAGTAATCACGTACACTAAACGTAGCGGGAACGTCGGAACTCTAGCGAGCAACTTAGTGACTCGTGGCGCTAACAGCAGGTACCCGTGAAACTTGGTAACTCGTGAAAAAAATCAAACATGTTTGATTTTTTCCACGAGTCAAATTTACAGTTCAAGTTAAAAATTGAAACATTTTAAACTCGTTTATAACGTGGTGGCCCGTGCGTTTACCTTAGTGATTAATGAGTCTACCGTGGGAACTCTTTTAACTCAGCGGGCAGGCAGCATCTCTGGAGAGAAGGAATGGGTGACGGGATGCCATTTCCAAATTTCTCCAGCCCCATGTGTTCACTTTTTTCAACTAGCATCTGCCCTCTCTTGTGTTTGTCATTATTTGTATCTACAGTGCCTTGTGTCTTGGCAATTCATGATTCACACACACACAATGCTGGGGTAACTCACACACACACACACACACACACACACACACACACACACACAATGATGGGGTAACTCACACACACACACACACACAATGCTGGAGTAACTCACACACACAATGCTGGGGTGACTCACACACACACACAATGCTGGGGTTACTCGCACACACGCACACACACACACACACAATGCTGGAGTAACTCACACATACACACACAATGCTGGAGTAACTCTCTCACACACACACACGAACAATGCTGGAGTAACTCACACACACACTCACACACACAATGTTGGAGTAACTCACACACACACACAATGCTAAGGTAACTCACACACACATACACACAATGCTGGAGTAACTCACACACACACACACGAACAATGCTGGAGTAACTCACAGACACACACACAATTCTGGAGTAACTCAGCGGGACAGGCAGCATCTCCGGAGAGAAGGAATGATGATGTATTGGGTCGAGACACTTCCTTAGACCACTACCCAGAGATGCTGCCTATCCCGCTGAGTTACTCCAGCATTTCGTCTATCTTTAAACCAGCATCTGGACTTCCTTCCCACATAATAACCAATGAGATTTCCCACAAAACTTCCATGTCCTCATTGTTCCCCTCTCTGTCTTCCCCAGACCTGTGTATATGTATATGTGTATGTGCATATGTGTATATGTATGTGTATATGTACATATACTTTGAGTGGTTCCTGGGTTGCCTACTGCTGGGTAACTCCGCGAAATATCATCCCCCTGCATTTCAAATCTAAATCTCTCGCCAATATATATATATATATATATAAATAAAAATAATATAATATATATATGTATATATATAGATATATATATATACACATAGTATTATTTATATATATATATATATATATATATAATATATATATGTGTGTGTGTGTGTGTGTGTGTGTCTGTGTGTGTGTGTGTCTGTGTGTGTCTGTGTGTGTGTGTCTCTCTGTCTGTCTGTGTGTATCTGTGTGTGTGTGTGTCTGCTGTCGGGTCCCGGCGGCCGCTCAAAGTCAGTCACCCGAGCTGCTTCCTTCCTCGGAAGTGGCGGCCAGTTCTGCTGTCCGTGCCCGGAGCGCTGCGGCAGCCACCCAAGCTAATTCACTCCCCGGCCACAAGAAAACCATATAGTTATGACAGCACGGAAACAGGCCATCTCTGCCCTTTTACTCCGTGCCGTTTACTGTCACCTAGTCCCATCTACCTGCACTCAGACTGGAGCGTGGCAAGTGGGTTACTGACCCCAATCCCCTCCTTCACAACGCCAGACTCCCCAAATACTATGAACTGAGCTCTCCCCCCACCCCGGGAAATACAGTATTTAAAAACATAAAGCACCAAGAAATGCACTTACCAAGTTATTGGTTGCTGAAGGGTGCGCATTTTCCCTTTGTAGGTCGTATCAATAGATGCGGCCGCGCTGAAATAACTCAAAGCCACAGGATGGAGATGTCTTTTAACATTGTTGCTTTATTAAAACATACCTTAATTCACGGTTGGCACAAGAGTAATGGGAGAGGAACTTGGTAATTCGGAGGAGGAACTTGGAACATCGCAGAAATGACATACCCGTGGGAACTCGGTTAAACACTTGAACATAAACTTGAAGTCTCGTACACAGCCACGAGTCTTTCACTCGGGGTACCTCGTGGGTCAGCTCGCACCGTGAGACAGGGCCATTACAAGCAGCCTTTAATGCCCCTGTCCCACTTAGGAAACCTGCGCCGCACCCAAGGTTTCCGTGAGGTTCCCGGAGGTTTTGGTCACTCTCCCTAATGGTCGAAAGTGGTTTCCGCGTAGTCGAGGCTCCTTCTATGTTCCTGCGATTATTTCAACAAAATCAAAACCGGCCTCGACTAAAAATAGGTTGCTCTTTGGTCGAAGCCAGTGGAGTGGGGTCGCTTTTTACTTACAGGCAGTCGAATGCAATCTCCTTCGCTGACCGGCCATTTTGATTGGCTCATTGGAGTTTTCAGCAAAGATCCTATAGGATCTTTGGTTTTCAGGACCTAGAAGATCCGCCGGAAGGTAAAATGCCCGCTAACTTTATTAAACCTCTTAAAACTGTCTCCAGTCCTTCTCCCCCCCCCCTTTCTCTCCCCCTTATCTCCCCTTCTCTCCCTCCCTCCCGCGCTCTCTAAAGGACTTACCGTGCTCTGTAGCAGCCGTTTACCTTCCTCTTCATCGCTCAGACAGCACTTCTCCGCTGTCCCTGGCCCCCACCTTCGCGATGTGTTTGTGTGTGTGTGCGGTCAGTAGCAAAGATCCTGTAGGATCTTCGGTCAGTAGATGCAGCTCACGGTTCAGTCGAGGCTTTCCAGGCGAGTGATCAAAACCTCTGGCGACTCATGGAAATCTTGGGTGGGGCGCAAGGTCACCAGAGGTTTCCGTTCAGGTTTCCTAAGTGGGACAGGGGCATAAGGATTTTCCCATTTGTCTAGTCCCAAACAGGGCATTATACAAGAACAAGGAACTGTAGATGCTGGTTTACCAAGGAAAGGCACAGTGTTGGATGAACTCAACTGGTCAGCCAGCATCTCTGGAGAACATCAATAGGTGTTGTTTCAGTTCGGGACCCTTATTCAGACTGATTTGATTCAGGCAATATGCAACAGCCATCAAAGTAATTTAAAATAACTTTGTATTAATTCTCCCAGCAGAACACCTGGAACAGCTGGAGATACTGGCTGGGTATCATACTCCACTGTTAGGGATTATTTCAGAGCTAAGGAATTATGTAAAAACAAGAGGTAATCTTCAAATGGACCTGTTCAAATGTATACTCTTAGATGTAATCGGTTTTGAAACGAAAAGGGTAACTTTGTAACCAATCTGTGCTGTCTAACAGAGCATAAGCTTCTGGCCCCACAATAGGAAGCTGCTCTAGAGATGTAGTTTGTAAACTGACATGACCATGAGATGTTTACGTATGCATTATCCAAATGTAAGACAATGACATATGTTATGTGGCCGAGCTCAAACCAGCATCACACACCTACAGAGTTATTTTGCTCCACTGTGGCTGAGATTATGGAAGCTTCCAAATCTGATGTATTTTGTCGCTGAAAACGTGGCCATGGGCCTATTTACTTTGTCTATAAATAAGTGATATATGTGTGACTCAGAGAGTCAGCATACAACACTCAGTTCGGATGTCTGGATTCCATTACCTCCAAAGCTTTTAGGTCATCCGTGAATTACTTTGCTGCCGAAAAAATGTAATCAGTAATGAGGTGTGCCCACTGTAAATATGTACTTCAATGAAACTATTTGGAAACTCCTTATACTTTGAGTTCTGGGGGACTCTACTGAGATATCTCCAGAATAATACCTATTTGCTTTGATAAATCAAGACCTTTTATATCTACCGCTTCCAATAATGGTAAAATTACACTTTGTCAGGTCAGAGCATTGCTTGGACAGTTGTAATTGAAGTATAAGGGGCTTCTGTCGTAATAGGAGGGAGAGAAGGAAAGGGAAGAGGGAGGGAGAGAAGGAAGCAAGACTGAGAGGGAGATAAGAGACGACAGAGAGACAGAGACTGAGGCTCTATAAGGCACCAGTCAGGCCACATTTGGAGTATTGTGAGCAATTTAGGGCACCATATCTGAGGAAAGATGTGCTCGCCCTGGAGAGGGTCCAGAGGAGATTTACACAAATTATCCCAGGGTTAACTTATGATGAGCGTGTGACGGCCCTGGGCTTATACCCGCTGGAGTTTAGAAGAATGAGGGGGAACCCATTGAAACGTACCAAATAATGAAATGGTTAGAGTGGATGTGGCAAAGATGTTTCCACTAGTGGGAGAGTCCAGGTCTAGCAGGTCATAGCCTCAGAATTAAAGAACGTTCTTTTAGGAAGGAGATGAGAATGAATGTGCAGGGATCGCTGGTCAGCATGGACTCCGTGGGTCGAAAGGCCTGTTTCCATGCTGTTCTCTAAACTAAAACTAAACTAAATATACAGTGGCTTGCAAAAGTTTTCATACCCCTTGAACTTTTCCACATTTTGTCACGTTACAACCACAAACGTAAATGTATTTTATTGGGATTTTATGTGATAGACCAACACAAAGTGGTGCATAATTGTGAAGTGGAAGGAAAATTATACATGGTTTCCAAATTTTATTACAAATAAAAAACTGAAAAGTGTGGCGTGCAAAAGTATTTAGCCCCCCTGAGTCAATACTTTGTAGAACCATCTTTCGCTGCAATTACAATTGCAAGTCTTTTGGGGTATGTCTCTACCAGTTTTGCACATCTAGAGACTGAAATTTTTGCCCATTCTTCTTTGCAAAATAGCTCAAGCTCAGTCAGATTGGATGGAGAGTGTCTGTGAACAGCAATTTTCAAGTTTTGCCAGAGATTCTCAATTGGATTTAGGTCTGGACTTTGACTGGGCCATTCTAACACATGAATATGCTTTGATCTAAGCCATTCCATTGTAGCTCTAGTTGTATGTTTAGGGTCGTTGTCCTGCTGGAAGGTGAACCTCCGCCCCAGTCTCAAGTTTTTGCAGACTCTAACAGGTTTTCTTCCAATATTGCCCTGTATTTGGCTCGATCCATCTTCCCATCAACTCTGACCAGCTTCCCTGTCCCTGCTGAAGAAAAGCATCCCAAAGCATGATGCTGCCACCACCATGTTTCACAGTGGGGATGGTGTGTTCAGGGTGATGTGCAGTGTTAGTTTTCCGCCACACATAGCGTTTTGCATTTAGGCCAAAAACTTCAATTTTGGTCTCATCAGACCAGAGCACCTTCCTCCACATGTTTGCTGTGTCCCCCACATGGCTTGTGGCAAACTGCAAACGGGACTTCTTATGGCTTTGTTTCAACAATGGCTTTCTTCTTGCCACTCTTCCATAAAGGCCCGATTTGTGGAGTGCACGACTAATAGTTGTCCTGTGGACAGATTCTCCCACCTGAGCTGTGGATCTCTGCAGCTCCTCCAGAGTTACCATGGGCCTCTTGGCTGCTTCTCTGATCAATGCTCTCCTTGCCCGGCCTGTCAGTTTAGGTGGAGAGCCATGTCTTGGCAGGTTTGCAGTTGTGCCATACTCTTTCCATTTTCGGATGATGGATTGCAGCTCCGTGAGATGTTCAAAGCTTGGGATATTTTTTTATAACCTAACCCTGCTTTAAACTTCTCCACAACTTTATCCCTGACCTGTCTGGTGTGTTCCTTGGGCTTCATGATGCTGTTTGTTCACTAATGTTCTCTAACAAATCTCTGAGGCCTTCACAGAACACTGTATTTATACTGAGATTAGATTACACACAAGTGGACTCTATTTACTAATTAGGTGATTTCTGAAGGCAATTGGTTGCACTGGATTTTATTTAGGGGCATCAGAGAAAAGGAGGCTGAATACTTTTACACGCCACACTTCTCAGTTTTTTATTTGTAAAAAAATTTGAAAACCATGTATCATTTCCCTTCCACTTCACAATTATGCGCCACTTTGTGTTTGTCTTTCACATAAAATCCCAATAAAATACATTTACGTTTGTGGTTGTAACTTGAAAAAATGTGGAAAAGTTCAAGGGGTATGAGAACTTTTGCAAGCCACTGTATGTACTGTATATATATGAAAAGGCTCGGTGTATATACACAAACACACACACATATATATGTATATATGTATACATGGATATATACTGTATATACACATGCAACTATAGTACCAAGTACTATAGATACATATATACTGTATATAATAATAATAATAATAATAATAATAATAATAATAATAATAATAATAATAATAACTTTATTACGGACTCAAGGTCCAGACAAGGGGCAACATTACATTAAAAAAATGCATTGCATATCAAATATCATAAATATATAAAATTATGGTAAATCACGTAAAAACATCATAATTTACATATTTAAAAAACCCACAATACGTTAAAAATCCAGAGTAAAAGATGATCAATGTCGTACAACGAGACAACAATACCAGTGTCTCCACAGCTGGGATTCATAGCGTGTAGTGCTAACCCTTATGTTTGTCAAGGCCACAATTAAGCACATTTTTAGAGTCATTTATACTGCAAATGAATTTATACATGCGGTGTCTTAGGATAGCTTCTAAAGTATTGACTCCTGCAGCCACAAACATATTACTGGCACTACACCATCTTGGTTGCCTTAGCAGTGTTCTCATGGCATCGTTATATGCCACCTTTAGTCTCTGCATACTTGTCTTTAAATAGTTCGACCACAGGTGCGCAGTGTAGAGGGGTGTGCAGTATGCTCTAAATAGCGACATCTTCACCACATCTGCACACGCACCAAATTTACGCAAGAGGATATTCGCCTGTATATACAGCATGCGTCGTTGCCTATAAATATCCTCATCATCTGTCATTTTTATCTTATTAGAGACACTAAGATTATTGTCAGACAATTTAAAATCAGGATATTTTAGACTTTTATCCTCTTTGGTTCTACAGACCATAACAGCACTCTTACTAGCATTATATTTAATGTCATGTTCCACACCATACACGGAACATGTAGTAAGGAGCTGCTGGAGACCAGCGCTAGATGGACTAAAGACCACAAGATCTGCATACATAATATGGTTCACTAAAATATTACCAATCACGCACCCATTGTTACAGGTTTTCAATTGTTTAGACAGATCATCAATATATAGATTAAAAAGGACTGGGGACAAAATTCCCCCTTGTCTAACACCACTACTAACCCCAAATGGGGCTGAGACCCTATTGCCCCATTTTATTTGCATAGTCTGGTGGGCATACCACTAGGCCAGAATTCTAACAATGTATTTAGGCACCCCTCTTTGACTAATTTTACCAAACAGCTTTCTGTGATTAACACGGTCAAAAGCTTTCGAAGCATCAATAAAGCACATAAGGATTGAAGAGTTTTTGCCTCTATATTTGTTTACAATCTCCTTTAGGACATATATGCATAAGTCAGTGCCATGTTTAGCTTTAAAGCCAAACTGGTTATCTGTGGAGTTAACAAACTCATTTATTCTATCCAGCAGAACTCTTTCTAAGACTTTTGACAATATGCTGGCTAAAGCTATGGGCCTGTAATTATTTAGACTGCCTACTTTACCAGCTTTGTCCTTAATAACCGGCACTATCAGGACAGACAACATTGAGTCTGGTAACAAGCCATGAATCATAAAGCCAGTAAAACAAATAGCTAGTAGAGGAGCTATCCTCATACTCGCATACTTAAGATGTTCAGCAGAGATATGATCCAAGCCACTTGCTTTGTTGTTGGACAGCTTGTTCATGGCATGATACACCTGATGTGACATAATCACCATCGAGTCATTACTCTCAATATTGTCCACCCTATACAAGTCACCTTGGACACAGTTGAATAAAGTGCTATAATGTTGTCGCCATAACTCCGCGATATTAGCTGTTCCGGAGATTCCACCTACAGTACATGGTAGAGATGTTTTGCAACTGCTAAGAGCTCTCACTTCCTTCCAAAAATCTGTAGCACTGTTACTTAGCAGCTTCTTAGCCATGGAATCAGCCCTCATAGCTTGCTCATTTTTACAGATGAAGCGAACAGCATACTTATACCTTGTATTAGTGAGCTTCTTGTGCTCAAACACAGGCCCCTGTCTGGGTCCACCTGCCATAGCCCATGCTTTGGTGGCTTCACAGGCTTCAGTATGATACTCAGCTACATACTTATTCCAGCCAGGTCTGATGTTATGTGTCTTATTTTTATGCTTGCAGTAGGGCTTACTGCCTACATATAAGGCGCTTACTATATCATTATACATGGAGTAGATATCTCTCCTATGCTTCATATCTTTACAATTAACATTACTACATATTATTGCATCTTTAGGTAGATGAATATTGCTTAAGGATTTATCTGTATGGGCATAATAGACTATGATGTCTTCCTTTGTCAGCATTGACCAGTCCAGTTTTTCTGTTTTAAAGCTATTTCTATCTCTGGATACCACAGGTATGTGTTCAACATTTATTGTCATAGCAACAGGTATATGATCAGTCATTGCTGCCCCGTACAGAATGCTCATACACCCCAATGAGGCATGTGCATCAGCTGTACTAATACAGTGGTCCAGCCATGATGTGGTGTTCCAGGCCTCACTAATATAAGTATAGCTATCTGTAGGTAAAAGCACTTTGCGTGACAATATTAAATTATTATCTTGACAGAACTGAGCCATATGATTGGCAAATAATGAGTTCCTATCTGAGATATCTGCATTCATATCCCCAATGGCATATACACTACAATAATTATTGTTTTGAATGAAAGAATAGATGAAAGCAAGTCTATTAAAATATTCATCCTCATTCTGATGGCATTCATAGGGTGTATATACATTCAGGATAACAATTTCTTTATTGTTGTGAGTAAAGTGTATGGCAATGCACCAGTCAACATCAAGCCGAATCACATTTACTGATGAGTCAAGCTTCTTGTTCCATAGAATAGCCACACCACCTGGTATCCTACCTCTGACTATTCCTCTGCCAAGGTCAGTTGTAGACTCCCCAGCCCCATGAAAGTTGTCATTGAGAGAATTGAGTTTGTCCAAGTCTTGCTTTACTAGGAATGTCTCTTGCATACAAAGTATGTCACAGTTCTCCAGGAGGTTGTCAACAACTGAACGGCGAGCTTTATCCCCTGCGCTCTGGCCCAAACGCAGGCCACGACAATTGTACGATAGTACTCTAATGTTCATTTAGTAAGACTAGTGAGTATATACATATACACGCACAGATAGATATGGATATAGATAGACCGACAGACAGACAGTGAGTTTTTTGTTTCATTCATTATATTGTTTACAGGGTACTATGTTTACATATTCTGTTGCGCTGTTGCAAGTAAGAATCTCATTGTTCTGTATGGGACACAGGACAATAAACACTCTTAACAATATCTCTCATTGTGCCGACTGTTTAAAAGCAATAACCTAAATACAACGAGGCGCCAAGTGGTTTATGCATCACAATTGAACTGCAGTGTAAGTTTGCTAAACATGACTGGAACCTGATAACACAGAAAGGAATTAATACAACTTTGAACACATGGATCTGTTGTGTAAAACATTCAAGCTGCAGGGAGATAGTACAAGTCCTCATGCAATATATCAATAATACGTTTTTGTTCGCTTATCTGCAATTATCATTCCAGTCTAGAGCACATACAAGAAATCAGCTGGAACTGCCAGAATAAATATTGCATCAACAGTTTTCAAAGGGATCATGAATTCTTTGCAAGTTTGTAATGAGCTAGCCCAGCGGTCTACATGACTAAAAACCTTGAGGAGAAATCTTGGAACAACTTTCTCTGAAACCCAAGGTGAAGAATGTCCTCCATTATTTGGAGAGTGGGCATTCCAGCAGAATTCTCTCTGGGAGCAGCAAACCATTGGGGGGATGGAAAGACAAGGACACACCCTTGCAGACAAAGCTGGAGTAAGAGGACCAAAATGCCTCAATCCAAAGAAGCCTAATCTCAGATCTGTGCAAGGGGAAATATCCCTAAATCTATCTGTCCCAGGAAAAGACCATTATCAGTTTAAACACAGCTGTTGCACATTTCTAGACAGTGATGATTCAGTTATGCATTGTCATTGTTAGCTCATCATTGCTGTAGTCAAGACATTGTTTATAGTCTCTGCTTAAAGAAAGGGGATTTCCATTTCTTTGATTCGGTTATGGCAGCCACGTAGATTTATATAAATTAGGAACTCCTTGTAGGTTTAGTTTAGTTTAGAGATACAGTACAACATGGAAACAACCCATTTATCCTGGCGAGTCTCTGGTGCTGTGAGGCTCTATCAGCTGTGCCACGGTTTTCAGTTCTTGGTTGGATCAAAGCTTGCAGTGAGCCGCTTGGGGCGGCAGAAGCTGCCGGCGAGCACGGCCATACCCCATCAGCAGGCTGGCTCACCCGTCGCGGAACCAGGAACCCACCTGGTGTCATCCAAGGCTTGTCTCCTGCTCGACCCTGAAGACTGGGAACCAGGAGGCAGAGTGGAGGGAGTCAGCGATGGCGGAAGATGCTGAACAAAGGGCTGCTTTCAAAATGGTGGCAGATGGAGGAGAAGTTCAGTGCAGCCAGGACAATGAACCTTTAAGGATAATATAAGACTGCACTCTTAAGAACTTTGAAACTTTGTGGGTGCCAGAAATATGGTGACTCTTCCCCCCAGTCTAGCAGCCTATGTATTTCAGGCGTGAACCAGATACTAGCCAGGGGAAAAAAAGCACCCAGAAGAAACTCATGTGGTCACAGGAAGAATGTACAAAGTCCGTGCAGACCGCACCCGTAATCAGGATCAGACCCAGGTCTCTAGTGCTGCAAGACAGGAACTTTACCGCTGACTCACTGTGCCATCACTTGTGAACTATTGCGTCTCATTCTCACTCAAGACGCCAGCATTTCAATTTCCCGTGTCTCCTACATCTGTCTACGAATAACATCTAATAATGAATTATTTTGTTGTCATTTCAATTCGAAACTTGGCAGGTCTTTAGCTTTTTCATTAATCTGCTGACTGAGTCAGCATTTACAAATGCTGTGTGGGGTTCAACACATTTGTTTCACCACAAACCAATTTACATTATAATAAATGTTCTGGCTGAATTGCAGATGTGGCACAGTGGTTAAACAGGCATTGCTGCTATCGCATAACTCTATTGCCCTGGTTTCAATGCTGATCTCTGGCGGCACAGTGGCGCAGTGGTAGAGTTGCTGTCTTACAGCACCAAAGACCCGGGTTCGATCCTGACTGCAGGTGCTGTCTGTATGGAGTTTGTATGTTCTCCCTGTGACCACGTGGGTTTTCTCCAGGTGCTTCGTTTTCCTTCCACACTCCAAAGACACACAGGTTTGTAAGTTAATTGGTTTCGGAAAAATTGTACATTGTCCCTAGTGTGCAGGGTAGTACTAGTGTATGGGGTGATTGCTGGTTGGCATAGACTCGCTGTGAGAAGGAACAGTTTACAGAGGAATAGTGGATTGATGGGATTATATGACTTTTATTAGGCCATCAGAAAGGTAAAAGGGCCATCCGCACTCATTTGGAGGATCAGATGGACTTTTGGCAGGTGTGGCAGAGCTTGCATGGCATCACTTTCTACAAGGCAAAACCAAATGGAAGCTCAAGTTTCAGTGAAGCATCACTCCCAGATGAGCTCACTGTGTTCTATGCACGCTTCGATAGGGAAATTACTCTTGGGCCCCCATAACCTCTGAGGGTATTGTAATCTCAGTCACAAAGGCCGAAATCAGAAGATAATTTTTTGAGTGTGAACCCCTGGAAGGAGTCTGAACCTGATGTTGTATTTATTCACTTCTCAAAATCTTCACGGAGCAACTAGCTGGAATTTTTGCAACATCTTCAACCACTTGTTAATGTTCCCACCTGCTTGTCTGATGTTCCCACCTGCTTATTTGTTTGTTTTATTATGTTATCTATTGAAGGCACGCACTCCCCGATTTACGTAAGGATTATGTTCCATTAACCTTTATGTGTCCCCGGAGCCACGTGGGCCCGATCCACCCACTGAACAACCATGCCGCCGATGGCCAGAATGAAGACCCATTATCGCGCCCCGGTAAGCCCGACTCGCCACACAGGCCTCTCGGGGGACTGCGGTGAAGCCAGGTGGCGAGACATGTCTGGGACAAAGGGGCCTTAGCAGTGGTGACGATGGGAGCCTCAGCAGGGGCAGCGGGAGACTCGGCTGCGGCAGCAGGTGCCTCAACGCCAGCGGGAGACTCGGCAGGGGCAGCTGCAGCATCGGCGGCAGTGGGGCCTCGGTGGTGGTGAAGGCTCATGGTCGATGAGCGTGAGGGGGGAGGGGAAGACAATGGGGACCTGGCGTGGGGGAGACTGTTGTGAGGAATGATGGGAGAACAAAGGGGGGCCCGGTGTGGGGGAGGGAGGAGGCATGGTCTATGATGCTTATATTGCCACATGTGCAAAGTGCTAACTCAGTGAAATTTTACTTCGGAGTCACGTAAGCGACTACGTGAAGAAGCCCCGCCAGGAGCATGCGCGTCATTACGTCTGACGCATGGCGCACCGACGGGCTGGAGAGCGTAGCTCCACCAGCGGTAAGTAGTAAACCGCAGGTAAGTCAATGTTAAACCTTCCCTGCGAGTATTTTAAACTCTGTAAGTCTGGCTCGGAGAGCCAGCTAGAGTTAGTGATATGGATGTATTGTAAATATAAACTGCCGTTGTGGAGCGGAACGCGTGGGGACCGCGGTTACCGCTTATAGATCGGGTCGGGAGATAACAGGTGCGCTAAAGCCGGCACTGTGATTGCCGCTATATAGATCGGGTTTGGAGATAACGGCTGCGCTAATGCCGACTCGAATACCGGCTATTGTTTCTATTGGCAGCTCAACTGCCTCCATCAGTTTCCAGTGCTTCAGGCCACTCATGCTACTCCACCAGGGAGGAATGCCAAAACAAAGTACTCTCAGGCTCATCTTATCTCATGGGTCTGATGATGTGGAAGACTCCCCTCCTTTTAATGTAAAGGTATGGGGACGGCTCAACCAAATGGGAAAATGCTCCAAATTTAAAGAGCCATGTAAAATTTCAATCGGGGTCGAATGCCCCTAGGATTCCCCACACAACCTCTCGCAGAGACCCATACAGCAAAGAAGAAAACACCGCTTATGGATACCAGTGAGAATCATCCTCTCCAGCACCTTGTTTAGGGCTGGAAGAGACCTCCCTTGAGCATGACTCGGGAGAAACCAGGGCAGGAAGAATCTGACCCTGAAGCTGGTGTCACTGCTTTTGTGCACATACCAGAGCACATGAGCCATGCTCCAAGTGTCCCGGATGTAGTGTTAAACTTCGCTAATCCGGAAGGGACTGGTGAGGCTATCGAGAAAACTCTAGCCAATAATGTTAATTACTTGGCTTCTCACCAGCTCCAGGATGCTATTATGGAAGAAACAAGATATAAAACACCAGTTAATTGTGCGTCGCTCAAAGTGCCCATCGTGAACTCTGCTATATGGGCACAAATGAGTGCATCGATACGTGGACAAGAAATCATGTTTCAGCGGGTTGTCAAGTTGGTGGCAGCAGGCATCACTGCATTTGGAAAAATGGTCCTGAGGGGGCACCAATGTCTGGCACACAACAAGATATGCTGGCCCTGTTCTGTAACGCATATTTTGAGGTCAACTGCATAAGAAAAATATCTATAAGCCGATGCTGAACCCGAAATTTGCAGCTTTGTGTAGGTCCACCAATATCCAAACCCAGATTATTTATTTGGGGTGGACCTCCTCAAACAAGTCAAGGACCTGGAGGAACATGCCAAAACAATCCGTTTCATGAAGACATACGTCCCTTCTACCAGGATGCCACCTCGCAGATCGTTTTCAGCGCGAAAGGTGACGGATCCAGGGGCAGGGCCAAGCAGAGTGGGGCCAGTGGGACGACGGTATTACTCACATGTGTATCCCAGCTACAATCCCAATATGGGAAGAAGGTGTCAAGGCCGACTATAGAGGTACAGGTGATTCATTCTGTCCAGGATAAGATTTCTGAGGAACAACCTCCGGTTGGGGGTAGGTTGCAATTGGTTATGATGAATGGTGCTGCATAACATTTCATCGGTTTATACTAGACACTGTGTCAAGCTCGAATAGAGTTTATGTCAGGAATTGATCCGCCTGTACAGATTATGCCTAATAGAGTATTGGGGTTTTCTGAACCACAAACTCAGCAGGTAAAAGAAGAAATTACGGTTTTGTCCCAAAAAAGGGGTAATTGAGAGGACGACAAACCATCCTCAACAATTTGTGCCCAATATATTCACCAGATAGAGAAAAGATGGGGGATGTAGAGTCATTCTGAACCTAAACCAGTTAAATTCCTATGTTCAGTATAGGCATTTTTAAAATGGACACCTTCAATACTGCGAAATGGCTGTTATCACAAGGCTGTTATATGGCAACTATAGATATGAAAGATGCATATTATACAGTACCAATTCATCATCAGTATCGGAGATACTTGAAATTTAGTTGGATGGGACAGCTGTGGCAATTTAAAGCATTACCCAATGAGTTAACCTCAGCTCCTAGGCTATTCAAGAAATTGTTGAAACCAGTGCTAGCACTACTTCGGGCCCAGAATCACATGGTAATGGTTTATCTAGATGATATTTTAGTCATAAGCAACACTCAGGAGACAGCTGAGGAATCGGTTTCAGCAAACAAATACCTGTTTGAAAGGTTAGGGTTCCTGGTCCATCCAACCAAATCCAAGTTAGAGCCATCCTAAAAAATTGATTATTTGGGATTTGTATTGATTCAGTTGATATGTCAGTGACTTTAGCCTAGGCTGTGGAGATCAGAGAGGTCTGTACTAGTCTCGCTGAAAAACAATATCCCTCCATCCGGGAAGTAGACAGTTTTATTGGTAAATTGCTGGCAGCTTTCCCTGCAGTGCAGTTTGTACCACTATCAAAGTCTACAACGAGCGAGAGAACTAGCACTTAAAGAACATGCAGGTCATTTTGATAGACCTATGCAGTTACCAACCAGAGCCATAGATCAATTACAATGGTGGATTATCAATATTGTACAAACTACGAAAAACATTTTGGTTCAGCAACCTTCAGTGCTTTTGCAGACAGATGTGAGTGCTGCCGGATGGGGAGCTATGGACAGCGAGTCTAGCTGTGGTGGTAGATGGAGTGTGCAAGAGGATTTAATCCTGCACAGGCATGGTATAAATTACTTAGAATTGCTGGGTACATTCTATGGATTAAAAGCTTATTGTTCAACAATGAATAATTTACATGTTCAACTCCAGATTGATAATACCACGGCTGCGGCATATATCAATCACATGGGAGGAATAAGGTCAGTATCATGTGATAATCTGGCTAACCTCATGTGGCACTGGTGTATTTCCAGAAACATCTGGGTCTCAGCTATCTACCTACCAGGTAGAGATAATGTGGTGGCAGACAACAGGTCATGAAAATTTAATGACAACATAAGAATGGATGTTAAATCCTTATGTTTTTAAAATGATTGTCAGCCGCTATGGTTTGCCAGATATTGCATCCAGGCTAAATCACCAGTTGCCTAAATACGTTTCATGGGAACCAGATACAGGAGCAGTAGTGGTGGATGCATTCTCGCTACATTGGGGACGTACATTCTTTTATGTTTCCCCATTCTGCCTGATTAGGCAATGTCTCACCAAAATAGAGCAGGACTCCGCCTTAGGCGTTTTGGTGGTTCCGGACTGGCCTACAAAGCCATGGTTCCCATTGGTGCTCAGAATGATGACTCAGCCATTCATGACTGTCCCCAACTGCAGTAATTGTTGGTGCATCCAGTAACAGGAGAAAGTCATCCGTTACATGATCATGTTAATTTGTTAATCTGCAGGTTCTGACCAGACCATTCCAAGGCCTTGGACCGGCAAATAGGATCATGGATGTGATAACTGCAGCTTGGAGAAATAGCGCTAAGAAACAATATGTGTCTCATATTAAGAAATGGGAGATGTTTTGTTTACAGTCAGATATATCTTATCATACTGCAAGCATACCGGATGTATTGGAGTTCCTTGCTACATTGCATTTTGATGAACACTTGAGTTATAGTGCCATTAATAGTGCTCGGAGTGCTTTGCCCTCCTATTTAGGGCAGTTTCAGAACAACAACCTATCGAGTCATCCATTAGTGTCCCGATTCATGAGAGAAACTTTAACAAAAATCCTCCTAAACCTATATAGATATACAGAAATCTGGGATGTCAGTATTGTTCTCACACTGCTTCGGCAATGGGCTCCAATTACGTCATTGTCTTTTCAGAAGTTAACACTTAAAGTGGTTAAGCTCATGGCGCTAATATCAGCGCAACGAGTGCAAACATTGCAAAGGTTATGACTAGATAGCATGTATTCTTCTGCAGATAACATTACGTTTTATGTGTATGATTTAATCAAACAAAGCAGGCCAGGAATGGCCAGAACCAAAGTAAGTTTTAAAGCATACCCTGTTGACCAAATGTCATGAGTAGTTAAGCACCTGAGTCAATATATCGAGGTAACTAAGAGTCTCAGAGGCTCTGAGACAGCAATGCTCATCAGTCACAAAAAAACTCATAAAAGGTGTCAGTATAAACTATTTCTAGATGGTAAAACAGGTTTTGGATTCCGCTGGAGTAGACACTTATGTGTTTAAATCTCACTCCACCAGGGCGGCATCAACATCTGCAGCAAGGCCGCAGGATGGTCTAAGGAATCAACTTTTCCAAAATTATGATAAGCTTGTCCTGACAGTGCCAGGGTTTGGACATGCTGTTTTGGGTCCATTTAATTTGATTTGTCTTTATAAATTTCATTTGTAATTTCCCCTTGGATAGAGGGGTTATTACTGTATTGTTATTTAAAAAATGATTATTGGATAATTCGAAGCAATGTTCAATACATTATTTATTCACTGCTGTGTCAACTGAAGCAGTGTGTCATATGGAATGGATCTACGGCATGAAATCACAGAGCTTTTAAATCTTCACGTAGTCACTCGCGTGACTCCGAAGTAAAATAGTTAGATTAAATGAGAACTTACCAGTTTGAAGTTTGATCTTTATTTTTCTGAGGAGTTACGATGAGGGATTACGTGCCCTCCGCTCCCGGCCCTCATAATCGCAAAGATCATCTGGTAGTTTTAGTCTTCTGAATCTTACTATATCACTCGGCTATAGTTTCTGTGTCTTGGCCGCTGCGTTGAAGTATGATGCGCATGCGCCTGGCGGGGCTTTTTCACGTAATCCCTCATCGTAACTCCTCATAAAATAAAGATCAAACTTCAAGCTGGTAAGTTCTCATTTAATCTTACTATTTTACTTCAGAGTCACGTGAGTGATTACGTGAAGAACCCCGTACAGCCGTTCGTGCGTCATTGCATCAGACGCTTTCGTGCAGACGACTGTGGAGCAGTGCAGCTCCTCAAACGGTAAGTCTAAAAAAGATTCAGGTAAGTGCTATTTCTTACCTGTTGTGGGTCTCCTGCAGGAACCTCCGAGGTTCTTGCGGGATAGATGCAAGGCCGACGAGGGAACCAGCCTAGGGCTTTGGGGGAAAACCCTGGCCCGACCGCGGAAGCGGAGAGCTGGGAATGTCGGGTTCGCGATCGGAGTCACTGATAACGCGGTCAGTGACTCCACACATTGGGTTCCCGGGGAGGGGAAACCCGAGAATAGTGCAGTTCTAGACCGCAGTAGTCCCTAGGGGATGGGGCTTAATTGACCTGAACGGTCAGCCTGAGATCCCGGTGGAGGAGAAACTCAAGTGTATGCAGTTCCCAGACCGCAGTAGTCCCCATGAAATGGGGTTTAATTCACATAAATGAGTAGCCTGGGTGCTGGGAGGGTACCGCGGGTATATATATAGGGGAGGGGTTCCCTAACCACAATAATCCCCAGGATATGGGGACAGCTGACAAAATAGTCAGTGTAATTAAGAAAGATTTGGTAGGTTCACCTCTGGGAATGAATTTAGACAAACTCCTTTAGGCAGGCGTTGGATAAGTAGTAAAGTTTATGGCAATGTCACCCTATTGCAGAGGCTGTGCCAGCAGTACCTTTGGGAAGGGCTGCTTCATGGGAATGCCAAGTTATGACAGTGCCAGCCTATGGGAAAGGTTGTGCCAGCAGTACCTTTGTTCAGGACTGCTCATGGGGATGCCAACCTATGGCAGGCTAGCCTATTGGAGAGGCTGTGCCAGCAGCACCTTTGCTCAGGGCTGCTCCAGGGGAATGCCAAGTTATGGCAGGCTAGCCTATTGGAGAGGTTATGCCAGCAGCACCTTTGCTCAGGGCTGCTTCATAAGAACGCCAAATCTATGGCAAATACTGGCCTATGGGAAAGGCCGCGCCAGCAGCACCTTTGTTCAGGCTGCTTCATGGGTGCCAATGGTACCTTCTTCAGGGCTGCTTTATGGGAATAACTGTTTAGTAGGGTATTCCCATTTACAGTGATCATGTGGTCATTGATAGGATAGGCAATATAACAGAAACTGTTAAGTCTTAACCCTTACTTGAGAAATTTGACTCCTCTATCCAGTTAGATTAAGTCTATCAAATAGACTTGTAGGATGTTGGGATTCACTTTTCGGTATTCAATTGGCCGTGACGTCGGCCTGGGCAACAGATGGCAGTCAATAAACTCTGGTAACAGGTTTACTAGTCGTTAGATTAATTGTTAATAGTAAAGATGTGATTCAGCTGTGCAAGTAAGACAACTAATCTTGTTAAATGGTTAACTATTAAGTGCCATATACAGGTCATTGTTAACACACCTTGTTTCACCAGCTGAAATTAATAAAGTCACAATGATGGACAAACAGTATTCATTACTGCTCCAGTTGTTGTTAAGTAGGAGGAAATCTTTAATTATATTGCAAAATGGTGCTAATGGCCCTAAATGGGAAATTGTGCCCAAGGTCACCAGCGCTTTTAGCAGGCTGCTAAGAATCTTAAGGTCTCCCAAGGTTTCATGTAAGAAGATTGGCAGCATGTGGTATCGGTGTAGTCTAATGCGAGTCTGAGGTCTCAAAATAGTCACGGGCATAGCCATAGAGCAATATGCCCAAGGGCAATGTTGTTACAGGGCATGTGCCATTCCCAGATTCTGGTCTATACCTGGCAAGAAAGTTACCATCCCAAACACATATGCAGTGAATACCGCTCTCAGGGGGACATTACAGTTGGCTGCCGAATCTTCTATTCAGGTAAGACCTTTCCATAGGCGAAACCTGGAGGACAAAGCATAAGCTATTGGAACGAGCAAGGTTTCACAGTTTTGGTGATAATGCACCCCACGACTTTATTGGCAGTAAGTGGTTCACTGGAGTTGGTGGCAGCATGAAAGCTGGCCAGAGGTTCCACACACTGTACCTGTACTACTCTACAATTAGTATGGATCAGTGGTCTGCCATTACAGCTGGGCTTTGGCACAGGTGCACTCCACACTTAGTTACTCCTACATTACAAATGATTGAGACATTATCAGCTAATTTGAGGGGTCTAGCCATGTAAAATGGACTGTTCTAGCTTTTCAACCAGGTTAGAATTGCGCAGGTTCAGTAGAAGGACCAAGATTGGCTTGCAAGACTGGTTCGGCAATCAGGCCACAGTTGCTGTTTACGGCCAAGTACAACTTTGGAACTGATGTGCTTGCTTTGAAATTATAAATTTCCTGGAAATCAGGCAGCATCAGTAAGAGCATCACATGAACCCATTCTCCCATTGTTTTGGCACTGAACTCTTGTTCAAGAAGGATTTGGACATTGGCCAGAGACCCTGGAGTTCTTATCCTTGCATTCTTCGCTAAATTCATACAATGCAAACCATATGATTAGTTTCCTTTAAATTAAAGCTAAATTAATTGCATGTGCTGCAAGTCATCAGGGTAGATAGTCAAGGTTTTTTTTCCCAGTGTTGAAATGTCTAATACTAGATGCTATAATTTTTAAAAAGAGGGGGAAAGCGTAAAGGAGATTTTTGAGGCAAGTGAGGGAAGAGAAACAGAGGAAATGTTTCAGCCTCAACGACTTGATGGGAGATTCCAATGAGTGATCATTGATAAAATCATTAAACACTGCGCCTCTCCACACATATGCTACCTGACCTATGAGTATTTCCAGTATTTTCTGTTTAAGGCCGTTATTTCTTAGCTCTGTCATGCCTTCCATCTCTGAAACTGTTCCTTTCTAATTGTAAATAGGATGTATCCTTCCTTTGAGAATGCTTAAATTAATTATATGCATATACGGTAATTTAATGAATGAATCAGTACACTTACTTTTATTTAACGGAGAAAAAGGAGCACTTTCATTTGGGAAAAATTATGTTCAAAATGTTAAACAGTTTTGTGCTAAGGGTAGACAGGATTGCAGAGTTAGTTTAAAGGTTACAATTCGATCTTCACCTTACTGAATGTATGAACAGCCTAATGGGCCTGTCCCACTTGGCAATTTTTTTTTTTAGGCAGCAGCTGGCAACTGTCATAGTCGTAGCAGATCGCTGAAAAAACGGCGACGACCTACGTTATCGTGGCGACAATCTATGACAGCACCTACGTCAGGAGAAGTCAAGCCACGCTCATTGGCATCAAACCCACTGTTGCCGAAAAATGTTCAACGTTGAAAATTTAGCGGTGACCAGAAAGACGCTACGACTTTTTGCGCGACTCAGGATACTATTCCCGGCGACCGCTGGCGAACGTGGTGACAAACTAGTCGCCTGCAGTTGCCTAAAAAAACGCTTAAGTGGGACAAGCCCATAAGTACTACTGGTGATCCTAATTAACATGAAAAGAATTCCAAAGAGTCACAGCCCTCTGAACTGATTTATTGACCTTGAAACTATTGGTTTCTCAACACATAGACAAAAATGTTGTGAAGTAACTCCATAAAGTCTTCTAACTCAATTGACTGTATGAATCAAGTCACTTGGTGAAATACTTAAAATATGTATTACCAGTAACAAACACTTACACTTGATTAAAACACAAACGTATAGCATCTGTCTATAAAATTTGTAATAACATGGAACTGCTGGCTTATACCAAAGATAGACACAAACTGCTGGAGTAACTCAGCGGGTCAGGAAGAATCACTGGAGAAAATGGATAGGCGACGTTTCAGGTCGGGACTATCTCTATGCAATTTATTATTTTTTCATACTGGAGTTTGAAATGAGAGCTGAAGTCTGAAATATGAACACTTAAAAAAAATTGTAATTACATTTCTATCGAAGAAATCATAGATTGGATCTGGTAATGCATACCTATGACATTGTATCCAAAGGTGATCTTCTGAGGCATAAACATAACGTACAAATTAGGAGCAGGAATAGTTTAGATTAGTTTAGAGATACAGCGTGGAAATAGTGCCTTCGACCCATGTAGTTCATGCCGACCTACAATTCCAGCTCACTAACACTCACTGGGGACAATTTACAATGATACCAAGCCAATTAACCTACAAATCTATACGTATTTGGAGTGTGGGAGGAAACTGGCGATCCCGGAGAAATCCATGCAGGTCATGGGGAGAATGCATAACTCCGTACAAACAAGCACCCATAGTCAGGATTGAACCCGGGTCTCTGGCGCTGTAAGGCATCAACTCGTCTGCTGTGCAGCCCAGGCCTTACAGCAGCTCTAACATTATGGTAGAAATGATCTGAGTATCAGTACCACTTCACTGTCTGTTTCTCGTGTCCCTCAATTCCTCTATGGACTAATAATCTGTCATCTTGACCTTGGAAATATTCAGTGATTCAGCCTCCAAAATCCACTCTAGTTATTATGAGCGGTGCCTGTTCCAGGCAAGTCCCAGGCTGTTGCGGGCCTCAACGCCTGTTTAAAAATAAAAGATGACTCACGTAAAGCAAAAAGGTGAAATTATTTTTCTCTTATAATGAACTCCACCTTGTGAAAGGTCAGTGGAAGTTGAGTCTTTGAATATTTTTAAGGCAGAGATAGATAGAAATTTGATAGGAAAGGTGTTGAAATACAATTGTGGATAGGCAGGAATGAGGTGTGGACGTCCATCAGCCAATGGATGATCAGCCATGAGCTTGTTAAATGGAAAAGTAACCTTGGTATGGAATTTCAAAGATTCACAACACTGAGAGAAGAAATTCCTGCTTCTCTTCATTTTAAACGAGTGACCTCTAAACCTAAAACTATGCTCTTGTTCTAGATTATTCCTTCAAGGGAAATATATTTCATCATCTATCTTGTCAAAATCGCCCAGAATCGTATAGACTCAAATGCGAATATACTCAATCTTTGCTTATATGTTCATAAATTATAGGAGCAGAATTCTACTCCACCATTCAATCATGGCTGATCTAGCTTTCTCTCTCAACCCCATTCTCCTGCCTTCTCCCCATAACTGCTGACACCATCATCAATCAAGCATCTGTCAATCTCCGCCTTAAAAATACCCAATGACTTGGCCTCCACAGCTGTCTGTGGCAATGAATTCACAGGTTCATTACCCTCTGATTAAATAAATAATTCCTCATCTTTCTAAACGTCTGTCCTTTTATTTTGAGGCTGCGTCTGGTCCCAGACTCTCCCACTAGTGGAAATAACCCCACCACATCACTCTACATCATTTGACTTATACTTAAGTCAACACTTTCAACTGAATAAACCTTCCCAGCCCTGTCCTCAATGCAAAAATATCCCTCCTTAAATAAAATGCCAAAATGGTCTACGGTACTCCAGGACTGTGGTCTCATCAAGAACCTGCACAATTGTAGAAAGATGATTGTACATTTACAGTCCATTCCATTTGTTGTAGGAAATAAGAGTCCATTCCTCTTCCTTTCACGACTGTACCTCAATGCTAATTCTCTGCATTTCATGTTCCAGACCCAGACCCCTCCGTAACACAACATTTTGTATTGGCTCTACATTAAACAAAGTTATTTTTTTCTCTTCTTCCCACCAGAATGGATTGCCTCACTTTTCTCCACATTACGCTCCATATGTCTAATTTTTCCACACTGGGTATATATCTTTTTGCAGATTTATTTGTTTTCAGCTTACAGTATGCTTTGCCCTTTTTCTTCACAATTGTCATCAAATTTGGTGACAATACCCTTGGACCCTACACCCAGCTCAGAGGTTTGAAGTAGTTGGTGCCCCAGCACTGATCTCTGTAGCATCCAAGATATAACTTGCCAATAAAAAACAATGTTGTCATAATTGCTGTTATCCATCAATGGCGCAAAGTTCTTGTGAAGCAATCCTGTTAATTGAGGAAAATATGTTTTGTTAATATCAATATTTAAACGAAGATTGAGGTAACAGGCTTAAAGGCCTGTCCCACTTGGGCGTTATTTGCGCGTCATGCAGGTGGCGCACAAAGATTTAATCCCAAAATCCTGGGGTGCCGCGCGCGACCGCAGCTCACTGCCTATGTCACCACGCACCATCCGCGCTTAATGCACGCCATGCGCGTCATGACGCATAAATGATGTCGAGTAAATGATGTGCAAATGACGCCCAAGTGGGACAGGCCCTTTAGTGGAAGAGCTAGATGTGCACAGACAAGCACAGAAACAGTGCATCATTCAGCCTATTAATCTGCTATATTCTGTGTACTCTAATAACTGCATGGTGTATGTTATAACTCTCTATTAGTTGTGTGCTAAATATGGATAGAAATGCATGCAGTCCCTGTAGTGTTAAGGTAGATAAAGCAGTTTTAGATTTCCATAAGGCTTTAGTTAGTCTTACGCATTTAACATTAATATGTTAAGCCAAATTAACTCCTTTGGGTCATAGAGGACATATAACACAGTCATAGGCGCTTTGTTTCAACTTGCCCATGCTAGCCAAGATGCACCATTTACACTAGTGCCACATGCCTGTATTTGGCCCATATCCACTTAAACCTTTCCTATCCATGAACCCTTTCAAATGTCTCAACAACATTCTCTAGCAGCTTGTTCCATTTACCCACCATCCTCTGTGTGAATAAGTTGCCCCACAGGTTCCTACTAAATCTTTCCCTTCACATCTCAAATCTATACCCTCTGGTTCTTAATTAGACTTTAGACTTTAGAGATACAGTGGGGAAACAGGCCCTTTGGTCCTCTGTGTCCGCACTGACCAGCGATTAGCCCGTACACAAGCACCATCTTACACATTTGGGACAATTTTAACGAAGCCAATTAACCTACAAGCCTGTACATCTTTGGAGTGTGGGAGGAAACCAGATCACCCAGAGGTAACCCACACAGTCACAGGGAGAATGTACAAAGTCCGGATCAAACTCAGCTCTCTGGCGCGGTAGGCAGCAACTCAACTATGCCGCTCAATTTGTTCATGAATGGTCTTTGGAGAAAGAATTTGCAGCCTTTATCTGATCCAGTTGGTGTTTAAGTCCTCCTTTGTTCTGCTGAGCTCCAGCATGCCATCCAGTTCAATAGCAATTAGAGATGGGCTTGGTTTGCCAGCTATGTCTATATCAAATTTGCAAATGGCTAAAATGAATTTAAAAGGAAATAGCACAGAATAAAGTAGTTTAAATGATGAATTCTTAGATCACAAGGGCTGGAAATGTACACAATCAATTTACCTACCTTAAAAACAAACATGCTGATGCTTTTATTTGACACTAGGAGGCTATCAATACCAGGCATAATGAAAAATGTTAATAAATTCAACTGTCTCTTATTGCTATAGTAAAAAGGACACAAGGGAATTTTAAGGTATTAACATTCCAAATGCAACAAATGATCAAAGTTGCTAGTTATTATGCATTGATATTACTATTATGAAGAAAGTGGCCTTTGCAATTGATTCTCTCTATCTGCCATCAAATAATTCATATATGTAATACAACCAATAATATATATTTTTTAAATAACCTCAGGTAATAATAAAAAGCTGTTGAAATAATAAACATAGAATAAATGTTCATGATATTTAGCAGATTTATATGGGACAAATATCTCATTACAGCATAAAAATAAAGTAACAAAAAGGAAATACTACTTTATCAAAGCGAAGGGCAGTTACAGGTCAGTTAAAGATTAAAAGACAGCAGGGGAATTGTGGCAAAACTGTGAAGTGTAGCCGTTTCTTGCTGAAGCAAGTTTTCTTTTCCATGTAAGGTATTCAGTTGAAGATGACATGGAGAGGGTGGATCAGTGCAATGTTTCAATACTCAGCCTCCACCGTGGAGTGCCATCACCCAATATAGATTAGACACTGAGCTGAAAGTCCCAATTACACACTCTAGTAAACATGACTATTCCTTTGTTAATCATCTTGCTTGTCCTTTGCATCCATTTAGCAAAGTATCTGTTGGGGAAAGCCCAATGCCATTAAATGGCAGGTACTCTATGGACCTACAGTCCACACACTCTCACACACCAGAGCTAGATATTTACCTTACCTGTCCTTGACAGTGAGGTGGTGATGGGGCCCTGCACCTAACATGCCAAGGAAACCTTTGTCGCACCTAGGCAAAAAAAAATATATATATATTTGTATTTTAAAGATTGAGGCATTTTTTTAAAACTATGGAATAGTTTTAAATGTCTCTGTATTTCAAATAATTTGAGAAGTATGAAATTGAGGTAAATCATTAATGGATAAAAATAATTAAAGTGCAATGTTACAAAATTTTGAGATTTTAAAAATCAAGTCTGCAATTTATCCCATCAGATAAAGCATGAAAATAAGTTTAATTTGACACCTAATTCACTTTCATATCTTCAGTATTAAAAAAGTTATGGGTTTTTTCATACTCGGAAATTAGCATCTTGTTCCCTATTGCTTTTCCATTGACTTAACACAAATGTAGTGATCGAGGACAGTCAAAAGCCCATAACTTTCTTAAAAATTAAGAGAACTGAATGAAATTTTCAGTTATTATAGATTGAAGCATTCTGAAACAAATATGAAACAATCTTACTTGGATGACCTGAAATTAAAGCATATAATTAGTTAGTTACCTAATTGTAGCTAACAAAATTCAATTACTAGATCTAAACATCTATCCATTTCTTAAGAAAAGATTAACATTTTTAAATAGCCTAATTGTCCAAATAACATTCACACAAGAATTCACGATATAACATGATTTTTAAATCTCATTGTCGTGAATTTATAGGCCAAATGGATATGGAATTTAGTGTTTAATTCCCGTAAATTAATGGCCATTTAACAATTTAGAAAATATAAATATAGATAAATTAAAGTGAAATAAAATAAAAATATTAAATTAAAGGACAATATTTTAACTTCGCCCATGCCATCTAAATATTTGGCCCACATTCCTCGAAGAAATTAGTGGGCTCTCAGAGCCTATCCCAGATTTGACTTGGCTTTGGATCACAACATATTTGACTTTCACCAATGGGCAACTCACTAAGCCATCTTGTCACATTAGTTAAAGCTTGATATGGAAATATAATTTGTAGGAATAAGCTAAAACATACTCCGGCTGTCCCTTAATGTGGCCAAATACAAGAGTTCTATAAAAATCTAATTTTTGCTTCTTGTTTCAAAAAATGATTTCAAAAGCGTTAGTTAGCAAATGTTGTCATCAGTTGCACTCTTCAGCTCTGAGCAGTGAGGGCTTTCTATAAACAGAGCAACAACTCTTTGTGTGAAAAATGTTTTTCTCATCTCGGTCCTAAAAGACATCCCCCTTATCCTTAAACTGTGACCCCTTGTTCAGGACTTCCTAAACATCGGGAACAATCTTCCTGCATCTAACCTGTCCAAACCCTTAAGAGTTTTGTAAGTTTCTATGAGATCCCCCCACAATCTTCTAAATTCTAACGAGTACAAGCCGAGTCTATCCAGTCTTTCTTCATATGACAGTCCTGACATCCCAGGAATCAGTCTGGTGAACATTCTCTGTACTCCCTCTATGGCAAGAATGTCTTTCCTCAGATTAGGAGACCAAATCTATGTCCATTGAGTTCCACTAACAAATTGTTCATTGCTGCCGATTTCAGCATATGCAGTTTTTTTTCATTTCCCTTCTCTTAAAGGTATTTCAAAAGTTCATAAGTTCTGGGAGCAGGATTAGGCCATTTGGCCCATCAAGTCTACACCATTTAATCAAGGTTTAACTATCTTTCCCTCTCAAACCCATTCTCCAACCTTCTCCCCATATTCCCTGACACCCTTATTAATCAAGAATCTGTCAATCTGCGCCTTAGAAATATCCATTGACTTGGCCTCCAATGAATTCCACAGATTCACCATATTTGGACTAAATACATTCCTCCTCAACTACTATCTAAAGGTATGTCATTTTATTCTGTGGCCATGACCTCTAGTCCAAGACTCATTCAGTAGTGGAAAACATCGTCTCCACATTCACTATATCAGACATTTCATATTCTGTAAGTTTCAATAGAATAAAGTTCACAATGATTTAGTCAGATCTCATAATAATTGAGAGCCTTAAGAGAGGCATATCAAATAAATATCCAAAATGCACCGCAGCAAACTCGCCAGGGCTTTGTCCAGCACCTCCCAAACCTGTGCCCTGTTCTACCATCTCAGAGGAACACAGGCATCAGGTATGTGTAGGAAGGAACTGCAGATGCTGCTTTCCACCAAAGATAGACACAAAATCATACAGAAACTCAGCGCGACAGTCAGCATCTCTGGAGAGAAGTAATGGGTGACGCTTCAGGTCGAAAAACCCTTCTTCACACCTGTCAAACCTCACCGTCACACAAACTAGAGAGCAGTCCTGACCTACTTTTTACCTCATTGGAGACCCTGGATTATCTTTAATTGGACTTGGTCTGTCCTTTTTGCACCTAAATTGACATTGTCCCGTTGCATATCTCTAGTTTCCCTCTCCCCTGACTCTCAGTGTGAAGAAGGGTCTTGATCCGAAACGTCACCCATTTCTTCTCTCCAGAGATGCTACCTGCCTGCTGTTACTCCAGCATTTAGTGTCAATCTACAGATAGATGGGGATACGACCACCTGTGGTTCCATGCAAGTCAAAGATGATCTTTACTTGGAAATATATCCCATCACTCTGTCCTCACTGAGTCAAGTTGCAGGAATCCCCTGGCCAACTACATCATGAGCAAAAGGACTTCAGTGGTCCCATACTGTGACAAATGACTTTAAGGTGGGTAATACATTTTGGCTTTTCTGGCAGTGTCCTTAACCAGTAAATGAACAATAAATAAAAAAAAAACAGTTCTGAATCTTTAGTTTAGTTTATTGTCGTCTGTTCCGAGGTTACAGTGAAAAGCTTTTGTTGCTGCTCACCAGTCAGTGGAAAGACTGCATGATTACAAACACAGCATTCAGTGTACAGATACATGATAAGGGAATAACGTTTGGTGCAAGATAAAGCCAGTAAGCCAACCAAAGATAGTCCAAGGGTCTAATTTATAGTCGGTCAGATCACGAAAGGGTAATGACCCAGCTTTGCTTAATTACAGTTACCAAAGCACCGACATTTTTTCAGTCCTGTATGATTACTTTAACTGCCATTCTCCTTAGTCCAGCAACTTGCGGTCTAAGTGCGAATATTATGCAATGATCCAAAGAATCAGTAATGCTGAAACTATTTCCAGGAAACTAATTTAGGACAAAAAGAGACTGGTTTCTGTAAAATCTAATTAGTTAGGAGATTTATTTGAATCCTGTAAGATTGTAATCCAAATTTGCTATTGATTTACCATCTGCTGAGTGGAAAATAATTTTGTTTTGAGGCACTAAAGGCATAAGTCTTAAGGCATAAGGTGGACAAATCTCTGGGGCCTGATCGAGTGTATTCCAGGACACAGTGAGATGCTTGAGGAAAAAAGTGCAGGGGCCCTGGAAGGGAAACCTGTATAATAGACAGAGTTGACATGGATACGTTTTTCCCATTGAGGGTAGGGAAGATTTCAAACAAGGGGCATGACATGAGAATTAAGGGACAGAGGTTTGGGGTAACGTGAGGGGGAACTTCTTTACTCAGAGGGTGGTGGCTGTGTGGAATCAGCTTCCAGCAGAAGTGGTGGAGGCAGGATCGATTTTAACATTTAAGAGTAAAGTGGATAGGTATATGGACGTGAAGGGAATGGAGGGGTATGGTCTGAGTGCAGGTAGATGGGACTAGGGGAAAACAAATGGTCGGCACGGACTGGAAGGGCCGAGAGGGCCTGTTTCCGTGCTGTAATTGTTATATGGTTATATGGTTATAATAGTAAGATTAAATGAGAACTTACCTGTTCGAAGTTTGATCTTTATTTTATGAGGAGTTACGATGAGGGATTACGTGAAGAAGCCCCGCCAGGCGCATGCTCGGCATACTTCATAGCAGCGGCGTGAAAAACACAGAACCAATAGCCGAAGTAAGAGAGTAAGGCTCACGCAAGTCTAGAACTACTAGATGATCATTTAGTTTATGAGGGTCGGGAGCGGAGGGCACGTAATCCCTCATCGTAACTCCTCATAAAATAAAGATCAAACTTCGAACAGGTAAGTTCTCGTTTAATCTTACTATTTTACTTCGGAGTCACGTGAGTGACTACGTGAAGATTTTGAAGCTCTGTGATTTTCATGCGTAGATTCATTCCATACGACACACTGCTTCAATAGACACAGTAGTGAGTAAATAATATTATTGAACATTGCTTGAATAATGCAATAAGTATTTTAATATTAATAATGGAAGAAAGTAAATACCCCTTTATAATAGGGGAAATTACAATAAAAGATATGAATCATTACATAAAAGAAAGCAAATATCAAACAGAACTCAACACTGCATGTGCAAATTCTGGCACCATTATAACAGGTTTATTGTAAAACTTCGAAAAAAATTTCTTCTTTACACCATCCTGCGGCCTCTAAAATTTGGTCGAGCGGCACGTCCTGTGCCATCGCCACGGACGTGGACGCTGCCCTAGTGGAGTGAGATTTAAACACATCAGTGTCTACTCCAGCTAAATCCAAAACCTGTTTTAACCATCTAGAAATATTTGTACTGACACTTTGTATGTTTTTTTTTTATGAGCAATAAGCATTGTTGTCTCACAACCTCGGAGACTCTTGGTTACTTCAATATATTGAGTCAGATGCTTACCACACACAATGTTTGGTCGACAGGTTATGCTGTATAGATTACCTTAGTTCCCAACTTCCCCAGTCTGCTCTGTTTGATTAGATCATAAACATAACATTTACTTTTTATCTGCAGACAAATGCATACAATCTAACATTTGCAATGTTTGGACTCTTTGTGCTGACACTAATGCCATAAGCATTACCACCTTAAATGTTAACTTCTGAAAAGACAGTGACGTAATTGGAGCTCATTGCCGAAGTAATGTGAGGACTATACTAACATCCCAAATTTCTGTATATCTGGGTTTGGGAGGATTTTTATTAAAAATCCCTCTCATAAATGGGATATTAATGGATGAGACCCGATAGATAGGTGTTCTGAAAATTGTCCTAAATAGGAAGACAAAGCACTACGAGCACTATTAATTGCACTATAACTAAGGTGCTGATCAAAATGCAACGGCAAGGAACTCCAATACATCCAATATGTTTGCAGAATGATAAGATATCTCTGACTGAATACAAAAAGCTTCCCATTTCTTTACGTGAGACATATATTGTTTCTTAGTGTTATCTCTACAAGCTGACGGTATGACTTCCATGGTCCTATCCGACAGTCCAAGCCCTTGTAATGGTCTGGTCAGAACCTGCAGATTAACAAATTAATATGATCATGCAATGGATGAACTTGTTCTGTCACTGGTTGTACAACAAATCCCTGGAGCTGGGGATTGTCATAAAGTGTCCATTATCATTCTAAGGATCAATGGGAACCATGCTGTGTAGGCCAATTTGGAACCGCCAAAACGCTCTTAGCAGAGTCTTGCTCTATTTTATTGAGACATTGCCTAATCGGCAAAATGAGGAAAAGCATAGAAAAACATATTTCCCAATGTAGCAATAATACATCCAACGCTACAGCTCCTGGGTCAGGCTCCATGACATGTATTTAGGCAATTGGTAATTTAATCTGGATGCAAGCAAATCAATGTCTGGTACACCATATGATTGACAATTTTTTGGAAAATTTGTGGATTTAACATCCATTCTGTATTGTCTTTAAACTCCCGTGATCTGTATTGTCCTGGGAGATAGATAGCTGAAAGCCAGATATTCCTAGATGCACACCAATTCCACATCTGGTTGACCAGATGATCACATGATACTGATCTTACTCCACCCATGTGATTGATATATGCTACAGCTGTGGTATTGTCTACTTGTAATTGAACAAATAAATAACATGCAAGTCCTCCATAGTAGAACAATAAAACTTTTAATCCAAAAAATGCCCCAGTAACTCCAAAATAATGAATACCATATTTTGGAAGAATTAAATCCTCTTGGAGTCCATCTACAATTAAAATATCATCAAGATAAGCCATGACAATGTGATTTTGAGCCCCTTAACAATGCCAGTGCTGGTTTCAATAATTTTGTGAACAGCCTGGGAGCTGAACTGAACCCATTAGGTAATGCTTTATATTGCACAGTTGACCCATCCAATTAAACTTCAAGTATATACGATAATGGTGATGAATTGGCATCAGAATAATACACATCTTTTAAAATCTTTATTAGCCATGTAACATCCTTGGACAACAACTCTTTGCACGTGTTGAAGGTATTTCCATTTGGTAATGTTCTATAACTGGACATATAAATTGAATTTCGAGAGATCCAGAATGACTCTAAAACCCCCATCTTTCTTTGGCCTGGGGAAAATATTTGATACAAATTGTTGCAGATGATCACCCCGTACTTTCGATTACCCCTTTTTTAAGTAAATTTTTTTACTCTTTACCTGAGAAAATTTCATAGTGTGCAGAAAACACCAGAATCCCGATTAGGTTTAATCCTGTACAGGTGGATCAACTCCTTCCACAAATTCAATAGTAGCACCTGACACAGAATCTAATATAAAACCGATCAAATGTTATACAGTTACACATTCATCATGAAACATTGCAATCTACACCAATCATCGGTTCTACAACAGTTTCCTCTGTGATTAGAATACAGTTTTTGTACCTCAGGCGAGATGGACTGATGGTCTCCTTTCTCCTAATATATGGAATGACATTGGGCTGTGATGGTGATAATACTTTTCTTACCCATACCCCTGCCTCTCGCTTGTTCCGCTCATAATCAAACCCCCCTTCACCGTCTGCACCCACCAGGATGACAATTAATAGGTGTATTATAAGGTCTGCTGTCTACATCATGACAGTCTCCTGACTGGTGGGAAACCAAAATAATTAATGTTGGCCCGACCAGTTTTCTTCCATGACCACTTCCCTTGGGTATAGCAAAGGATTGTGCTACATCCATGTACAACTGTACTTTGACTTTTGTGCTGTGGTGGGTATTCAACACAAAAAACCACCTTCGGGGTCAGTCTTTTGCTAGCCTTCGGTACTCTGAGACTTGCTCAAGAGACTTCCTCCAGACCTAACAAGGCTTTGGAAGGGTCACTTTCCCATGTTGTAAAGCGCCGTATCATGATATGGACCCCCTCAGGGCTGCCTTAATGAATTATTCTGGGTCTTTTGAACCTTGGTTTATAATTTTTTTTTGGAGCATTTTCTCCATTTATCCATCCTGAGCCACAGGCTCGTTCTGCCTGTTCCTGCCTTTCTTCATCAGATTCACCTGATATTTCAGGCCTAGCAGACTTCCTTTTATTTTTTCCCCCATCACTGGAGTTTCCTCCGTGGCCAGTTGGCTGTGGGCGTGTTAAAATCTGAACTACGGCAGTTTCAACGGCTACGGTATCGGAACTGGCTCCGTACTAAATCTGTGGTCCCGATCTTTAACTTAATGAGTTTCAAGGGGAGCGCGCTTCCCCGCGTCCGATTTTTCACAGTGTCTTTAAAAACTTCCCCCCCCCCCCCCACCCATGGCTATTCCAGCCAGGTCACGGAGTTTACCGAGGAAGTAATTTCAATACCTTACCTGCGGGTCTGTTACTTTACGCTGGTGGAGCTGCGATCTGCAGCCCTTTCCTACCGACATGCGTCAACGTAATGCCGAGCATGCGCCTGGGGCGGCTTCTTCATGTAGTCACTCACCGCGTGACTCCGAAGTAAAATCTGAAAATCCAGGACCAGAGGACTGGAAAGTGGCTAATGTTGATGCTTTATTTTTTGGTGAGGGGTTGCACACAAGCCAGGTCCTACAGAGCCAAAAAATTTAGTGGTTGGAATTTTAATGTGATGAGAATCCCGAGGGACAGCATCGTCCAGCATCAGTCAAGAGATGTTACACGAATGTTAAAATGCATAACTACTGATTAGGGATAGTTTCTTCCCAGTTGTTATCAGGCAACTGAACCATCCTATCACAAACTAGAGAGCAGTCCTGACTCCACCATCTACCTCATTGGGAGACCCTCCACTGATTTATCTTTAGTCAGAACTTTGCTGGACTTTATCTGCACTAAATTTATCCTGCATCTGTACACTGGGGACGGCTTGATTATAATCATGTATAGTCTTTTCGCTGACTGGATAGCATGCAACAAAACAAGCTTTTCCCTGTATCTTGGAACATGTGACAAAAAACTAAGCTACCATCCAGCATTTGGAAAAGGAATGAACTGATTAGGCCAGGCTTTATGTGTGCAAAATCACGTCTCTTAAATTTGATTGTTTTTTGAAAAAAAGTAAGCACAAGGATTAACGAAGGAAGACAGCAGACGTTGTCCCACATTAACTTTAACAAGGCCTTTAACAAATTGGCTTAGTGGTAGTGGAGAGGCATGTCAGATGTGAGGCGTGTGACCCAATGTAATCTATAGGTTTTGGTGCAGGGTCCACAGTTGTTTGTCTCATTATATATGTTATCTACATAAACTACATTATGATTTGGATGACCATATAGATTATGTGTGTTAGTTATAGGGCCTGTTCCCACTTAGGGCGATTTTTCAGGGGACTGCCGGAGGCAGTCGCCTGAAAAACCAGCGGCTGGAACGGCGACTGTCACAGTGGAACACACCCACATCGCTTCCTTCACCAGCCCGTTACGCAGGAGGGGGACAGGGCAAGCAGGGAGAGCGCTGTCTGAGTGAAATTCACACGGTGCAAAGTCAATGTGATACAGATACACATTGCGATGAACAGGAAGGTTTGCGCTGTAATTAAGACGGTGAAAGCACAGTGTATGGGAAGGGTCACGCAAGTCCTTTAAAAGAGGGGAGGGGGGAGAAGGAGTGGAGACAACTTTTAAGAAGCCAGAGATACACGGCTGTGAAGCTTGGCGGATATTAACATTACCGGTCGGTTATCCTTGGTTCTGAAAACTAAAATCCTTCTTTATGTTTACAAAGCCCTTAACGGGCTTGCCCCCACGTACATCAAAAGTCTACTTACTTTATATAACCCTAACCCTAACCCTAATATATATAACAATCATACACAACATAATACATCTTAGCCAATCACAATAGCATCGAACTTCACGTTTTACAAGAATGATGATGTCACAAGAAGAAAAATGAAACTTAAGTCCAATCAGCTCCTGATCTTCAAAAACAGAATACTTAAACCTTAGTCCTAGAGTATCCCCAATTCTATATATTCTCACGACTAGTTCCCAGAAAGCGGAAACTCCTCATGACCATGAAGGTGACTACCCGGCAACCACCCGCGAACATGTGGCGACCGTATAGTCTTCTGCAGCCGCCTAAAAAGTCGCCTAAGTGGGACAGGCCCATTAGTTTGCCAATTATCCAAACATTGGTGTGATGGAAACTGAAGACAGTTATCTATGTGTACAACAGGATCATGGGAAAGTGGGTCAAGAAATGCAGGTGTAATTTAACATCTGATCCATGCCATCACCCAGAAAAGCATTTCTTTCAGTTCCACTGCACTTCTTATTTCCCTGCAATGTTGCGACTTATGCTCTTACCTGTCCATCTACCACCTTTTGATACTTTTCTACTTATCTAGATAGGATAATATACAGGAGCCAATTGACCTACATGCCGGCATTTGGGATGTTACAGGAAACCGGAGCAGCGCAGGTGCACTCACAAGGTAGAATCGGTAAAGCTCACACAGACGGTGCTAGAGGTCAGGATCTACCTCATTGGAAACCATCAGACTATCTCTTTAATTGGACTTTACTGGACATTATCCCATTTATCCTGTGTCTGTATATTGTGGATGGCTTGATTGTAATCATGTATAATCTTTCCGCTGACTGGTTAGCACGGAACAAAAAAGCTGTTCTCTGTACATCGGTACACATGACAATAAACGAAAAGAATCAGGTTACTGAAGCTGTGTCTCTCTGCCCGATTCTTGTGGTGTGTTCCATGATTTGGATTCATGGCCAGTCGTGTTTTCGATCATCCATTAGTACATCTGATGTACAATATTTATGGCCATGCAGATTAATTGTCTGGTCCAGAGCAATGTCGACTATTCATGTTCTCCCATAGATGCAGCCTGACCTGCTGAAGTACTCCAGCACTTTGTGTCCTTCTTTGGAGCAAATGGGTAGCTGTGTTACTGGATTAGTGGTGTGTGGGAAGGAACTGCAGATGCTGGTTTAAACCGAAGATAAACACAAAAAGCTGGAGCAACTCAGCAGGACAGGCACATCTCCGGAGAGAAGGAAGAAACGGGTGACCTCACCATTCCTTCTCTCCAGAGATGCTGCCTGTCTCGCTGAGTTGCTCCAGCTTTCTTCAGGATTAGTGATGAGGTCTGTGGGCTTAGAAGTTGGATACTGTTTCTTTGAAAGGCTGATATGACTTTGAACACTTTGCAGTGGCTTTATAACAGTAGTCCTTGGTTCTTTCCCTCTTGTGGCAAACATTGCTATTGAAGAAAAAGGCAGGCAAGGTATCGTTGACAAGCAAAAAGTCTCTAAATGTTATATCAGGAACTAGCAGAATTGTTAATTCCCACGTGCTACATTATTGAAATTGTGCCATGCTTTAATTTAAATCGTTGATTGCAATGATTTACAATAACAACATTTTAAAATAATTTGGACAGGTAGAGGAACACAAAAGCTTTAAGAGGAAAATGGGCCAAACGCAGGCAAATGTGGCATTTGGTCGTCATGGATAAGATGAGCTGAAGGTCCATGGCTCTGATGTTGAATCTCTTAAAGTATAAAATTACAATTTGTAATAAATAGCTCTGCAGCATGCTGCATACTTAAATATCTTAAGGCGACACAGTTGTGTAGCTGGTAGAGCTGCTGCCTTATAATGCCTGAGACACGAGTTTGATCCTAATCTTGGATGCTGTCCTGTGTGGAGTTTGCACATTCTCCCTGTGACCTAGTGGGTTTCCTCCAGGTGCTTCCTCCAGCATCCCAAAGATGTGCAAGAACTTGTTCCTGGCGAGCAGGAAGTTGATATGAAAGGTGGGATAACATTCACAAGTTCATGTTATAGGAATAGAATTAGCCAAACAAAAAACAAACACACACGCCATTCGACCCCATCGAATCTACTCTGCCATTCAATCATGGCTGATCTCTGCCTAATCCCATTTTTCTGACCTCCCCATAAACCTTGACACCCGTTCTAAACAAGAATTTATCTTCATCTACCTTAAAAATATCCACTGTCTTGACTTCCACAGCACTCTGTGGCAATGAGTTCCACAGATTAACTACCCTCTGACTGACTAAAGAAGTTCCTCTCACTTCCTTTCTAAAAGAGCGTCCTTTAATACTGAAGCTGACCTATTGTCCTGGACTCTCCCACCGGTGGAAACTCCATCTATGTGTAGGAAAGAACTGCAGATGCTGGTTTAAATCAAAGGTAGACACAAAATGCTGGAGTAACTCAGCGGGACAGGCGGCATCTCTGGAGAAAAGCAATGGGTGACATTTCGGGTCGAGACCCTTCTTCAGACTAATGTCAAGGGAGTGGGCGGGACAGAGATAGTGTGGTCGGAGACAGTAAAGGGCCTGTCCCACTTTCACGACCTAATTCACAACCTTTTTTACTAATTTTTCATCATGTTAGAAAAAACTCCCCGACCTACTTGATGCCACGAGTCCCTACGACTAGCATCATGGCCTGCTACGACCTACCTACGGCCTCCTACGACTTTGTGACAAACATGCTGCGAGTATCAGTCAAGGGCAAACTCGGCAGAGGTCGTGAAACTGGGAATGGGGCTCAAGACTGGTGAAAGAACTGGGAATGGGAAGGGGATGGAGGGAAAGCAAGGGTTATTTGAAGTTAGAGAAGTCAATGTTCATGCTGCTGTGGTGTAAGTTACCCAAACAAAATATGAGGTGCTGTTCCTCCAATTTGCGCTGGGTCTCACTCTGACAATTGAGGAGGCCCAGGACAGAAAGTTTAGATTGGGAATGGGAGGGGGAGTTAAAGTGCTGGGCAACTGGGAGATCAGGTAGGTTAAGGCGAACTGAGCGGAGGTGTTCAGCGATAAGATCGCCGAGCCTGCGCTTGGTCTCGCCGACATACATATCTATGCCTTTCATTATTCTGTAAGTTTCAATGAGGTCCGCTCTCAACCTTCTAAACTCCAGCGAGCAGAGGCACAGTGTTATCAAGGGCTCATCACCTGCTAACCCACTCATTCCTGGAATCATTCGTGTAAACCACTTCCGGACTCTCTCCAGAGCCAGCACATCCTTGCTCAGATATGGGACCCAAATTTGCTCACAGTACACCAAATGCAGTCTGACCAGCCTGAGAAGTAGGGTGAATGGTTGATCAATAGCCAGCATAGACTCGGCGGGCTCCCGTTGCTTGGTCCACACCGCTGATAACCCCTCCACCGCCGCCTCCTCCTTCTTTCCAGTCGAAGGTGGAAGATGTCAGTGACTGTGGGGGGGGAAGGTGGAGTAGGAGGTGGCAGTGGAGGAGGAAGTGGTGGAGCAGACAAAGCGACAGCCGACAGCAAGAAATGGCAGCTGGTGAGGGGGGGGGGGATGGAGCTCCACAGTGACCGAGCACGTCATGTCAGTGGCGACGGCCTGAAGAAAGCACTGTTGACCAGGGGCTACAACGTGACAACAACCGTGACAACCGGACGGCACAGCAGCTGGTGAAGAAGGGCTCCAGGATGCACCTAATTGAAGATGTTGGCGACTTGGCCAGAAGTTACTCTTCACCATCTCCCTCGTTCTCGTTCGCCTTCCCAGTGTTGCACTGACAGTAATGGAAACTGGAAGAGCAGCGAACCTGGGCTGCGTCTTTATATCCATGAAGCTGAAGGGAAGCTCTTGCCATCCTCTTGTTGCAATAGCACAGGTCATTCACAAAATGGGGCCATCTATTGTGAGTTATTTATGTAAGTGTGATTTTACATAACTAGCCTATTATGTACGTTAGGGAGTGCCTGTGTTAATTTAAAATAAAAATAAAATATGAGGAATAAGAATGCTGCTGACTCTTTGGAGAGTAAGAGAATTAGAGGTACAGAGGAACAAAAAATTTAGTGTAACTAATGCACTAAATCAATCAACAAAACTCTGCAAAGTACAGGTGTGGTCCACGGGACTATCCTCTTAATCTACCATTTAAGCCTGGTATCGTTGTCATGCATTTGCTTTGTACCCACTGCAAAGCTAATGCATGTTTCCTGGGGTTCGATGCCTAAAATTGGAAATAATATTTGTGTCAATCAGCCCAAGGTGTCTTGATTTTTCATTCCGGTGGGTCACTCATGTAATCAAAAAAATAATTGACTCCTGTTTTACCCTGGAAACCAAACAAAGCCAGGGGCTCAACACTTTAACCAATCAACAAACTGCAGACTAACTAACAATGCTGCTCACATCAATGGAACCAACATTTTTAAAATTCTACCCCTCTTGAGAAAAACAGCAACTTTCCTTTAGCTGTTCAGCATCTCATATGTAGGTTGTACGTGGCGGACTACCCAATGGCATGAACATTGAACTTTTCAGTTTCAAGCAAATGCCACTACTCCCCTTCTCATCCACCATTGGGTCCACATCACTCCACGGCCAGACGCACACCTTCCTTCCACTATTAATTTCTCCTCTTCATTGCACTAATCTCCCACCTCCCCCTATTCCAAGTCTACCATTTCCTTTACATCCTCACCATCCACCCATGGTACCTCCATCCAGCTATGCATTTCACTCCTCCTCTTCCATCCGTATCTCACACCCTTCTCACCTCTAGTCTTTGTTACTATCTCCATCCATCTGCCAAACACCATCCATATCTGTATGCACTATCACTTGCCATTTTTTGCCACATCAAACCCTCTCTTTTCCCATATTTCTCCCTACATCAGTTATGAAGAAGAGTGCCAACCCCAAATGCCATCTGTCCATTTTCTTCCATAGGATGCTGCTCTCTGGCCACTGTTCTTCCAGAGGTTTCATTTTTAGTTAAGATTTCAGCAGTCTCTTGTATCTCCAATCTTTCCATCTTCTTCAGTACTAACTGCAAGACATTATAAAAGATTAGCAGATGTTGCTTCTTTGTGGCTCTTCACCGATAACTATTATAAAGTCTCTGAGGAGTACATTTGTCACAGTCTACTAAAGGGCCTGTCCCACTTACGTGACTTTTTCGGCAACTGCCGGCACCTGTCATAGGTCGCCGAAAATGTTTAACATGTTGAAAATTCAGCAGCGACCAGAAAGATGCTAGGGTGACTAGGAAACTACTCACGACCATACAGGCGACACCCTGGCGATATGTCAAGGGGTGAAGACTGTATGGTCGTGAGCAGTAGCTCAAAGAGTCGTACCTTGTTCTGGTCGCCGCTGGATTTTCAACATGTTGAAAATTTTCGGCGACCTGTAACGACCTATGGTGGGTGCCGGCAGTGGCCGAAAAAGTCGCGTAAGTGGGACAGGCCCTTAAGTATAATTACTTTTCTCTCTAAGCTCCAACTATCCAACCAATTGCCAATTGTCTGAAGAAGGGTCTCAACCTGAAATGTCAACCATTCCTTCTCTCCAGAGATGCTGCCTGTCCCGCTGAGTTACCCCAGCTTTTGATGTCTACAACCAATTGCCAATCTATATAGTAAAGTTAACTTTGATATGAAGATTATTTTCAATTTATTTAAAAGTTTTAATTAAAACATGTCTAAAACATCTGTTAAGAATAGGAGCATCTTTACATTTGAAAAACAGGAGACTGCTTTTCCATTGTGATTTTTTAAATATTGCAAATGCCAGTGGTCATCTGTAAAAACTTCTTTTTTTTTTAATGGTACTGTAAATAAGCTCTTCTAAGCTTCCCCCCCCCAGTCTAGTTCGGTCAATAAAACACTGATTCAAGCACTGGATCAACTAATCTTTATTTATGGATAGACCAACAAATTCCCGTATACGATATCTAAACCACTGTGGGTTCGATCCTTGTATCTGCCTGGCCAAGCCCTTCAGCCTCGTGCAAGCAGAAACACTACAAAAGGTCACACAGTCCCAAGCGCTCTTCCAGAAGATCGACAAAGGACCGATCTACAGATCTGGGGGTGGTCTATTTACAATCCAATCAAACATATTAATGACATTACATTAATGACAGTTACCCAGACCAATAACAGGATTTCCCGTGCATTGTTGCAGGAGAAGCTTCCAGAAGAAGCTAACTTAACTTGAATAATGTATCATTTACCCTGGAATCCAAACAAAGCCAGGGGCTCAACACTTTAACCAATCAACAAACTGCAGAGTAACTAACGATATGTACACTTAGTTTGTATTAATCCAATCAACTTCATGCATTTTACACTTCCTTGGAGGTCCTCTGCAGAAATCCCATTAATTCTGTCAATTGAATATGCAACACTGATCTGGGCCCGAGACACTGGCACCATTCTGAAGCTTGTCTTATTTCTGCAGAGCACATCAGACTTGACCAAAATGGCCTAACAACACATGAGTCATAACAAATTTCTGGTGCTACGGCTGCTCTGTTTTAGCCAGGATTAACATTACAATGTGGACCAATGTGTCACAGCTCTAGCAACCTGCGGCATGGTGGCGCAGTGGTAGAGTTGCTGCCTTACAGCCAGAGAATTCGGGTTTGATCCTAACTACAGGTGCTGTCTGTACGGCGTTTGTACATGACAGCGAGGGTTTTCCCCGGGTACTCCAGTTTCCTCTCACACTCCAAAGACGTAGGTTTGTAGGTTAATTGGCTCCTGTAAAAATCATAAATTGGCTCTAGTGTGGAGTGTGTGCTAGTGTAACAGGGATCCTTGGTCGGCACTGACTTGGTGGGCCGATGGGCCTGTTTCTGCACTGTATTTCTAAACTAAACTACACTAAACCTGGGTTTGATCCTGATTCTGTGAGGAGTCTGCATGATGCTCTTGTGACCACATATATTTAGCCTGAGTGTTCTGGTTTCCTTCCACATCCCAAAATCATGGGCAAATTACCCCTTGTACCTGAGGGGTAGAATCTGGGAAGAGTTTATGGGAATAAGAGGATAATAATATGGGACAAGTATAGGATTAATATGAATGGTTGTTTGATAGTCAGCTCAGAGTTAGTGAGCCAAAGGATCTGATTCCTTGCCGTAGGGCTCTATGATTCTAAAACACTATTTTTCGTCAGGCCAGGCTAAGCCAGTGACAACTCTTTATACTCCATCTGAGTATCTATTTGATACACTCTTCTCAACAGACTACATATGGATGACAACGTCTAACGTGGGATAATTAGTGATTTAATTAATACAAGGTTGATTACTGAAATTAATTAATGGCTGCAGTTCAGCTATTGATTCACCTTCTGACATCCAAAACTCTCCTATTGTTCACGAGACATTTGGCGACATTTAGATGGATGTATGGATGGGAAGGGTTTAGAGGGATATGCATACAAATTGGGCTAGCCCAGAATGCCAACTTGGTGAGCGTGGACAAGGAGGGTTGAAGAAGCTGTTTCCAAGCTGTATGACTTCATTACTCTATAACAAGGTGTGAGATATGCACTGTGCTCACAATCACTACTCGGAGACTAAATCATGGAAGCAAGAGATTCGTTATTTGCGAGTCTGCAGAGTCGGGTGCCTCTCCAAGTTGAGACACACCGAAGTCAGAAAGGTAAACCCCTTTATACACACAATTCTACATTCAACCTCCCCTTCTTTGACCCTCTCCAATCAGGGCCCTGAGATGCACAATCTGTAGCTACGTCCCCCCAGTACCTCCCACATCATACATCGCATGTCCACACATGCGCATGGTAATGAGCAGTTTCTTGACCAGGGGTGTGTTGTAATATTCATTTATTTTATTAAGCATGCTCAGTTGTCTATGACCTGCCCTAGTTTTGCTCACCTCCAACTGAACTCTCTCAGTTCTCCTATATCAGCACTAAAGCTAAGCTATAGTGACAAGGGTCCCATCTATCACTCCCTTCTACTGATAGGGATCTATCTACATCACTCCCTTCTACCGCTATATCAATGCTATCACTTCTTACTCAAGGATGGCTCTGGTAACTTTTATACACAGCTGTGTCAGAATCCTCTCCCTGGCCTCTATCGGTTTGAATCCTCTTTAAAGCCCCTTACAATAGTGGGGTTTAATCACTTTATCCCTCACAAAGGCATGAGTCGGAAGTGTGATGGAAGACTCTTTACTTGCCTGGATGAGCACAGCTCCAACAAGTCTCAACAAAATTAACAATCATCTGCAGAGGTGTTATGAACATGGAAAGTCCCAATTTGAAGATCCACCCACAATAGTCACTGTCAATTTTTGCTTTTAAATATTAAAAAAATGACTGTAATCAGAAATAAATGAAAAGATCATATTGGCCACTGTTCACCATATTAAGGGCCTGTCCCACTTTCACGATTTAATTCACGACCTCTGCTGAGTTTACCCTTGACTCATACTCGCAGCACGGTCATCACAAGGTCATAGGAGGGCGTAGGTAGGTCATGATGCTAGTTGTAGGTACTCGTGGCATCAAGTAGGTTGGGGCGTTTTTCTACTCTGGTGAAAAATGTCCACTAGTAAAAAAGATTGTGAATTAAGTCATGAAAGTGGGACAGGCCCTTTAGTGATCTTTAATATGAACTTCTTTGAAATTTCAGTAAATGGGCTTCATCGGAGCAGACATTTACAAGACAAAGGCTGCAAGGCATGCAGTCTCAGTATGGAGTTAAAGTTCACAAGATGATCTTGTAGGACTCCAGATTGTTATAAGATTGTTTGCATTGACATATGCAGAACATGGGAGGAGCATGTTACATTGAGAAGTTCCATGTTCAACCTTCATCCAGCTGATCAAGAGGTTTTCCAAAATAGTTTTGATCTTTCATACACTTCACAAACTGAACACTCAAAAGCTACCAAGGGATGGCAATTCCTGTTTTCAAGAAGAGGCTTTGTTTCCAACTCTGGCCAGGCAATTTAGAATTTGCCTCTTTACTTGATCAGAAAGAGAGACTCCAGTTTCCTCCTATATTCTAAATACATGCATGTTTGTAGGTTAATTGGCTTCTAAATTGTACCAAGTGTGAAGGATAGAACTAGTGTACGGGTGATCGTTGGTCGGCACTTATTCAGTGGGCCAAAAGGCCTGTTTTCACACTGTATCTCGAAACTAAACCAAAATGACCAAAATCTTGGTTCCTCTCCTATGCTGCAGATTCCAATGGGATTAATAATAGAATAGACAACAGGATTGTGCATTTTCATGATGGATCAATCAGTGTCACACATTGTAGCTTTGGGGTAGAAATAATAACTAGCTACAAAATCAATGCTTCAAATGTTTAAAATAGAGCTCTGATGCTGAGGGTAAGAAAAATGCTTGGATAATCTATAAACATTTTAAACATAGAAACATAGAAACATAGAAATTAGGTGCAGGAGTAGGCCATTCAGCCCTTCGAGCCTGCACCGCCATTCAATATGATCATGGCTGATCATCCAACTCAGTATCCCGTACCTGCCTTCTCTCCATACCCTCTGATCCCCTTAGCCACAAGGGCCACATCCAACTCACTCTTAAATATAGCCAATGAACTGGCCTCAACTACCCTCTGTGGCAGAGAGTTCCAGAGACTCACCACTCTCTGTGTGAACTGTGTTAAATATTGCAGTGAAGCCTGGCCAGGAGCTGTTACACCTCGAAGACTGAGCACCTTTGTCAAAGCGTTCCTGGTAAGTTTTAACAGCAAAACAGGAGGTTATAAATTCAATGGAGTATATTTAAATATAACTTTGCCCCAAAGAAAAGCTGTCAACTGGTACGGATAAATATTGACTGACTCGAATGAAATTAAAGTAAATTATTCAGTGGGGTACGAAGAGCAACGAGGCTGGTGTAAAATAATGTGCAGGAATGCTCTATTGAGGTTTTAACGATCGAATACTTTCAGTTTGATTTACTTCCATACATAGATGAATTCTCGCAAAGAATAAATCCTGTGAATAATAGATATCATTACGTTAACAATTATTACACATGTGAAATTAATTTTGACCATATGTAGTGCACCATTTTAGATACATTGCAAAATACTGTAATACCTCTTCTGTATTATTCAGCTATGGATTACAGATTAATTCTGGAAGCACTCGCCATTTACTTCCCTATGCATCTTCATTATTCATAACCCGTTGTTGTCATATGTTTTTCAATCTTTTGGTTTCAATTTTACAATAGTGTAAATTTTTTTAAACTATTTAATGACATGGTCCTATTATTTAAGTAGCTGGGTTCAGAGTTAACTTTTGATACCCTTTGTCAAGGCTTAAATCAGCAGAATTCCCAATTCGTCTTTTTATCTTAAATGTTTGTCATTTTCTGATTCTATCTACATTTCACACTGCCGCGGGAAACCAACCAGCATAATCAAAAATCTTCTTCTCTCCACTCCTGTCAGGAAGCAGATACAGAAGCTTGAAAAGGTGCACCACCTGGCTCAGGAACAGCATTTTCCCCTCGGTACTCAGGCTTCTGATCTTCCTTCCATGAGCTAGGGCACAATCCGATTATCCTCTACCACATTGCCTCTAGAACTGTTGTGATATTATGATGAGAACAATATTCTGCACTCCGTGTTTCTACTCTCACTCTACCAATTGTAGTTGGGTTTAGCTTGACGGTGTTTACATATAGTGTTATCTGATTTGAATGGATAGCACACAAAACAAAGCTTTTCACTGTATCTCGGTACGCGTACAGATGCTCCCCAATTTACGATGCTGCGACTTACGATATCTCGACTTCACGATGGTGCAAACGATGGACATCAGCAGCGAGCCGCAGCTCACTTCCTGGCACGTGATCAAATTGTATCAAATGCGATTTCGACTTACGATATTTTCGATTTACGATGGGTTTATCGGAACGTAACCCCATCGTAGGTCTAGGGGCAGCTGTATAATAAACCTAAACCTATGCTTATACCTAAACCCAAATCAACTATGTTGCTCTACCTAAGCTGACACTTCTGTGCAATGAGTTCTGTATTTTTGGAAGTATTGTCTTTAGAGTGGGATGTGAATGGAAGGTGAACATAAAATATTCCAGTGTACTATTTGAATGAAGAGCAGAAATTGAATTTCAGATCAATGTTCATCTCCCAAGCTGCATTAATGAGATATGGCACTGCTTTGCGGAATCTGTAAACTTTCAAGCACATTTTTTAATTTTGTAATAATAGTTACAGTTCAAAAGTACTTTGTTGGTTTGAAAGAAACATGAATTACACTTTGTTAATGCAAAGTTTTTTGGAAATGTGATTACAATTTTCAGAAAGTACTTGAAAAATCTTAAAATAAACTGTTAGGTATGTAATTATGAAAAAAAAAAATAGATAGCTGACAAATGGAATCCATATGGTTTGATACAACTTGAGTGTCTCAGATTAGAACCAAGGATTCACATTTTCTTCAATAACTGGGCAACATGGTGGTGCAGCAGGTAGAACCGCTGCCTCACAGCGTCATAGACCCGGGATCGATACTGATCTTGGGTGTGGTCTATGTAGATTTTACACGTTCTCCTTTTGACCACATGGCTTTCCTATGAGTGTTGCGGTTTCCTCCCACATCCCAAAGACGTGCATGATTGTAGGTTAATTGACCTCTGTAAACTTGCCCCTAGTGTTTCGGGAGTGAATCAGTGGGCCGTAGGGTCTGTTTCCATGCTGTATCTTTCAATCAAGATGGATTGCTGCTAAACTACATTCTCAGTGGCCTGTCTGGAGGCAGATTGAAAGAAGACATAAAAGTTCCAATGAAAGTGATTGAAGCAATTTCAATTGTGCTTTATTTAATGGTGCTTTATTCGTCACCTATGCAACTGCACAGTGAAACTCTTTTAACATAAATTACACATACAGGCACTGCTATTTTTGGCACCATTATTCAAAGTCCAAAGTCCGGTCGACCCACGCGCTCGTTGTACTGGAGCACTTTCGGCGAGCCAACATCGCCCGTCCATCTATGTGTCCCCAGGGGCACTTCCTGCAGTCGACCTTGAAGGCGCTGGAGACGATACTCCAGTTCACCCTCCTAAACCGGCCCTTGCTCCTCGCATCCAACATCTCCAGCTCTCTTCCGGTCCCGCCGATCGACAAAGCTTTGGGCAGGTCACTAGTCCCTCCGACCGACGAGCCTTCGGTAGTTGCACCGACCAATGAGCCTTCGGGCGGATTACCAGTCCTGCCTGCCTGACCCTTTCCAGTTCATCAGAGAGTTGGATTTCAAAGAGCATCTTAAAGGAGGAGGGAATAGTGAAATGATATTGGGAAAGATCTTAAGTACCGGTCCTAGGTAACACTCTTGAGTAATAGTGAAGTGGTCGATGTAGTGACCCAGCAAATGCTGCCTCACAGATCCAATGAACTGGGTTCAATTCAGTCCTCCGGTGCTGTCTGTATGGAGTTTGTATGTTCTCCCTGTGGTCATGTGGTATTATTGACATTTAGCCTTATCACCTCAGGTGTTCCAATTTCTTGTCACATCCCCACCTCCCAGACATGTTGGTTGGTAGGTTAATTGGATACTGTAAACTACCACTGATTTAAACGGGTGGCATAGAGTAGGGAGAAGGGGGGGAGAGAGAGTGAAATATGTGACACACATTTCAAGGAAAATAGGTTACAGGAAAGTAAGTCAGGGAATTGATCAGAATGCTCTGAGAGCACAGGTTTGATGGGCCAAATGGCCTCTTTCTAAGTTGTGAAAAATAAGAATTAGCACATTGCTACTATTTTAAACAACTTCCAAAACATATTCTGTTACTTTAATTTCACCCATCACAAATGCTATCAACTTCATAACTGAGCTGCGTGTTTTTATATCGCTTCTGCTCAAGATGTGAGCTCTGTAACATGTGAATTGATAGCTATAAATACTCTATCATGGTTAAAAGATGCAGCATACAAAGAGTTCACAAAGGTGAAGTTTGTAATGAGTCCTTGTTGCACCAAGATAACCGTTGCAAAACATGAGGAGGTTATGTTAATAATTCAGAGATATTAGTTTAAATCCATTACACCAGCTGGAAAAATTATATTCAATTAACCCTGATGTATGTTAGGAAAACGGTTCTACTTCTAGGATAAATCTTTGCATATAATTATACAATTATACATTCTTCATCACCAAAGCAAGGTTGCTTCATGACTGTTTGACTGGGGCATAAAGATCAGCTGATCTCTGTGTTTCAAATAAGCCAAATACCTCATAATGTCTGTTAATGCAACAGATATTTGTCAAGAGTGTTTACTAAGCAGCTGGTAGAGCTGCTGCCTCACAGTACCAGAGACCTGTGTTACTTTCTGACCACGGGTGCAGTCTGTGTGGAGTTTGCACGTTCTCACTGTGGTCATGTAGATCTCCCTAAGTGAGCAGGGCTAGAAATTAGCGGTTGCCCGGTTGCCAATGGCGACATACAGTCCCGCCAGGCAAACTAAAAGTCATGCCATTTTGCCCGGCTTGGCAAGCACCCGGAACACCTATCGTTTAATTCTGTTCTCTCTCTCTCTCTCTCTTTCTCTCTTTTTCTGCTGTGCTGCAGCAAGCAAGAATTTTACTTTGGAGTCACGTGAGTGACTACGTGAAGAAGCCCCGCCTGGCGCTAGAATGGCATTACATCAACGCTGACGGCAGAAGCAAGAGCTGCAGAGCGCAGCGGCCGGAACGGACCCGCAGGTAAGTGCAAGGAAAAGAGGGGACGTTCTAAAAAAGACCAGCAAAAGTGAAAGTAAAATTTAAAATCAGAGTCACGCTGGCGTACTGATTTAGCCAGATAATAAAAAAGAAAAATGGAGAAGTCTCAAAGGAAAATTTCGCTGGTAAAAAGATCGTCCCGGGGTGAAGCTAAAGAGTCGGGACAAGAGTTTAGTGCGGATCCGGTTCCGATACCGGTGGCCGCTGATTCACCCGTTAAGAGACTATAATTTCTCCAGAAATGCAAACCACGGAGGAAAATGTTCCTAGAAAAATTAAAAAGAAATCCGTGAGGCCCATGGTTTCTGATAATGACTCTGATAATGAAAGTCCTCCGGATAATAAAGCTATATGGCTTAAAATGGAACATATGGAGAAAGTACTCCAAAATATTATGAGACAAGGGTCACAGTACCCAGAAGTTTCCCAAAATGACCCTGAGGGGTTTGAATATCCAGAATATGGCTATGTGCCAAATTGGGAATTTGAAACTCCAGACCCAGGATTAAGGGCGGAGGAAGTCTCATTGGATATAATTCCAAGTGTATCAGGGCTGCAAAAGTCAGACCCTGCAAGTGGTGATGTGGATTATGAGTGCACACCATGAATAAAAAAGAAGAGGCCAGATGTGCCTGATATGGCAAAAGATTTTGCTATACCTGAAGGAAGTGGTGAGGCTATGGAAGAAAACCTAGCTGCCAGTATTAATTATATGGTATCTCACCAACTTCAAGATTCTGTGATGGTTGAAACAGCAGAATTATATAAAACACCGGAAAATTGCACCTCATTGAAGGTACCTATGGTTAATCCGTCTATATGGACGCCTATGACTCCAGGCATGAGAGGACAAGAAATAAGATTTCAAAGAATCCTCAAACTGATTTCAGCTGCCATTACTGCTTTTGGGAGGCAAATGGAAGGGTCGAAAATGGTTAAAATCCAAAAAGATACTTTGGGCTTATTGTGCAATTCCTACTATGAAATTAATTGTATGAGGAAAATTGCGATTTGGCCCATATTTCATCCAGGTCTGTGTCGATCAAGTGGTGTTCAAGCTCCTGGTTATCTATTTGGAGAGAACCTGCCTAAGCAAATAAGAGAAATGGATGAAGAGGCTAAATCTATTAGCCACATGAGACTTTTCGTTTTTGAACAAAAAAGGTATTTTTCGTCAAGAAGGGGATTTGATTTTGGAAACAGATGCAGGAATATGATAAGAAAATATTACCATTCGACACAGCCTAATGTTCACCCGTATACGGGGAGAAGGAGACCACCACGTTCATATGGAGAGGTACAAAATATTTATTCAATTCTTAAAGAAACTGTGGACAAATCTCCAGTTGGAGGGAGATTACAAATGTTTTATGATGAATGGCTTGCCATCACATCTGATCGGTTTATTTTACAAACAGTTTCAGGAGCTACTATAACATTTAAAGAAGGTATTAACTCTCCGGTACAAAATAAACCTACTTATGGTTTCATGTTTTCTGCAATTGAAGAGGCAGAAATTAATGTGGAAATTGACAAATTGTTTAAAAAAGGTGTTATTGAAAAAACTGTTGAACATAAACATCAATTTGTGTCAAATATATTTCCAAGAAGTAAAAAAGATGGTGGTTGCAGGATTATTCTGGACCTTACAAACTTTAATACATTTGTCGAGTATAAACATTTTAAGATGGAAACATTCAACACTACAAGACATTTGATATCAGCAGGTTGTTATATGGCTACAATTGATTTAAAGAATGCGTACTATTCAGTACCGATACATCAGTTCTTTCGAAGGTATTTAAAATTTAATTGGCTGGGACAGCTGTGGCAATTCAAAGCTTTACCAAATGGGTTAAGTTCAGCTCCCAGGCTCTTTACAAAGCTGTTGAAACCAGCTTTAGCACAATTAAGAGCACAAAAGCACATCATTTATGGCTTATCTGGATGACATTTTAATCATCAATAGTAATCAGGAATCAGCTGAAAAATTAGTTTCAGCAACTAAAACTTTATTTGAGAAGTTAGGTTTCTTGATTCATCCAATTAAGTCCCAGCTGCAGCCAGCACAGTCAATTAACTATTTGGGGTTTGTGATTAACTCAGTTACTATGTTAGTAACTTTGCCAACAGATAAGATTGATGATATTTTAATGAGCTGTAGGGGTCTCATTCACAAACCTTATCCCTCCATCCGGGAAGTAGCAAAGGTTATTGGTAAATTAGTAGCAGCATTTTCCTGCAGTAGAATTTGGTCCATTACATTACCAAACCTTCAAAGGGACAAAATAAGAGCTCTAAAAAAGAGAGCAGGCCATTTTGATAGGCCTATGCAATTAACAAAAGAAGCTTTATTGGAATTGCAATGGTGGATTGAAAATGTCCCACAAGCTGCTAAAAACATTCTGATACAACAGCCTGAAGTAATTTTACAAACAGATGCTAGTGCTCTCGGATGGGGGGCGACAGATTCATTTACCAGCTGTGGGGGCAGATGGACTGTCCAAGAGGAAATGTTTCTCCAAACATATGGTATTAACTATTTAGAATTATTGGGGTGTTTTATGGGTTAAAAGCCTATTGTTCTACAAAAAAGAATCTGCATGTACTGATACAATTAGACAATAAAACAGCTGTTGCATATATTAATCACATGGGTGGAGTTAGATCGGGTATCATGTGATTGTCTGGTCAATCAGATATGGCAGTGGTGTATTAAGCACCAAATTTGGATTTTGGCAAATTATATCCAAGGTAAAGACAATGTGGTGGCAGAAATAGATCAAGGGTGTTTAAAGACAACACAGAATGGCTGTTGAACCCAGTAATTTTCAGTAAAATTGTGATTCAATATGGGTTACCAGACATTGATCTGTTTGCATCAAGATTAAATCATCAATTGCCTAAATATGTGTCTTGGGAACCAGATGCAGTAGCAGTAGATGCTTTTTCACTACATTGGGGGAATATGTTCTTTTATGCTTTTCCGCCATTTGCTCTGGTTCAGCAAGGTCTGAAGAAAATAGAACAAGATTCTGCCACAGGATTATTGGTGATTCCAAATTGGCCGACACAACCATGCTTCCCATTGATGTTAAACATGATTAAAGAACCATATATGTCAATTCCTAGCGGCAGTGATTAATTAATAAAACCGGTAACCAAAGAAATTCATCCATTACATGCTTATATGAATTTGTTAATCTGCAGGTTTTGACCAGACCACTACAAGAGCTTGGATTGTCGGATAGAACTATGGATATTATAGTCGCATCATGGCGAGATAGCACTCAGAGACAATATATGACACATATAAAGAAATGGGAAAATTTTTGTAGACAATCAAATATATCCTATCATACTGTGAACATTGCAAACATATTGGAGTTCCTTGCCGAGTTGCATTTTGAACAGCACTTAAGTTATAGTGTCATTAATAGTGCACGTAGTGCCTTATCATCTTATTTAGGACAAATCTCTGGCCAGAAATCAATTGGATCACATCCATTAATATCCAGATTTATGAAAGGAATCTTTAACAAAAATCCACCCAAACCAAGATATACAGAAAATTTGGGATGTCAGCATTGTACTTACTTTACTTAGGCAATGGACTCCAATCGAAGTTTTATCATTGGAAAAGTTAACATTTAAATTAGTAATGTTAATGGCATTGGTTTCAGCTCAAAGGGTGCAAACATTACAAATGCTATGTTTAGACTGTATGCACTGCAGATAACATTGTGTTTTATGTTTACGATCTGATCAAACAAAGCAGACTAGGGAGAACTGGAGCAAAGGTAATGTTTCAAGCTTACCCTATTGATCCAACGTTGTGTGTAGTTAAACATTTGAATCAATATATAAAAGTTACCAAAACTCTTCGAGGTGATGAAAAAACATTAATGATTACGCATAAGAAACCACACACAAAAGCTTCAGTGCAAACAATTTCAAGGTGGTTAAAACAGGTGTTACTTTTAGCAGGAGTAGACACTGAATTTATGACACTGAATGTGTTCAAATCTAACTCCACCAGGGCAGCAGCTACGTCCGCGGCGAAGTTACAGGACGTACCACTCGAACACATTTTAGAAACCGCAGGGTGGTGTAAAGAAGAAACTTTTTCAAAGTTCTACAATAAACCTGTTCACACAATGACAGGCTTTGGACACGCGGTGTTGGGTTCACTATAATCACCTGCTTTGTTTCACTATCGATGATATTATCGATTATGTTATCACTTATATTTTTTATCACTTTGTAATGGTTTCCCCAGATGTAAAAAGGGGGTTATTATATGTTCTTTTATCTTTAAAAGATTTATGGAAAGAACAAAAAATTGGTCTGGTAAAAGGTTTTTACTCATGTATGTGTTGACCTAGCCGGACTGTCGTATGGAAGAATTCTACGACATGGAAAACACAGAAGCTTCAAAATCTTCACGTAGTCACTCACGTGACTCCGAAGTAAAATAGTAAGATTAAACGAGAACTTACCACTTCGAACTTTGATCGTTATTTTATGAGGAGTAACGATGAGGGATTTTACTTCGGAGTCACGTGAGTGACTACGTGAAGAACCCCGCCTGGCGCTGGAAACGGCATTACGTCGACGCTGACGGCAGAAGCAGGAGCTGCACAGACAGCTCCTCGACAGCGGTAGGTTCGGAACCGGCAGGTAAGTGCAGTTGAAAAATTTTTTTTTTAGGAAGTCTGCAAAACTCCGTGCCTGGTGGATAGAACCAGGATTTTAAAGGTTTTAAAAACAAAGTAAAAGTTCTAAATTTGAACAGAAATACTCTGTTAAAAACAACGGAGTTTTTTGAAAAGAACGTCCCAGGGGAATACCCAGCGATCGGGATGAGAGATTAAATTACGGGGCTGGTTCCGATACTGGTACCGTTAAAAATATGGTAGAGAGGTTAAAATGCTCCACAATCTTTTGGCAGGAAATTTTAAAAGTCAGAAAGGCTGTAATTTAAAAAGTTAATAAATTTCGCGATATGGAGAAAGTACTACAAAATATAAAAAAGAGACAAGGGTCACAGTACCCAAACAGTTCCCCAAAAAAAGACCCTGAGGGGCTTGAATATACAAAATATGGCTATGTGCCAAATTGAGAATTTGAAACTCTGGACCCTGGATTAGGGTGGAGGAAGTCTCTTTGGATATAATTCCAAGTGGATCAGGGCTGCAAAACACAGACCCTGCAAGTGGTGATGTGAATTATGAATGCACACCACAAATAAAAAAGAGAGGCCAGATGTGCCTGAGATAGCAAAAGATTTTGCTATATCTAAAGGAAGTGGTGAGGCTATGGAAGAAAACCTAGCTGCCAACATTAATTATATGGTATCTCACCAACTTCAAGATTACGATAAAACTTTTATGTTTTATTAAAATATCAACGGTAAATCCGTTTATAATATCCATGTCTCAAATAATATGAGATATAAGAAATACAATTTCAAAGTATTTCAAAATGGTGCAAATAAGTAATACTTTCAAAATAAAATAAATTGCCATCAGTTGTGGAGCTCAATGGGAAGAAATATATATAATTTACCAAATCTGCACTATAGGTTCGCAGATCAATACAAATCAGGATATATTAAACTCCTGATTATTATAGAATAAACCTGCCTTATGATAAATCAAAGATATTAATTACAAAAGAACAGACTACTGATCTTTAAACTTTGGGGAGAAAAACTATGATCCAATGAAAAATTTGATAATGGATCAAAACAAAGGCAAAGATCTTTTAACTTGCGGTGAAAAAACTATGATCCAATGAAAGATTTGATAATGGATCAAAACAAAGGCAGAAGTGGTATAATCCAAACATAGCCTTATCTAAACCTATATAATTGGGGAAAAGAAGGCTTGAAGTACGTTGAAGAGGTGCAAACATCTGGTTACAAAATAAGTTCATGAAATCTCCAATTATGGGGGATTACAGGTGTATTATGATTGTTAACTTAATATAACTAAGGAAGGATTGGTTCACCTGTATAAGAAAACTTTAAACATTGATTTCAGGTTTGCACTCAAAAGTAATTTTTGATAAGAGGGGTACGTACATGTATATTATAAAATTACCTCAGTGTAAAGATTTCATGGTATAAACCATACAAAACATCATTATATTTACACTTTCACAGTGTAAGAAAATGGAAACATCTAGAACATGGAAAAACTGTTGTGATTAACAAAGTGTTAATCAATATTACAGGTGCTTGAAATTAATTAAAGTGGGTCAAGCTGTGCTTGAAACATTGTCAAACAATCAATCAGTTCAAGGCTGTTAAACCAAACACTGAAGGAACAATTATACTGATAAAAGATCAGCACTTGCACTAATGAGGTCATGGTCATGGGTTATCTCGATTACATTTAAATTGGAAGAGATAAGAGCAGCTGCAAATTAGTGCCTGCAATTACAAACCTGGTGGGAGGTAAGGACCTGACCCATTACATAAAGCATATGCTTAGGCATTAATAAAATATTTATAAATTACTATTCTGAATTTAGAAGTAATTCAAGCACCATAGAGAGAGGGGGAAAATTGTTCCATGATACAAATGTCTAATTGTTGTTGACATACTTTGTCCCTCCATTGGGTTAGGTAAAAAATAAATAAAGTTCCAAAAGAAGGAATACAGAAGCTTATAAGAATATGTATGCCTTGTGAAGAGGCTTATGCAAAATATCAAATGATACGTTATCATTATTAAAGTAATGTAAAAAAGGTTCATAAGCTGCTTCAACTATAAGATTAACAGCTGTTGCAAACTGAAGCAAGTGTTACAGATGATGTACAGCTTCTGTGAATGTTTGGGTAAAGATAAGAATATTATCTATTCATATAACAATAATTGATATGTTTCTTGTTCGGACAGCAGACAATAATACCAGGCGAACATAAATGGTTTGTCCTAAGAAATTTTCCAAACATTTGTATTAATTGTTGAAGTATAAGGAGTTATGGATTAAAAAGATCGATTGTTTTATTATGGAACTGTCCATGTCGTATCAAGATGAACAATACCACGGCTATGGCATATGTTAACAATGGTATCAGAGACAACAAATTTGGGAGAAAAACATATTGTCATTATTTTGCATTACTTACGATTAATCTGGTTGTATACAGATTAAATCACTGATCTTTCAAATGTTTCTTGTGGGTCACAAGATAAGTCAAATAACAATCATGGGATTATCTAAGTAAACAGATGTGGCATATTTTAAAGTTTAGTCCACCTGTTTATCTCTAAGGAAGAGACAATGGTATCGGAAGACAACAAATTTGGGAGAAAAAACATATTGTCATTAATATGGATTACTTACGATTAATCTGATTGCATACAGATTAAATCACCGATCTTTCGAATATTTCTTGTGGGTAAACCAAGAACAGTGAAGGTGGATACTTTTCTCCCAATTACATGAGGAAAAGATTTCTTTGTGTTCCTCATTTTTGTTTAATAGGGCAGTGTCTGATGAAAATGTAGCGGGACATTGCCAGAGGCATTTTGGTGGCCTAATACGGGTCCTTTATGGTTTCATAAATATTGTGTGATTTTGAACTGCTAGTGATGATTCATAGTGGCAGCAATTTATTGAAGTCAAAAAAAGGGGTCTCGCCCTAGGTCGTTGCCTGTCTCCCTTCGCTCTTTGGATGCTGCTGCACCCACTGGGATCTCCAGGTTTGAGAAACCCTGCAGTAATTTATTGTTGTACAAAAACCTCCATGACATGAAAATATGAATTTGACTATCTGCAGGTTGACCAGACCATCACAACAGCTGATGGTCAAAGAAGTCTATGAATGTTAACCAATATAACAACATATCAATAAAATAATTATGTATAAAGAAGTGTTATACCTGCAATTTGCAGAAATAAGTCTAAAAAAAAAACAATATTTTGTTATAAGAAATTGGAGGTCTGTATATACAGTAAAGTTATTTTATCATATTAGATATATGTGAATTCCTTGTGGATTGCATTTTCTAAGTATCTAAATGATAGAGCCAATAATAGGGCTCAGAGTTTTACCGTCTTATAAACACAGACAATATATTAACCAAGAAGTTATCAGATGCATTCATAATATCCCGATATGGAAAGGGATATATATGTAAATGTTAATAAATATATATATATATATATGTGTGTGTGTGTATATATATATATATATATATATATATATGATATATATATGTGTATATGTATATATAATCTGTCCAAAATTATAAAAAATATAAAGGCAGGAGATAAATAATCTTGAATTGCCTTAAGAAATGGACTCTAACTCTATCTATGATTCAAAAAACTTAAACATTGAAAATAATAATGCTGATAACTTTAGTATCAATATAAGAGTGCAAACATTGCAAATGTTACGTTATAATTGCATGTGGATACAGATTGCATTATCATATATGTTTATGAATCTACCAAACAAAGCACACCAAGAAGACCTGAAACCAAGGTAAACCTATAAGCATATCCTGCCGGCTTTAAGTTGTGTGTGTGTGTGTGTGTGTGAACATTGATGAAAATGTTGCAGTAGGTAAGAGTCTCTGTGGCAATGAGACTGCTTATTACACACAAAAACCACATTGGGTTCAGTAAAAACTGATGGTTATAGAGGAATGTATTTCTAGATGGTTAGAAATTGGATACATTCAGTAGGAACTAGACACTGAAAGGTGGAAAATCACTCTGTTAATGAGGAAAATACATTCACAGGAATGGCACGGGATGAGCCACTCGAGCAAAGATGCAAGGCCGCAGGAGGCTGTAGATTACTGTTAAAGTAAAAAGGAACCAGTCATGGTGTCAGATTTAGACACACAATGTTCGGTTCTCTATAATTGTTGCTTTGTCATGCCATAAAAAAAAATATATCAATTGGTATTTGTGATAAACTTGCCTTTCAATGGAAAGGGCATTACTTCCATTTTTTATAATGTGAAATATTTATCACATAACTTGAGGCAATGTTTGGGGAAAATGTGTTATTCGCTCGTTATTGTGTTAAATGAGCCGTACTGTCGTATGGAATAAATTCTACGACATGAAAAACACAGAAAGCTTCAAACTCTTCACGTAGTCACTCACGTGACTCCAAAGTAAAATAGTAAGATTAAACGAGAACTTACCAGTTCGAAGTTTGATCGTTATTTTATGAGGAGTAACGATGAGGGATTACGTGCCCTCCACTCCCCACCCTCATAAAATAAATGATCATCTGGTAGTTCTAAATCTATGATGAGCCTTACTATCTTACTCCGGCTATTGTGTTCTGTGTTTTTCATGCCGCTGCTTTGAAGTATGCCGTTCTAGCGCCAGGCGGGGCTTCTTCACGTAATTCCTCATCGTTACTCCTCATAAAATAACGATCAAACTTCGAACTGGTAAGTTCTCGTTTAATCTTACTATTTCATTGTCCTATCTGGGATACATGCCAATAAAACTCTCTTGACTCTTCTTGGACTTAAGCAAAAAAGGGGTTCTTGGGAGAAAAAAGAGCGACCTTAAATTTAATTGCATCTGGTTGGGTACCTATCGTAGGGTGAAGACTTTTCCATGCTTTAATTGTGCGGGGGAACTCCATGGAGCAGCCAGCATCTCTGGATAGAAGAAATTGGGTGACATTTCGGGTAGAGACCCTTCTTTAGATTTCCTCTGGTTTTAGTGTTTTTAGTTTAATTTAAAGATACAGCGTGGAAACGGGCCCTTCAGCCTACCGAGTCCTCACCGACCACCGATCACCCCTACACTAGTTCTATCCCACACATTAGCGACATAAGTCAAGAATGTTTTATTTTCTCATGTCCCAGTTAGAACAATTAAATCCTTATTTGCAGCAGCACAACAGAATATGTAAACATAGTACTCTGTAAACAATGTTATAAACGAGAAAACAAAATAGTGTATATTTATATATGAATATATAACTATACACACACAATTTCCCTCCTGGGATTAATAAAGTTCTATCGTATAGTATCGTGTGTGTAGGAAGGAACTGCAGATGCTGGTTTAAACTGAAGATAGACACAAAATGCTGGAGTAACTTAACGGGTCAGACAGAATCTCTGGACAAAAGGAAAATTTATGTTTTGGGTTGGGTCTGAAATAGATTCCTGCACACCTTTAGAATGTGGAAGGAAGCAAGAGTACCTGGAGAAAACCCATGCGATCAAAAGGAAAAGGAGCAAACTCCATACAGACAGCACCCATATTCGGGATCAATTCCAGATCTCTGGAAATTTTAGGCAGCAACTTTATGGCCAATGTTCTGCCCCATAGTCTCGAACTGAATAAAAACATACAGTAGCTGTAAAGGGGGACATAGCGTCACTTAGAGATTTAAGACTGAAAATGGATAGTTTTTTTTAGTAACCAAAGTTATCAACGTATAATTTTTTTGTGTTTTGGAAAATAAAATATAGCACAGCTGGTAGACTTGCTGCCTCACATGCCAGAGATCTGTGTTCGGTCCTGTCCTCGGGCACTCTCTGTGTTAAATTTGCACATTCTCCCTGCAAGAGTGTGGGTTTCCTCCCACATCCCAAAGACGCATTGGCTTTGTAGGTTAACTTGTCTCTGTAAAATTGCCCCTAATGTGTAGGGAGTGGGTGAGGAAAGTGGAATAACAGAACTTGTGTGAATGGGTAGACAAAAATGCTGGAGAAACTCAGCGGGTGAGGCAGCATCTATGGAGCGAAGGAAATGGGCGATGTTTCGGGTCGAGACCCTTCTTCGAGGCAGAGACAGTGGGCTGAGGGAGAGCTGGGAAGTGGAGGAGAAGGCAGGGACTACCTGAAATTGGAGAAGTCAATTTTCATACTGCTGGGGTGTAAACTGCCCAAGCAAAATATGAGGTGCTGCTCCTAAGCTTGGTCTCACCGATGTAGAGCAGCTGACACCTAGAGCAGCGGATATAATAGACGAGGTTGGAGGTGCAGGTGAACCTCAGCCGCGCCTGGAAAGATGGCTTGGGTCCTTGAATGGAGTCAAGGGAGGAGGTAAAGCGGCAAGTGTAGCATTTCCTGCGGTTGCGAGGGAAAGTGCCAGGAGAGGGGGTGGTTTGGGTTGGAAGGGACGAATTGACCAGGGAGCGGTCTCTGCAGAAAGCAGACAGAGGAGGAGATGAGAAGATGTGGCCAGTGGTGGGATCCAGTTGGTAGACAAAGCTGGAGAAAATCAGTGGGTGAGGCAGCATCAATGGAGCGAAGGAATAGGCGACGTTTCGGGTCGAGACCCTTCTTCAGACTGATGTCGGGGGCGGGAAAAAGAAAGGAAGAGGCGGAGACAGTAGGTTGTGGGAGAGCTGGGAATGGGAGGGGAAGGAGGGAGAAAGCAAGGACTACCTGAAATTGGAAAAAGACAATGTTCATTCTGCTGGGGTGTAAACTATCCAAGCGAAATATGAGGTGCTGTTCCTCCAATTTGCGGTGGGCCTCACTCTGCCATGGAGGAGGCCCAGGACAGAAAGGTCGGATTTGGAATGGGAGGGGCAGTTGAAGTGCTGAGCCACCGGGAGATCAGGTTGGTTATTGCGAACTGAGCGGAGGTGTTGGGCACAGCGATCGCCAAGCCTACGCTTGGTCTCACCGATGTAGAGCAGCTGACACCTAGAGCAGCGGATGGAATAGAAGAGGTTGGAGGCGGTGCAGGTGAACTTCTGCCGTGCCTGGAAAGACGGCTTGAGTCCTCGAATGGAGTCGAGGGGGGAGGTAAAGCGACAAGTGTAGCATTTCCTGCGGTTGCAAGGGAAAGTGCCAGGAGAGGGGGTGGTTTGGGTGGGAAGGGACGAATTGAACAGGGAGTTATGGAGGGAGCAGTGTCTGCGGAAAGCCGACGGGAGGCTGTCAAATTTGCGGTGGGCCTCACTCTGACCATGGAGGAGGCCCCGGACAGAAAGGTCGGATTGGGAATAGGAGGGGGAGTTGAAGTGCTGAGCCACCGGGAGATCAGGTTGGTTATTGCGAACTGAGTGAAGGTGTTGTGCGAAGCGATTGCCAAGCCTGCATTTGGTCTCACTGAGGTTGATCGTACGCTGAATAATCCAACCACAATTTTGTTTGGAAGTGGAAAGAAATAATAGAAATTGCATTCATTGCAACGTGCAAAAAGAGATGAGATAATGTATCGTAATGTGCATGTCATTGTGGTATATATTGCTGCATGTCATTGTGGTATATATCATGTCTTGATTGATGAATATGTTTAGTTTGACTTTATTTGAAGCAGAAATAATATGTGACTGCTTCATTGACCATAATTCTGACTGGTAACTACGCACTTCGTCCGAGCACATTATCGCACATGTCATGCAAGCTGTCTTAAATGACCACCAAAACTGTCATTTGGCAACCTAAAAAGATGCCTAGGTTGCCCGGCTGGCAACAGGGAAAATAAGTTAAGTGAGAGCCCTGCTAAGGTGCTCTGACTTCACCAAACAGTCCTATCTTCCGCCTGCCGCTGTGCATGGCAGCAGACTCCCACCCCCCGAGATTACAAGGGAATTAGTGAGGGAATGGGATTGCTCAGTGAGTCGATGGGTTGAAGTAGCCGCCTGTTCTTTGGAAATTATCAAAGTAACCAATGAAAAGCTGTTCACCATAATGATTGGTGTGGCTAGAATGTGGCGGATATTGCCTGGTCTAACGCAGGTACTGATCTTCACACCAGACCATCAAATAAATCTACAGGAAACGCTGCCTCATAAAGGCAGCACGTTTCAGCAATTATCTACTTTGAGCCTTGCTTTGGATGCACTTGGTTATGCACTATCATGGTTTATTTGCTTATTATGATATTTATCAAGTTATTGTATTGATTATTGTATATTTATTGTTATTATTGGGCCGGAAGAGCTGCCACACATAAGAATGCCATTGTTTTGTTCCCAGTACATTTGATAATTAAAACTCTTGACTCTCTTAGTATTAGGACCAGGTTATTTACACATTTTCAGTAATTTGTTTGATGCATCTTCCCTTACCTATAACTTATTCTTTATTAAAAAAAAAAAAAAACTTTTGCAGTATCTTTGAGAAAGACAGATGCAAAGTTTAATCTTTCAGTTCAATGTTGGTGTATCTGTAATAATGCAAGCAAATTCAGGACTTTAGGACATGCATTTGCAGACATAAAAGTCAAACACTGACTGATGGATTCCAAATGGCACACCTGTCCATAAACTCAGCATGGATTCTAGAAACAGAAGATAGACACAAAATGCTGTAGTAACTCAGCCAGAGAGGCAGCATCTCTGGAGAGGAATGGGTGATGTTTCGGATCGAGACCTTTCTTCAGACTAATCAGTCTGAATTTCGGTGTAAACAAAAATTAGTTTGGTAGAAATACACATCATTTATAATGTGGGTTCTGTTCGATCTTGTGCCAGATTAAACCCATGTCTCCAACGACGCTTGCAAACTTCTACAGATGCACGGTGGAAAGTATACTGTCTGGTTGCATCATAGCTTGGTTTGGGAACAATTCGGCCCAAGACCACAAGAAATTGCAGAATTGTGGATGTAGCCAAGTCCATCACACAGACCAGGCGCTCCACCATTGACTCCATCTGCACTTCAAACTGCCAATACCTCATGTCAGCCAAACAATTCTTGTTTCCTAATTCCCTAATCTTGTCAGCCTTCATGTTGGCCCTGAACACATTTTTCTCACTTTTAAAATCCTCCCACTTGCTAGACCCTCTAACAGCCATTCCTAATCAACATTTGAGAGTTCCTGTCTGATGCCATCAAAATTAACCTTCCCCCATTTTGAGTCTTGAAGTTGAGAACCGGTCCTATCTTCCTCCATGACTGCCTTGAAACTACTAGAATTATTGTCCCTGGTTTCAAACTGCTTTTCTATTGCCACAATCACCACTTGCCCACCCCCATTTTCTGCAAGAAGGTCAAGTGTTGCCACTTCTTAAAACTGCCATCTAAATATTGCTGCAGAAAACTTTCTTGAGCTCACTTATCAAATTCTGCACCATCTCATCCCTTAGTACTAAGACATTTGATTGCTGAAATATTTTTTGTTTCTTTACTTTGTTCTGACTCTTCTGTCACAACAAATCTATGGTTCCTGGCTACTGAGCTATCGGAGAAGGAAACTAGTCCCTTAACACTTTCCCAGTCAATAGACAGGGCTTCTCAAACACTGGAATAGAAAGGGTGAATGCATTCCTTCCACAGATGCTGCCTGACCCGATGAGTTCATCCAGCACTTTGTGTTTTGCTCAAGATTCCAGCATCGACTGTGTATCTTTCATCCCATCTGGTGGTGGAGAAAGACTGGTTCACCTGCATCTCCTCCAACCTCATCTATTGCATCCGCTGCTCTGGGTGTCGGCTGATCTACATCGGTGAGACCAAGCGTAGGCTTGGCGATCGTTTCGCCGAACACCTCTGCTCGGTCCGCATTAACTAACCCGACCTCCCCGTGGCTCAGCACTTCAACTCCCCTTCCCATTCCAAATCCGACCTCTCTGTCCTGGGCCTCCTCCATGGCAGAGTGAGCACCACCGGAAATTGGAGGAGCAGCACCTCATATTCCGCTTGGGCAGTCTGCACCATAGTGGCATAAACATTGAATTCTCCCAATTCCATTAGCCTTTGCTGTCTCCTCCCATTCTCAGCTCTCCCTCAGCCCTCTGGCTCCTCCTTTTTCCTTTCTTCTCTCTGACCCCCGTGACCTCCATCAGCCTGAAGAAGGGTTTCGGCCCGAAACGTTTCCTATTTCCTTCTCTCCATAGATGCTGCTGCACCCGCTGAGTTTCTACAGCACACTTGTCTACCTTCGATTTTGCAGCATCTGCAGTTCCTTCTTAAACACTGATTAATCTCATGGGTCTCCAAGTCCATTATCTGAATGGCAGTAAATCACAGAGTGCGGTATCAGGACTTCTGCTGGCAATAACATGAGGATATCGACTGACATGTTTGCCAAAGCTTCTCTTCAAAATACAGGCCAATAATAAATGAAGCTTCTTGCTAGTTTGAATACAACTAATACATTAGTGTCCACTGCCCATTTTAATCAATGTGACATTCCTTGATGAATATGGTAATAAGATCCAATATCTCAACATGGTATTCCCTCCAACTTAGGGAGCACTGTGGCACAGCTGATGGAACTGTTGCCTCATAGCGCCAGAGACCCGGGTTCTATCCTGACCTCGGGTGCTGTCTGTGTGTGGAGTTTGCACTTTCTCCCTGTGACCGCATAGGTTTCCTCTGGTGATCAAATACTGTATCCTCCCACATCCCAAAGACATGCAAGTTTGTAGGTTAATTGGCTTGTGTAAATTGCTCCTAGTGTATAGCGTGTGGATGCAAAAGCGGGACAACATGGAACTAATGTGAATGGGTGGTCAGTGGTTGGTGAGGATTCGGTGGGCCGAAGGGCCTGATTCCATGCTGGATCTCTAAACTAAACTAAACAGCAAGGCAGGGAATGAAACTTTGGGATGGGATATAACTGGAACTATGATTTACCCTTGCCGTTTCAGTTTCTAACTTTGAGTATTAGGACAAAGATCGTGAACCGTGACCATGTGGATTTTCTCCAAGATCTTAGATTTCCTCCCACATTCCAAACACGTACAGGTTTGTAGGTTAATTGACTTGGTATGAATGTAAAATTGTCCCTTGTGTGTGTAGGATAGTGTTAATGTGCGGTGATCGCTGGTTGGTGCGGACGAAATGGGCCGAAAGGCCTGCTTCCGCGCTGTATTTCTAAACAAAACTAAAATAAACCTGTCTGAAGAAGGGTCTCGACCCGAAACGTCGCCTATCTCCTTCGCTCCTTAGATGCTGCTGCACCCGCTGAGTTTCTCCAGCTTTTTGTGTACCCTAAAATAAACCTGAACTGACATTCAAGGTAATCTCATCGAAGGTCATGTTATCAATAGCATTTTCTGGTATGATAGAATTTACAGAGCAGTAATAAAAAACACCAAAACACTATCAGCAGTATCCTGCATGAGCATGAAGAGCTGGAGAAATGTTATACCCCAGATAGTATTTGTACTGTAACTTAAGGACTCTTATAATTGGGCCCCGACCCGAAACATCACCTATCTAGTGGTCAGGCACCTACCTCCAGAGGTGCTGCCTGACTACTGAGTTACTCCAGCATTTTGTCTCTTCTTTTGTAACCCAACATATGCTGTTCTTTGTTTCTACATCCTTATTTCTGTTATTGATAATAAACAGCATGGATTTTTTACTATGGTAGTGCCATGCTTGCAATGTGATGAACTTCTCCTGAAAGTAATGATGCAACAGGACTTGTGTTTGAATCCCAGCTGCACTGTATATTTGGCAGTGTCAACACAGCAGTAGCATGTCTTTCATAAATAATCTGGAAACTTATCAGATTCCACCTGCAAGCGCAGCCAAAATATTTTACCTTAACATAGACTAGTAACTCCCAGAATACTACACGGTAAGAAATTATTACCATTCACTCATTTAATTGGCAATTTAGTAAAAGCATTTTCCTTATTAAAGAACGCCTGCATAAATGCTCCTGTACATTTATCCTACAGTAATAACCATAGCCTGTAAGATATAGAAGCAGAATTAGGCCATTCACCCCTTTGAGTCTGCTCTGCCATTCGATCATGGCAAATCTATTTTTCACTCTTAACCCCATTCTCCTGCCTTCTCCCCGCAATCTTTGATCCCTAAACCTATCAATCTCCACTTTAAAAATACCCAGTAATGACTATCTGTCACAATGAATCCCACAGATTCACCATCCTCTGGTTAAAGAAATTCCTTCTCATCTCCATTCTAAAGGAACTAGAGGCTGTGCCCTCTAGTCCTAGACTCTCTATATCTAATTTATTAGATGTTCTAGTGGTATGGTGCTGATGAGGCCAGACAACAAATAATTTGGTCACCGTCCTATCACATTGAAGTTCAGGTGTGACTGAGACACAAAGCATTAATTGCAAGTTAACATTTAAGTTCCTAGACTAGGAACAGTTACAGGGAGGTTTTTTCCCTTGGATCTGCAACTTATTGGAATCGGTGGCATCATGGAATAGATGTTTTGTGTTGGTATCATGAGATGGAGGAGAGGGAAGGGATTAAACTCTTCCTGTAAAAAAAAAGGCACAAAGTGCTGGAATATCTCAGCAGTATCTCAAGGTAGCATGGATAGGAGATGTTTCGGGTCAGGACGCTTCTTCAGACTGATTGTTGTGGGGGGGGAGGGGTGTTGACGTTGAAGGGTTGCTAATAACGAATGTGGGTGAAAGGGGAGGGGAAGGGAAGGGAAAATTAGGTGCAAGTCCAGGTGGGCACGGGGGAGATTTGGAGGGGGAAGAAGGGAGAGGGAGATATTTTTAGAGTTACCTAAAATTGGAGAATTCAATGTTCATACATTTGGGTTGTAAGATACCATAGGTTGGGTGTAAGAACATTGAATTCTTAAACCCCTGTCTCACTGTGCGAGTTGGCCCACGAGTGACCCCGAGTTTTCACTCGTGGTGATCACGTAGCGGGAACGTCGGAACTCGCACGAGCAACTTATCGACTCGTGGCGCTAACGGCAGGTACTCGGGAAACTTGTTAACTCGTGAAAAAAATCAAACATGTTTGATTTTTTCCACGAGTCAAATTAACTGTTCAAGTTAAAAATGGAAACATTTAAACTCGTTGTAATAACGTAGTGGCCCAGTGCGTTTATCTTAGTGTCTCGTGAGTCTACCGTGGGAACTTTAATAATCTGTTCTTTTGCTCGAGTAAAGACTGAACCAAAGATAGACACAAAATGCTGGAGTAACTCAGCGGACCAGGCAGCATCTCTGGAGAGAAGGAATAGAGTCGAGACCCTTCTTCAGACTTACCCGAAATGCCACCCATTCCTTCGCTCCAGAGATGCAGCCTGTCCCGCGAGTTACTCCAGCATTTTGTGTCTATCTTCGGCCTTTCTGCCACTTGTCCTTTATTACTGAGGCGCCTGCCCCGTGGCTTCACTCTGTCTCAATGAACGGCTTAAAGACCTGCCGAAGGTGCAAGTCTGGGGTGGTGGGTGGGATGTGTCCACGTGTGATGCTCCATCCACCCCCCCGGGGCCGAGAGTGTGGATTGGGAAGGAACTGCAGATGCTGGTTCACACCGGAGATAGACACACACAATGCTGGAGTAACTCCGAGGGACAGGCAGCATCTCTGGAGCGAAGGAATGGGTGGCATTTCGGGTAAGTCTGAAGAAGGGTCTCGACTCTATTCCTTCTCTCCAGAGATGCTGCCTGGTCCGCTGAGTTGTGTGTGTGTGTCTCTCTCCCTCTCTGTCTATCTGTTTGTATCTGTGTGTGTGTCTGATGTCGGGTCCCGGTGGCCGCTCAAAGTCACCCGAGCTGCTTCATTCCTCTGAAGTGGTGGCCAGCTGCTGTCTGTGTGTATCTCTCTCTCTATGTGTGTGTGTGTGTGTCTCTCTCTCTCCCTCTCTGTCTATCTGTGTGTATCTGTGTGTGTGTCTGCTGTCGGGTCCCGGTGGCCGCTCAAAGTCACCCGAGCTGCTTCATTCCTCTGAAGTGGTGGCCAGCTGCTGTCTGTGTGTATCTGTGTGTGTGTGTGTGTGTGTGTGTGTGTGTGTGTGTCTCTCTCTCTCCCTCTCTGTCTATCTGTGTGTATCTGTGTGTGTGTGTGTGTGTACTGTCGGGTCCCGGCGGCCGCTCAGTCACCCGAGCTGCTTCATTCCTCTGAAGTGGTGGCCAGCTGCTGTCTGTGTGTATCTCTCTCTCTATGTGTGTGTGTGTGTCTCTCTCTCTCCCTCTCTGTCTATCTGTGTGTATCTGTGTGTGTGTCTGCTGTCGGGTCCCGGTGGCCGCTCAAAGTAACCCGAGCTGCTTCATTCCTCTGAAGTGGTGGCCAGCTGCTGTGTGTGTGTGTGTGTGTGTGTGTGTGTGTGTGTGTGTGTGTGTGTGTGTGTGTGTGTGTGTGTGTGTGTGTGTGTGTGTGTCTGCCTGTGTGTCTGCCTGCTGTCGGGTCCCGGCGGACGCTCAATGTCAGTCACCCGGGCTGCTTCCTTTTTTAAAATTATTTAAAATAGAGATCCATTGAAAAAAAGTTTTTAAAAACATAAAACAACAAGAAATGCTTGGTTACTGGAGGATGCGCATTTTCCCATTGTAGGTCATATCAATAGATGCGCCGCGCTGAAATAACTCAAAACCACAGGATGGAGATCTATTTTAACATTGTTGCTTTATTAAAACATACCTTCATTCACGGTTGGCTCAAGAGTAACGGGAGAGGAACTTGCTAACTCGGGAGAGGAACTAGGAACATCGCAGCAATGACATACCCGTGGGAACTCGTATTACACACTTGATCATAAACTTGCAGTCTCGTGCACAGCCACGAGTCTGTCACTCGGGGTACCTCGTGGGTCAACTCGCACAGTGAGACAGGGCCATATGTAACTTAGTAATTGAATTGAACAAAGTAACTACAAAACCCTCCCCCTTTCAAAGGGCTCTAATTTTGGATTCCCTCATAGTTCGGAACTTCTTCTTTACATTTTTTTTAATCATACCATTTCATATTTTTAAAAAAACAGTCTTTAAGCATATTTTACTTTCATTGAAAACTAACGTACTGACAACTCATTGCCTGTTTCATACATCATTCATGCCATGGTTTTACTGAGCCTATTTTCACTCAGAAGATTATTTACATTGATTATACGTGCAGACCGATTCCATTCCCATTAAGGACAAGACATTTCTTTGATCGTAACCTGCAGAGATGTTTATTTCCTTTTCAGGGTCAGTCGCATCACTGACATTGCCAACAAAATCTGGAATCAAATTGTCATGAGCATTTTCGTACAAGGAGAACAAGATAAGACACAAAATAAATGACTTGCTCTTCCATGTAGATTTCCTGTGGTGTAGTTCCTAAACTATGGAAAAATACATACGTGTCCAGAATTTGTCCACCGCCTCCTCTTTTAGTATATGCTAGAAGTTGTTATGAAAGTCTATCATAAGCACTATATAATCAGGTCAATTGTTTAATGATCAATAAAAGACAGAAATTCAAGAAAAATCCACCAATCTGCCTTCTCTGTTGCATCTTTAATCTGTCTTTTTTACTTTTCCTCTCTTACCCTTTTCTCCCACTACAGTCCTATGCCTGAGACCACCTTCTCTCATGCTCTTGCCTTCTCTGGCCCCTAAAGGGGAAGGTTTACTGTCTCAAAACTGAGAAACACACTCTTTTATCTTGCCACTGAAACTCTGCAACCAAATGGTAATCAGAATTTTTGAAACCTATAAATGTTCTCAGGCTCCCTCCAATCCACGTTCTTCTGAACAACTATCCAGTCTGTTCCTGATTGGCGCCCACTTCAATCAGTAACTGGCTCAAATGTCCTGAATATAGCTTCTTGAACTCCAAGTAAAGTTATTATTTTGTTTCTTTACTTACATCTGTCATATCTGAGAAGCTTACTGGTAATTTTATGTCAATTACACTCTCTGTTCATACTCCTTTCATAGAGTGGCACAGTGGTAGAGTTGCTGCCTTACAGCACCAGAGACCCGGATTCGATCCTGAATGCAGGAGAGGTGGCATGGAGTGTGTACGATCTCTCTATGACCGTGTGGGTTTCCTTCGGTGTTCCGGTTTCCTCCCACGCTCCAAAGACGTACACATTTGTATGTTAATTGGTTTCTATATAAATTGTACATTGTCCCTAGTATTTCGTAGGATAGTACTGGGTGATCGCTGGTCGGCGTGGACTCTGAGCCGAAGGGTCTGTTTCCGCGCTGTATCTCTAAAGTCTAAAGCTGCCAGAGACTGACTGATTGACCAAATTACCCTTTTTATGGCATATGAGGATATGGTTTAATTTAATATTTTATGGCATTGCATTTTGCAGGCCCAGCAAACAGATCAAAACCCAAGGTGATGATGAAGAATTTTTCATGCATCCATCTTCATGCTCAGGTTAGAGGTTCCAGGCAGTTACAGAAAGAAGTTGCATTCCAAACTTTACGTAACAAGGGATATTCAAGGGATGGCCAGTTCCCAAATCACAAAGAACTCCCCTTGGGCAGAAAGGGAAGAAGTGCAATGCGCAGATCTCATAAAGGAAGCTGAGATGAGAAAATAAATGGATTCTGCTCTGATGTTATTCATAGAGTAACAATTCTGAAAATATCTTTGGGTCATTAGGCATGTGGGAGCACTACAAGGACCTGCAGGATTATAGCCCTAAAGTTACAGCAGTTGTGGAATTTATTGTTCAATATATTCAGACTATTTATTCATCATTCTCAGTTGTCAGAAGAAAGTATTACAGGGCATTCTTCTCATTTTACGCATGGAAGAAGGAATTTGTATTTGCATCATACTATCCAAACCACATGATGGCCCACAGCACTTTAAAACTAGCTAAGTACTTAAATAAAACAATCATTATTACAATACTGGCATGGAAATGTGGCAGCTAATTTAAGCACCACACTCACGCCATGAATGTCTTACGGCATGACGTGGAATTTAGGGATTTGTGGCAGGCATTGAGATCAAAATTACTAAATCCATCATTCACCCACCAGCCACATCAATGGCTCTGTCCTACAGGTTTGACAATGATTGGAGAGAACCATTGCTGCAAATACCGATTTAAACAGAAAGCCATTTCCAGAATTATGTCATTTGCTTCAAGAAGATATTTCACCAACCCAGACCATAAGGATTGTGTTACTGTTGGCAGAACATGTCTCCGTCATATTTACATTTATTTGGTTCTATGTTCTTCACGCGACCAGTTAGACCTTCTTCAGTATCAAACGTAATTCTGGCCGCATAGGTCTTAAATACATGACTATTAAGCAGAATAGAACGTAGTCAATACAACAATCTCCGTTTCCATTAAGCCTCAGTAGTGGTCGGCAGGCAGGACTACAAGTCTAACTGAAGCACAGAGGACTACGACCCCTCTCTCCCTACCATCCTACGAGACAATGTACAATTACTAGAAAATAAAGTGGAGGACTTGGCTGCTTTACCAAAGGAAGCTGCGGAAATGCTCTGTGTTCTGTTTCACAGAGGCATAGCTCACCTCCAGCTTGAAGATTCTCCATCCATCATATGGACTGTACGCAGGTATCTGAGAAAGGGAGAGGCATGGGCGTCTGCCTCATGGTAAACTCTTTGTGGTGCTCGGACGTGGGAGTTCTGTCTAACTCCTGCTCTCTGCACCTGGAACATCTAGTGGTGAAGTGCCTCAACATTTACCTCCCAAGGGAATTCATCTCCATCATCCTGACCGCAGTCTACATCCCACCCCAGGCAGACATCCGTCTAACATTGGAGGAGCTGCACACCGTGGTCAACAAGCACCAGTCAGCATTCTCCGAAGCCTTTACCACCTTAGCCGGAGACTTTAACAAAGCCAACCTGAAAAAATAACTCCCAAACTCCCACCAACATGTCACCTGCGGCACCAGAGGATTAAACACCCTTGACCACTGCTATACGACCAACAAGGACGCCTATCGCTCTATCCCTTGCCCTCACTTCGTGAAATCCGACCATTCAGCGGTGCAGCTTCTTCCTGCATACAGGCAGCAACTGAAGAACACACCCCCAGAGGCGAGGACTGCACAGAGCTGATCTGGGGAGGCAGAGGAACAACAACAGGACGGCTTGGAGTCAGTAGACTGGGCAATGTTCAGGGACTCGGCAACGGACCTGAATGAATACGCCACAGTCGTTACAGACTCCATAAGGAAACGTGTGGAAAACTGTAATCCAACAAAAACCTTCACAGCGTTTCCTAACCAGAAGCCTTGGATGAACCAGAAGATCCACTTTCTTCTGAGGACCAGATCCCGGGCATTCAGGTCTGGTAACACAGAGGTCTATAAAAAGTCTAGACACGACCTCGACAAGGCCATCAAAAAAGCCAAAAGGGACTTCCGCTGAAAGCTGGAGGATGGGACGGATGTTCAGCAACTGTGGCAGGGTTTGAATGCCATCACCTCCTACAAGGCGAAACGCAGTTCAAGCGACAGCGAAGCATCACTTCCCGATGAGCTCAATGCGTTCTACGCACGCTTTGATAGGGAGAACACTGATGTGCCTTCCCGAGCCCCCATACGCCCGGATGGTATTAGTCATATGCACAGAGTCCGATGTCAGAAGATCACTTCAGGGGGGTGAACCTTCGGAAAGCGCCTGGACCTGATGGTATACCCGGTCGAGTTCTCAAAACCTGTGCAGACCAACTGGCTGGAGTTTTTTTTTTTTTTTTTTTTTTTTTTTTTTTTTTTTTGTTTATTTTTGTTAGAAGTAAGTACAGTAGTCTGGTACTTAAGTACCTAATACATAATACATAAATACATATTTTCATTCTTGTACAACTTCATATTTTTGGTGCAATAATAAAAGAACAGTGAGAGAAAAGAGAAATAAAGAGTGTCGGAATAGATAGACAAGCAAGTAGAAACAGAAAGTAAAAAAAAATAAAGGACAGAGGTGAGAAGTTAAAAGATTGAAAGAAAAGGAAAAAGTAATAAGAAATGAAAGATTAGGAGAGATCTACCTATCTCATATTTTTGCCCATTCGTCACCCAGTTCTGAACCATTTAATTTCTAAGGTTATGTTATGTTGCACCATATGCTTGTATAAAGTTGATAAACGGAGACCAAATCTTTAAGAATTGGTCTACTTTGCCTAGTAAGAGGAATCTCATTTCTTCAAGATGTAGCGTTTCAGACATATTTGAGATCCACATTTTGAATGTTGGCGTAGGTGCGTTTTTCCAAAATTTAAGTATAAGTTTTTTCGCTGTTATTAGACCATAATTAAGAAAGGCTTCTTGGGATATAGTTAGTTTACTTCCCTCTTCCATTGATCCAAAGATAATCAATTCAGTGTTGGGGTTCAATTTTGTGTTAAATAGTTTTGTAAAAATTCCAAAAATTTCATTCCAAAATGTATACAGTTTTGTACAAGAGACAAAGGAATGTGCTATAGTGGCATTTTGAGTTAGACATTTGTCGCAGATGGGGGAAACATTTGAAAATATTTTATTCAGTCTTGTTTTCGAATAATATAATCTATGTAAAATTTTAAATTGAATTAGGTTATGTCTTACATTCATTGAACATTTGTTTACATATAATAGATTTTTATCCCATCTATCGTTCGGAATTTTTATCAATAAACTCTTGTTCCCAGTCTCTTCTAATTGCTTCTGTCGTTGGTGTTTCTATATTTAGAATTATATTATATAAGTAAGATATTAAATTGCTTGATTCTGCCTTTCTATTCATTCCTTCCTCCAGTAGATCTGGGGTTAAAGTTTGATATCCTTGTATATACTTTTTCAAATAATCTTGAATTTGAAGGTATTTGAAATATTGATTACTTTTCAAATTATATTTTAGTTGTAATTGTTGGAATGATAAAAGTTTTCCCATTTCATACATATCTCCCATCATTTTAATTCCTATTCTTTCCCAATGGGTAAACGTTTTATCAATAATGGATGGTTTGAATGAGGGATTATTAGCTATTGGAGAAAGAAGCGATAATTTTCTTAATTTTAAAGTTAATTTTATTTGTTTCCAAATTCGTATTATACTATGAATAATTGGATTCTTCTTGTATATTACATTGTTCAGTTTTATCGGGGAAAGAAGGATCGCTCCTATATTATAAGGGGAACAATCCTCTTTCTCCATTCTTATCCAATCTACCTGTTGGGCAGAACTGTCCAACCAGTAGATTATATTTTTAATATTCACTGCCCAATAATAATACAATAAGTTAGGGAGTGTCAGTCCCCCTGATTCTTTAGATTTACACAAGTGTTTTTTTTTTATTCTGTGTGATTTATAATCCCATATAAAGTTTATAATATCAGAATCTAATTTTTTGAAGAATTTTTTAGGTATGTATATTGGTATTGATTGAAATAGGTACAATATTTGTGGTAAGAAGATCATTTTTATCGCGTTTATTCTGCCTATTAATGACATCGGCAGTGTCTTCCAAAATTTAATCAGCCCATTTAATTTAGTTAATAACGGCATATAGTTTGCGTTGAGTAATGATTTATAGTTCCTAGTAATTTGGATGCCCAAATATTTAAAATTTTTTCTGTTGTAATTCTAAAAGGGAATTTCAACAGATGTGTCAACTCTTGAGGTTTTATCGTCATAATTTCGCTTTTGTTCCAATTTATTCTATATCCTGAAAAAGAACCAAATTCCTCTATTAAATTTAGTATATTTGGTATGCTAATTTGCGAATTTGTAATATATAATAATATGTCATCTGCATATAATGAAATTTTATTATTTGAGTGTTTGGTAATATACCCATGAATGTTCGGATGGCTTCTTATACTTTCAGCTAAAGGCTCTATCACTAGTGCAAAAAGCAGGGGCGATAACGCGCACCCCTGCCTATTGCCCCTTGTTAAGTGGAATTTCAGGGATAATATATTATTAGTCAGTATTCTAGCCGTCGGCTTATCAAATAATAGTTTTTACCCATGAAATAAAATTATCTCCCATATTAAATTTTTCCAATACTTTGAATAAATATTGCCATTCTACTTGATCAAAAGCTTTTTCTGCATCCAATGAAATAATTGCTAGTTCTTCTTCAGTATTATGTGAGTACATTATATTAGACAACCGTCTCAAATTGTTAAATGAGTATCTCTTTGGTATGAACCCTGTTTGGTCCGGATTTATTAGTTTACTAACATATTTACTCAATCTTCTCGCTAGGGTCTTCGTTAATATTTTTTGGTCTGTATTTAGGAGTGCAATAGCTCTATATGAGCCTGGGTCTTCTAGATCTTTATCCTTTTTTGGTATAAGTGTAATAGTTGATTCAGTTAGTGTTTCTGGTAGTTTATTTTCTTTAAAAATGTATATATATAAATCTTGCAACCGTGGAGAAATTATTTCGTAGAATCTTTTATAGAATTCATTACTGAAGCCATCTGGTCCTGGGGTTTTGCCGTTCTTCAACGAACTAATTGTTTCTTCTATTTCCTGTAGTGTAATCTGAGCTCCTAATGCCTCTTGTTCCACCATATTTAATTTTGGAAGATTACAATTATCTAAGAAATTTGCAATTTGAGTATTATTTGCAGAGGTTTTCGATGTATATAAGTTTTGATAAAATTGAGCAAATCTTTTATTAATATCTTTAGGTAGTGTTAGTAATTCCCCTTTGTCTGATTTAATTTTAGTAATTGTATTTTCTGTGTCCCTTTTTTTCAGTTGGCGTGCTAGGAGTTTATGAGGTTTATCACCCAAATTCAAAATTTTCTTGTTTTGTAATTTGAAATAATCTCATTATTCTGGCCGATAAAATTTTTATTTAGTTTATATTTTAGTATTATTATCTTATTATGTTTATCTATAGTTGGTTCTTTGGCATTTTCTGAATCTAATTGTCTAATTTCTTGTTCTAACTGCAATTGTTCAGTATTATTCTTTTTATTTTGGAAAGCTTGATATGAGATTATAATTCCTCTAATAAATGCCTTAAAAGTTTCCCATAATAAAGAGGGTGAAATATCTGGTGTATCATTTGTCTCAAAGAAGAATCTCATCTGCTCTTTTAAATATGTGCAACCTTGTGAGTTATTTAAAATTTGGGGGTTAAACCTCCAAAACGAATTTTTATCGGGCATTCCTTCTAATTTTAAAGAAAAAGTTAACGGGGAAATGATCAGAAATGATACTATTATGATATTTAGAATTATATGTAATATGGAATTAGTTTTGTGTCCACTAAGAAATAATCAATACGTGAATATGTTTTATGTACTGTTGAATAAAATGAATATTCCCTACTTACTGGGTTAGCGATCCTCCATACATCTGTTATATTAGAATTTTTCATGTATGTATTAGGAGTTCACTCGTTTTAGATTTTATGTTAGTCCTTTTTTGTTTTGCTGATTTATCCAAATATGGATCTAAAACACAATTCAAATCTCCCCCTATTATCACATTTTGATGATTAAGTTCTGAAATTATATCCAAAATTTTACTAAAAAATTGGGGGTTGTCAAAATTAGGAGCATAAATATTTATCAAAGTAAGTGGAGTAGAATAAATTTCTCCCGTAACTATGACGTAACCTCCCCTCTTTATCTGCTATAGTATTCTTTAATTTAAATGGTATACCTTTACGAATGATAATAGCCGTGCCTCTAGATTTAGAAGTAAATGAAGAGTAGTATGTTTGCCCAATCCAATTTGCCTTCAATCTTATCTGTGTTTGATATTTCAGATGCGTCTCTTGTAAGAAAATAATGTCACTTTTTAAGGCTTTTAATTGGGCAAAGATCTTACCCCTTTTAATTGGTTCATTAGCGCCCCTTATATTCCAACTACAGAACGTGATTCCTCCAGTTTTATTTTGTTTATCGTCTTGCATTATGGATCATGTTAATACCTTTACTTCATATGGTGCAACCAAGAACCTTATAACTCCAGATGAAGGATGATCATCCCCAGCTGTTAAGTTTTGTTGGCATCTCTCCTTCAGAATAAACCTTGAAAAAGACCAGAAAGTGTAGAGTCGTGAAAAGATAATTAACAAACAAAAAGTGATATTATAATATCCAAAAATAAAGATATTATAATTAAAAAACAAGCCACCAACAGGTGGTAGAAAAATTGTTATTGACTTCCGTAGATGTTTTTATATGTTTCGCTCTGCCCCCTTGACCAATTATTATTAATTGGAAGAGAGAGCGATACAAAGTTCAAAATTATATATATATATATATAATAAAAACATACTCCAATAGCTAGATTAGAAATTTATCTTCCAGGAGGAAAAACAAAATAAAAAAGTAGTTTCCAAATTAATTATATATTTAAATATAACAGTAATTATGTTAATTATATATCCATATCTATCAATATGCCTAGATTTATTACAATTAAGTCTCAAACTTTTGTATCAGACAACAGCAGGTCCCAAGGGGTTAACCAAATTCAGACCCTTGGATAATTTCCAAGTATCTGAATCTCCCTCCCCCCTTTACGCACGATCTAGATTAAGTCTACTGTATCCATAAAATGTGTTAGTATGTTTATTAATACTACCCAATTTTATTAATTATATTTTATGTTAGTATGTAATTATATGTTTCTTAAATCGTATTCTAATATTACACTATATTCTCAATTTATTTTCCCCGCCACAGTTTCTCTTCTTTGTCAGTCCTTTGTTGAAATGAAAACTTAAAATCCGACCTTGAATTAACATTCCACAGATAAAGTCTAGACAGTGCCTCGAGGAAGATTCGCCATTTTAACAAGAGCAGTCTTTTTTGTATGTTAAAAAAAAAGAGACACAGTCCTTTCTTTGTCACTTCTCCTCGATGTTATTGTAGGAGACCAACTCCTAACGATCAGTAGGCCTCCTTTGTGATACTTTGTGCATATTTAAATGCCTCTTCTGGATCCGTGAATGCACGTTCAACATGGTTATAAGAAATTCTCAATTTAGCGGGATATACTATCCCATATCTTACTCCCGAGACCTCTTTCAGTAGTCTTCTCGTGTTTGTAAACTTATTCCTCTTTTCCATGACTTCAGCTGGAAAATCACGGAAGAATCTTAGTTTGTCTTCTCCAAACATCAAATTTCCCTCCATATGGAATCTTTTTCATAATTCCTTCCAAGGTTGAAATGTCATAGAATTTCAGAATAATCTGTCTTGGGGGGGCAGTTAAGCTTGCTTGAGCCTTACGTCGGACTCGGTGAGCCATATCTATTCTCGGGGCTTCAGGCAGCTTAAGTACTTGTTTGAGTAAATTGGCAGCAAACTCCTGAAAGTTTTGTCCAATCTCCTTTCCTTCTTTTAATCCAATTATCCTCAAATTTTGTCTCCTTGATCTTGCCTCCAAGTCCGTGCATTTATACTTCATTTTAGCAAGCTCCCTCCCAATGATTTCTTGTTCCTGTTTTAGTCTCTTTATCTCCTTAGCCATCTCAGTTATCGTATTGTCCATTCCTTCCATAGCCACCTCAGTAGATTTTAGCATTGTATCCAGTTTTTTATTACAATCCTTATCAACCTGCTTAATTTTTTTATTTAAATCCTCCTCAACTTCGACCACACGTTTGGTTAAGTCATCAATTTTCCCCATCAGCGTATCATTACCTTGTTTAATTTTTTCAGAGAGGCTTTTTGTCCAGCACGAGGTTCTCCTCTCGTATCAGTTTTGAAATAACTTCAGTGACTGAAGCTAATACTGACTTTTCCAGGTGTTCCATTTGTTCCTCCATTAAAGTCAATTCTGTAGAAGGATTTCGGGAATCAACTTCTTCTTCTGAACTTCCAGCTGATGTTTGAGGGGATTGAGGAGTCTTTTCAGGTTTTTTTCAAGTAGGCTCTTGTAGCAGGTCTTGAAGTGGCTTTTGCAGACTTCTGGCGAGGTTTCTGTTTTTTCATTAAAACTGCAATTATTCTCTGTTATCAGCAGGATTCTGATAACACACAATTAAATAGCAGCTCCGGTAGTTAATTTTCAGAACTCCCCCCGTCTTCCAACTCATATTTTAGCACATTAAAACATTCTTCGGGAGCTGAGCGAAACAGCGACGTCTCTCACCCCACCATTGACGCCACCGGAAGTCTGTCCTGGCTGGAGTTTTTTGCGAACATTTTCAACCTCTCATTACTGAGGTCAGAGGTTCCCACCTGCTTTCAGAGGACATCAATAATACCGGTGGCCAAGAAGAGTAAGGTGATGTGCCTCAATGACTATCGACCAGTGGCACTAACATGGTGCTGCAGTGCTTTGAGAAGCTGGTTATGGTGCATATCAACTCCTACCTCAAAAAGAACCTCGACCCATCACAGTTTGCCTACCATCACAACAGGTCAATGGAGGATGCGATCTCACTGGCTCTCCACTCCGCACTTGACCACTTGGACAATAAAAAAAACGTACGTCAGGCTGTTGTTTATAGGCTACAGCTTGGCGTTCAATACCATATGCAAAGGCGGCTGCTTCTGCTGCTCCTCTTGGGGCACGGTTTCCCATGAGGAACGCGCCTTTTGAGCAAGGGATAAGGTGTTGGACCGGGAGGAAGAAGTATTCGGGCGTTTCTGTGTCCATCAAGATGTGTCCATCAAGATGTGATCGTGGCTGATCATCCCCAATCAGTAACCCATTCCTGCCTTCTCCCCATATCCCCTGACTCCGCTATTTTTAAGTGCCCTATCCAGCTCTCTTGAAAGCATCCAGAGAACCTGCCTCCAGAGAACCTGAGGCAGAGAAATCCACCGACTCGCCATTCTCTGTGAGAAAAAGTGTTTCCTCGTCTCCGTTCTAATGGCTTACTACTTATTCTTAAACTGTGGCCCCTGGTTGTGGACTCCCCTAACATCGGGAACATGTTTCCTGTCTCTAGCATGTCCAAGCCCTTGACAATCTTATATGTTTCAATGAGACCCCCCCTCTCCAGAGTGTACAAGACAAGCTGCTACATTCTCTCAGCATTTGACAGTCCAGCCATCCCGGGAATTAACCATGTAAACTTACACTGCTCTCCCTCAATAGCTTTCTTCACTGCCTGCTGTACCTGCATGCTTACTTTCATAGACTGATGTACAAGGACCCCCAGATGCTGTTGTACTTCCCCTTTTCCCAACTTGACACCATTTAGATAGTAATCTGCCTTCTTGTTTTTGCTACCAAAATGGATAACCTCACATTTATCCGCATTAAACTTCATCTGCCATGCTTTGGCCCTCTCACCCAACCTGTCCAAGTCACCCTGCATTCTCATAGCATCCTCCTCACAGTTCACACTGCCACCCAGCTTTGTGTCAACCACTTCTCTATCCATGTCAGCACTCTACCCCCAAAACCATATGCTGTAATTTTGCCCACTAATCTCCTATGTGAGAACTTATCAAATGCTTTCTGAAAGTCCAGGTACACCACATCCACTAGCTCTCCCTTGCCCATTTTCCTAGTTACATCTTCAAAGAATTCCAGAACATTAGTCAAGCATGATTTCCCCCTCGTAAATCCATGTTGACGCGGACTGATCCTGTTACTGCTATCCAAATGTGCGGCTATCTCATCTTTTATAATTGACTCCAGCATCTTCCCCACAAGCGATGTCAGGCTAACTGGTCTATAATTCCCTGTTTTCTCTCTCCCGCCTTTCTTAAAAAGTGGGATAACATTAGCTACCCTCCAATCCACAGGAACTGATCCTGAGTCTATAGAACATTGCAAAAAAATATCTCCAATGCATCCACAATTTCTAGAGCCACTTCATTAAGTACTCTGGGATGTAGACCACCAGGCCCTGGGGATTTATCAGCCTTCAGTCCCATCAGTCTATCCAACACCATTTCCTGCCTAATGTGGATTTACTTCAGTTCCTCTGTCACCCCAGATCAACTGGCCACTACTATATCAGGAAGATTGTTTGTGTCCTCCATAGTGAAGACAGATCCAAAGTACCTGTTCAACTCATCTGCCATTTCCTTGTTCCGCATAATAAATTCACCTTTTTCTGTCTTCAAGGGACCAACTTTGGTCTTAACTAATTTTTTTCCTCTTCACATACCTAAAGAAGCTTTTACTATCCTGCTATATATTATTGGCTAGCTTACCTTCGTACCTCATCTTTTCTCCCCGTATTGTATTGTTGGTTATCTTCTGTTCGTTAAAAATTACCCAATCCTCTTGCTTCCCGCTCATCTTTGATACGTTGTACTTTTTAATTTTTATGCTGTCCCTGACGTCTCTTGTCAGCCATGTCCCTATCTCCCCTTGGAAAATTTCTTCCTCCTAGGAATGAACTGATCCTGCATCTTCTGTATTATTCCTAAAAACACATGCCATTTTTGTTTCACTGTCATCCCTGCTACTGTATCTTTCCAGTCAACTTTGACCAACTCCTCCCTCATGGCCCCATAGTCCCCTTTATTCAACTGCAACACTGACACCTCCAATCTATTCTTCTCCCTCTCCAATTGTAGATTAAACCTGACCACGTTATGGTCACTGCTTCCTCATGGCTCATTAACCTCGAGGTCCTTTATCAAATCTGGTTCATTACATAACACTAAATCCAGAATTGCCTTCTCCCTGGTAGGCTCCAATACAAGCTGTTCAAAGAATCCGTCACGAAGGAACTCTACAAAGTCCCTTTCTTGGGGTCTAGTACCAACTTGATTTGCCCAGTCTACCTGCATGTTGAAATCTCCCATAACAACCACAGCATTACTTTTACTACATACCAATTTTAACTCCTGATTCAACTTGTGCCCTATATCCAGGCTATTGTTTGGGAGCCTGTAGATTAGTCCCATTAGGGTCTTTTTACCCTTACAATTCCTTACTTCTATCCATACTGACTCCACATCTCCTGTTTCAATGTCACCCCTTGCAAGGGACTGAATTTCATTCCTCACCAACAGAGCAACCCCACCTCCTCTGCCCACCTGCCTGTCTTTTCGATAGGAGGTATACCCTTGAATATTCAGTTCCCAGCCCTGGCCCTCTTGCAGCCATGACTCTGTAATTCCCACAACATCATACTTGCCAGTTTCCTACTAAGCATCAAGCTCATCTACATTATTCCTTATACTTCGCACATTCATATACAGTACTTTGACCTCCGTGTTCACTTCCCACCCTCGCAATTGGCCCTGACCTTACTCTGTTGTCCATTCTCAAGCTTTCCTTCCCATTAATTCGAGATTCTTTTGTAATTTTTCCTATAGCCAATTCCCCTTCAACTCCATCTTTATACTCCCAATTTGTCAATCCCTCCCCCCTACTATTTAGTTTAAACCCACACGTGTAGCCCTAGCAAACCTGCCTGCCAGAATGTCGGTCCCTCTCCAGTTAAGGTGTAACCCGTCCCTTTTGTACAGGTCACCCCTACCCCAGAAGAAATCCCTGTGCTCTATAAATCTAAATCCTTGTTCCCTGCACCAGCCCCTCAGCCACACATTCAGATCCCCTATCTCCCTGTTCCTGTCCTCACTAGCACATGGTACTGGAAGCAATCCAGAGATAACCACCCTAGAAGTCCAGTGTTTCAGTCTTCTTCTCAACTCTCTGAAGTCATGTTGGAGAACCTCCTTCCTCTTCTTCCCGATGTTGTTTGTGCCTACGTGCACAACTACTGCCGGCTGTTCACCACCTCTCTCGAGGAAGTTCAGAATTTGGCTCGTGACATCCTGAACCCTGGCACCAGGGAGGCAACAGACCATCCTCGCATCTCGTCTGCTGCCAGAGAATCTCCTGTCTGCTCCTCGGACAATGGAGTCACCCACCACTAGGGCTCTGCCCGACGTCTGTCTCGCCGGTCGAGTCCCATCTCCAGGATTGGAGCCACCGACGTGTCTGCTGCTCGGACTGGAAACATTGTCTCCCTGGACAGTTCCCAAGAGGGCGTACCTGTTTTCATTAGGCACAGCCACCTGAGTCGTCTGCACTCCATGATTTCCACCCTTTCTCCCGTCACACACCTTGGTTCTTCCTGTAACCTCGGCGTGACTACCTCACTGTAGGTCCTGTCCAGGAAATTCTCGTTTTCCCGGATGGCCCTGAGGTCATCCAGCTGCTTCTCCAGTGCCCCAACACGGTCCTTTAGGAGCTGAAGCTGGATGCACTTGCCACAGTTGTAGCACCCAGAGGCTCCATCTGTGTCCCTGGGCTCCCACATTCTGCAAGCCTCACACTGTCTCATCTGCCCCGACATGTGTTCACCGCATTCCGTCCTCTCGCACTTTATGTGTAACCTCTCTCTCTCGAGCCAAAGACTCACACTTTACTCACAAAGACTCTCGAGCCAAAGACTCACACTTTACTCACAAGGCCGCTCCCTCACTGCCGCACCCTAGGAGCCGTCTGACATATTGACTGATAAATTGGCTAATTTACCAATTTACAAACCAAATTCCTCAGGTTTCAACTGTTTTTCCCCCTCTGACATTTCTAACTCTCCTCCCACTTGGGCGAGAGCCAATCAGTGCTTTCTCCTGCTTCTCTTTGTTGCTTCAAAATCCACTGGAGCTCTGAGTTCCACCTGAACGTTCCACCCATCCTGTCACCTCCTGACAGGGAGTCCACAAGGCCCATATTACAGCCGGGGGTAGAGGGGATCAGGCAGGAGGGGGGGGGGGGGGCACAGACGAAGGTTGCTCAGGTGACCCCAGAGTCTGTGAGCTTCTCCCCTTAAAAAAAGAATCACTCTAGAGAGGACCGGAAGGAGGATGGACGGGAGGGGAGGAGAGTACTGTGGTGGAGGGAGACTCGCACCCTCTGGTTCGGGCCCCGGTCCCATGTTCTGGAGGGGATTCTGGGAGGGCGGTGATGGGGACCACTCGGGTGAAATGGAGCAGGGGGAGATTCCTGTTGGGGAGGGAGTCCCGTATCATGCACCCGAGGAAGTCTAGGAGCAACCCACCCAGGACAAGGTGCAGAGCACACGTCTGGAGTTAGGGACAGTAGGGGAGGAGGGGGTAGGGGAAACCGGCTCTTCTCTCCTTCAGAACCTGGCTCCAGAGGGACTCCCTGGGTCTGGCGCACTAGAGTCCACTCTGGTCCCAACTGGTAGAAGGATAGACGCCCCCCACTATCGATGGTCTTGACTCCCCGGGTACATTTGGGGAAGGCCCCTCTGCCACTGACCCCAGGGTTGGGACTGAGGTGGAAGAGAGACCAGCTGGTGGGGAAGAGGCAACCACTGCACAGGGTGGGGCGGACTTATCAAGCGCCAAGGCTGTGTCCAAATATGGGGATGGTGATTCCATCTGCAGTAAGCGGGTGGAAGAGGATTCCTTGGACAGTGAGTCAATTAATGTTCTCGCTCCCCCCGACACCACTGTACTCAGTCCAGTGGAGGAGATCCGCGAGTTCATCGTGGCCACCGAAGGAGCCCAACATCAGCTGAGACTGACCTCCCACCTCTGGCCAAACCTACACGGGCTCACCAGCTCGCTGAACCTCATTCTCAAAAGGAAGGGGAAAGGAGGTAAAGAGGGAGATGGGGAACAACCGGCATCAGCTCAGGTCCTTCTTGGATGACATGGAGAAGGATGCCAAGGCCTAGAGCAGCGTCGTTCCTGCTAAGGGTAGAGAAACCAGTAGAGCATCCCTTGTAGCCAGGGTCCAGAGGGCAAGGAGCACCGCCACTCCACCTCCGGTCCGTAGGGGTAGAAGTGGCTCTGTTGTCAGTGACTGAAGGTCTGGTGACGGGATCTAGAGAGTGGGCATCGCCAAGATGACCTGGTTGGGTTGCTCCGAGACCTGGCCAAGCTGGCCATCCGCGAGTCACGGGGTCAGGCGGAAGAGGGCTTTGCCCGAGCCAGATGCTTGCCCCTTTACTTGGGTTGTATAGTAGTTGGTATATTTGTAACATTGTTGTTTGGAATTCAGTGTCTGAATAATTTGTTGAAGAGGCGTATAGCTCCATAGCCCTGACCTTGTGGTCACAGGCAGCCTCGGGACCATTGGCTTATACCTGGGTAGGAGGTGAACCAGGTTGTTGTCGGATTTTCCCAGTGGCGGAAGGGCTATGGAGCTATACGCCTCTTTAACATTGGCATATAGCAGGTCCAATGTTTTCATATCCCTGGTGGGACAGTCAACAAACTGAGTGCTAGTGGGTAGGGTAGCGTCCTAAGTCACGTGGTTGAAGTCCCCCGAGATGGCGATGAAAGCACTTGGGTGTTGTGTTTGGAGTCTCGCAGTGACTGTGGATGACATCACACGCGCGCCGAGGATTGGCAGACGGATGAATGTAAACAGCCATCACAATGGCGTGTGAGAACTCCCTGGGCATATTGTATGAATCATTATAATAATATGTGCTACACATCTATTTGTTAAATGAATCCTTTGTGAATGCAGTGTGAATTAACCATTTGGTTTCTTAATCAGATTGCTCTAAAACGGCTTTTATCTCAGTAAAGTGGAGATGCTCACAAGACGTTTCAAAGCAAGTGTGAAACAGCATACAATAAACAAAACAAGAATATTTATAAAGTGTCATAAACAATATCTATAAATAAATGAAATTGTATGTCTGAAAAGCAGGAAGAAGCCAAAGCTTATTAATTCCCACCCCTTATTCAACGACATAATTATCTTATACAAATTTAGCAGCTATATGTACACCATATGTACAACAGCAGCTATATGTACACCAAATTATTTACATTTATACACTAATCAAATATTTATAGCCATACAAAAAATGAGAAAAGAAAAAAAAGACAAAACCATCATATACTATACAGTATCTTAGTCATATATACAGCCCATTACCCTATAATCAACCTTCCCAATACAATCAGTATAACAAATATCCCACTGTAGCGGCCTGGACGAGGTCAGAAAAAGGCCAGACACTAGACAGTGGTCCTTTAATCCCTACAGCGAGAGCACACTACACACTGAGAGCACACACCCAGGGGTGGTCTGAAAACCCCGTGGCAGACCAACGCCCCGTCACTCAATCGGCGAGGGGGTTGATCCAAGGAGTGGCCTACCGCCCAGGGACCGCCACAGGACCCCCCCCCACCCCCCAAGTACCCGAGGCAAGAAACGGACAGGAGGGCGTACACGGCGACCAGCCCGGGTATACGCCATGCTCGGCACAGGAACGGGCAACTGACCAACAGGTGCAGGAGACGGAGTAAGCCAGAGGGGGAGGTACCCTAGACAGAGGGCGCCCTCGCTTATGGAGCCGCGCTACCAGCACCGGCTGATCAATATCAATATGTACTGGCTTCAGCTGCGCAACTGAAATAGTCTCATGCCGATCCGCCTTGTCCAGGACGAAAGTGGACGAGCCAGGTTCCAGGACCCGGAAGGAACGCTCGTACGGCCGCTGGAGAGGTGTCCGATACGCAGGAAGACGCACTGGCAGTCCTCCAGAGCAGAGGGAATGTGCGGACGGAAGGACCCATGACGAGACATGGGCACGGGCGCCAGCTTGCCCACCGTCTCCCGAAGACGTCGCAGAGCGTCTGAAGGCTGTTCCACCTGGCCCTGTGCCAGTGGGATGAACTCCCCGGGGACCATCAATGGAGAGCCGTACACCAACTCGGCGGAGGAGGACTTGGTGCAGTGCGGATCCCCAGCTAAACCCACGGCAGGGCGTCCACCCAGTCCGGATCATTGAGCCGAGCCTTCAGGGCGTCCTTGAGCTGACGGTGAAACCGCTCCACCAGGCCGTTCGCCTGCGGATGATACGCCGTCGTGTGGTGTAGCCGAACACCCAGAAGGCATTCCATGGCCGACCACAGTTCCGACATGAACTGAGGCCCCTGGTCGGATTTTATGTTCAGTGGCGCCCCGAACCGGGCGATCCAGTGCTCCACCAAGGCCCGAGTACAAGTGGCCGTTGAAGAATCTGGTAGTGGAATGGCTTCAGGCCACCTCGTGAAGCGGTCGACAACAGTGAGTAGATAGGTCAAACCCCGGGACTGCGGCAGCGGCCCCACGATGTCCACGTGAATGTGGTCAAACCGCTGCCGAGGGATGGTGAACTCCTGCAATGTCCAACCTCCTTCCACAGCCCATGCCACATGAAATGGGAGACTACCAGGGCCGTTGTCGCCCTGAGGGAGGGATGCGGGAGCCCATGGAACACCTCAAACGCCCTGCGCAGCCAGGCGATGGGGACGATGGGTCGCGGAACTCCAGTGGAGACATCACACAGCAGCATTGTGCCCCCATCTACAGATGACGTGCTGCAACTGCAGGCCCGAAACTGCCGTACAATGGGCGGCCATTTCCTCGTCGACCAGCTGAAAGGTTAGCGGTTTGTGGTCCGTATATGCGGTAAATGGCCTCCCCTCCAGGAAGTAGCGGAAATGGCATATGGCGAGATAGAGGGCCAGGAGCTCGTGGTCGAAAGCACTGTAACAGCGCTGAGCACCACTGAGATACCTGCTGAAGGGTTTGAATGCCATCACCTCCTACAAGTCGAAACGCAGTTCAAGCGACAGCGAAGCATCACTCCCCGATGTGCTCAATGCGTTCTATGCACGCTTTGATAGGGAGAACACTGATGTGCCTTCCCGAGCCCCCATACGCCCGGATGGTATTAGTCATATGCACAGAGTCCGACGTCAGAAGATCCTTCAGGGGGGTGAACCTTCGGAAAGCGCCTGGACCTGATGGTATACCCGGTCGAGTTCTAAAAACCTGTGCAGACCAACTGGCTGGAGTTTTTGCGAACATTTTCAACCTCTCATTACTGAGGTCAGAGGTTCCCACCTGCTTTCAGAGGACATCAATAATACCGATGGCCAAGAAGAGTAAGGTGATGTGCCTCAATGACTATCGACCAGTGGCACTAACATGATGATGCAGTGCTTTGAGAAGCTGGTTATGGTGCATATCAACTCCTACCTCAAAAAGAACCTCGACCCATCACAATTTGCCTACCATCACAACAGGTCAATGGAGGATGCGATCTCACTGGCTCTCCACTCCGCACTGGACCACTTGGACAATAAAAAAACGTACGTCAGGCTGTTGTTTATAGGCTACAGCTTGGCGTTCAATACCATATGCAAAGGCGGCTGTTTCTGCTGCTCCTCTTGGGGCACGGTTCCCCATGAGGAACGCGCCTTTTGAGCAAGGGATAAGGTGCTGGACCGGGAGGAAGAAGTATTCGGGCGTTTCTGTGTCCATCAAGATGGGCGAGACTGCACCATCGTTTGGAAATTAGAGCGCCCAAGATGCCTTGCCTGCCATATTCAGAGGAATTTCCCCAAATCCCAGGCGGAGGCCTCCACCTCTGGTGCCCCTAACTTGGACGAGTTGATGGCACTTGGACAACCCGAAGTCGCTGAGGCGCTGACATAGCTGATGGATGTGGATGCAGTGCTCCTGCTGCGGGCGACTGGCCACGAGTATGTTGTCCAAGTAGATGAAGACGAATCCAGGCCGCGGCACACACAGTCCATAAGCCGCTGAAAGGCCTGCGCAGCGTTCTTCAACCGTACAAATTTGAATAGACCAAATGGCCATCTTCGGGATATTGTCGGGGCGGACCGGAATTTGATTGTACCCTCGCACGAGGTCTACCTTGGAGAATACCCATGCCCTGGCCAGATGGGCGTTGAAGCCCTGGATGTGCGGGACCGGGTACCTGTCGGCGAAGGTCGCATCGTTGAAGTGATGGTAATCCCCACACGGGCACCAGCCGCCGTCCACCTTGGGGACCATGTGGAGCAGTGACGCCCATGGGCTATCGGAAGGACGCACGAAGCTTGTCTGGCACGAGGCGACGCGCTCAGATGTGCACAGGCGGGCCGGTAGTAGGGATATGGTGCTCCACCCCGTGCTTGGGGGTGGAGGAGCAGAAGTGGGGTTCAAGGATGTCAGGGAAAGTCGCATCCACGGACGACCGGGGGCCATCAGGGCATGATACGGGATCACCAACGCGGAGGAAGACCGGCTCCAGCGTGACGGAGTGCATCGGGCGCCGCCGCTTGACATCCACGAGCAGTGAGGAAGTCGGCGCCCAGCAGCGGCTGGGAAACGTCAGCAATGACGAACTCCCACGAAAAGGAGCTGCGGCCAAAGTTGAGGGAGATGGTGCGAAACCCGTAGGTGCGAATAGCACTCCCGTTCGCCGTGGTGAGGAGGGGCCCGCATTTGCCTGCACGGATGTCAGCAATGGAGAGAGGCAGGACACACTTCCGCACCCGTGTCCACGAGGAATCGACCTCCAGTGCGGCGATCCCAGGCGAAGATGCGATGAATTTTGCCGGCCGCCAAAGGAATCACTGACGACCGGCCCCTTCGTTTCCCTAGAATGAACAAGGTGGGTGACATTGCCTAGCTGCAGCTCCCTAGCGAAGGTGGTTATAGCACCAACCCCCTCTGCTGGCCGTCTGGTGGAACTGCAGGCCAATGGGTGGAACTGCAGGCAATGTTGGTTGGATTGAACACCAGCAACCTCTGCTGGCGTTGGGTGGAACTGCAGGCGGGCCCTGCTGGAAGGACGTGCCTGCAGTGGAATGCCCAATGGCGGCCAGATTTTGCTGCGAGGGCCGTCTGGGAACAGTGGAGACGCGGTCAATAGCGGCCCTGACCTGCTCTGAACCTCCAACCACCGTGGGAAGGACGTTCAGTGCTTCCAGATTTTGCTGGCGAGACATCCACAGCTCGTCGGCCTGCTCGCCCAGCGCCTGCATGTTAGTAAAGTGTACCCTGGCGAGCTGCAGGCGGATGTCGGGCTGGAGCTGCTGCAGGTTGGCAAATTTAAATAGCAAACAGAGTTCATGGTCCCCCATTAGAGTGAGCATGTCCTCCAGGAGGGCAGACGGCCGGCGGTCACCCAGGCCGTCCATTCGGAGAATCCGAGCTGCCCGCTCCAAGTCACCAAGGCCAAACTTCCTGATAATGAATTCCTTAAGGCCCCTATATTTGTTAGCTACCAGGGGGCTCTGAGGAAAGGTTTAACTCACCTCACAGTTGCTTGGTCAAGCGCGCTGACCACGTTATAGTATTTTGTTTTGTCTGCTGTAATACCTCTCACAACAAATTGTGCCTCCACCTGCTGTAACCAGATGTCAGGCTCTTTGGTCCACAGAGTAGGAAGCTTAAGCGCAACGGCATTATTATCCATCACGACGCGTGATGAATGTCGAGGGTCACCAGTGTAGCGGCCTGGACGAGGTCAGGAAAAGGCCAGATGCTAGGCAGGTTTAAACAGTAGTCATTTAATCCCTACAGCAAGAGCACACCACACACACTGAGAGCACACACCCAGGGGTGGTCTGGAAACCCCGTGGCAGACCAACACCCCTGTCACTCAATCGGCGAGGGGGATGAATCAAGGAGTGGCCTACCCCCAGGGACTGCCACACCGCTCACAATCACCTATCCTCATCCCAATATTGTTTTTAAAAAAAAGTATTTTTGTACATCTTTTTAAACTGAATTATGTTTGTGCTAAGTTTTATCTCCTGTTCCAGACCATTCCACAAATTCACCCCACAGATTGCTATGCACATACTTATAAGAGTAGTTCTGACATTGAGTTTTTTTAAATTATGTTCCCCTCTCAAATTATTCCCACCCTATCTTTCCATAAACAGTTTTTGTATATTTCCTGGAAGTAAATTATTTCTTGCCTTGTACATGATTTGTGCAGTCTTAAATTTAACCAGATTGGTGAACTTCAGTGTATGTGACTTTAGGAATAATAAATTGGTATGTTCAAGATATCTAACGTTATTGATAATTCTTATTGCTCTTTTTTGTAATGTGCATAACGGCTGTAGGTTGGTTTTGTAGGTGTTACTCCATATCTCCACACAGTAACTCAGATATGACAATATGAGTGTATTATACAGAATATGTAATGATTTGTGGTCCAGAATGTCTTGATTTTCCCAATATTGCTATAGAATTTGCCAGTTTTGCTTTGATGTGGTTTATATGTGGTTTCCAGCAGATTTTATGGTCTAAGATCACGTCAAGAAATGTATTTTCATAAACTCTTTCTATATTTATGTTATCTATTTTCAATTGTACTTGAGGGTTTGTACTATCGTACACACACTATTTCAATTTTTTTTTACCAAAGCCAATTAACCTACAAACCTGTACGTTTTTGAGAGTGGAAGGAAACCAAGCACCCAGAGAAAACCCACGTGAGAATATACAAACTTCGTACAGAGAGCACCCATTATCAGGATTGAACCTAGGTCACTGGCATTGTAAGGCAGCAGCTCCACCGCTGTCACTCTGACACCCCTTAATGTCAGACCATGATGCCATCATAGTCATCTTAGTAATAGATTTCTGCAGCCATTTGCCACAGGGGACAATTATACCTATGTACAAGAGTTAAAACATGTCCTAAATCTTGTGAACAAACTGAATATTTCCAGGTAATAGGAATTTCCAGGTATTTCTGCATAATACCAAAAGCTATTGTCAGAAGTATATTTTAATAGTACAGTATTAACATGCAGTAATTTACAGGTACAGTATTAACATGCAGTCATAATTTAGGCATTGGATTTCAACACTTAACTATAATTTTACAATTTAATTAAGGAAACATGAGTTCTTCTGGAAATATCCTCCGACAATGCATTGGAACAGAAATAAAAATTCAAAAATCAAGAATAAAAAAGGAAAGAAGATTTTCACAATTCCAGAAGATAGTTGGGGGCATTGATCACTGAGACTGGATGAATAATACCACATGATAAGTAAACAAAGAGTCACTTGAGCCAATAGAGGTATGAAGGAGAACCTTGGTGGCCATTAAATAAAGTGCATTCGACACAATGCTGCTGGATGTAAACAGTCTAATTGCTACAATAAGGAATTTGGCGCAGAGTAATTTTCCAGGGGGAATGAGGATACTATCACTGGTGGGACAGATTGGGACCAGAGGGCACAGCCTCAGAATAAAAGGACACACCTTAAGATTGGAGATGATGGTAAATCTGTGGAATACATTGCCATAGACAGCTGTGGAGGCCAAGTCAGTGGGTATTTTTAAAGCAGGGCTTTATAGGTTCATGATTAGTCAGGGTGTCAAAGGTTACGGTGAGAAGGCAGAATGGGGTTGAGAGGGAAAAATGGATCAGCCATAATCAAATGGCGGAGCAGACTTGATGGATCAAATTACCTATTTCAGCTCCCATGTCATATCTCATTTATTGGAGTTAGGATAGCTTTTATTTACCAACATAATTTTTCCTTAATGCATTTATTTTTATCTCATGTATTGTACAGTAATTGGCCATAATAAACATTAAATCTGAAATAATAAATAGTTACATTGATAAGATTAACATATTTTAATCATAATGGGAAAGATATGAAGAATTTGTTTAGCCTTCCTTGTCAGAGAAACATACATACAATTACAAATGCCTTTTACATGCCAACCAACGCCCTAAAACATAGCCAATCACAATATATGTTCTGCAATTTTCTCTCGGAATGCTGGTTGTTACTTAATTTCTAAGTATTATCACTGACAATAGCAGGTTGCTTCAGACAAGAGGTATTATTCCAACTGATCCTGTACTTATTTTTCACAGGTGCTGTAGCAGCACAGAATGTGGATTACCCTGCATCATAAGCCGTGCGAATGCAACAAGCCTGTTGAGCTCAGTATGTGCTGTGGCATTCTCTACAATTCTATTTACTAATCAACATGGCTCTGACCCATGACCCTTAGTATGAATTCTGACACCTGGTGGTTGAAGTACATACACCCTTTCTTCATCTTTAAATCACATATTAAAACAGTTTGGCATACGTTTTAACTTGCTAGCAGCCATTGAAGATGGATGTAGCACTTCCACACCCTAAAACACTTCTGTTGTTAATCACACACGCATGAGTGACATTCCTTTTGCCTCACTATAGAAATTAGAATATATGCAACCCAACCTTTATTTTTATATCCCAGCGAAACAAAGAGCAGAGGCACAGCAACTCAGCCAGAAGACATGAGTTGAGCGGTTTGACTAGAGCACTAAAACCCCTGTATCACGATGCGGGTCGACCCACGAGTGACCCCGAGTTTAAAACAAATTAAACTCGTGGTAATCATGTACAATTAACGTAGCGGGAACGTCGGAACTCGTGGACACAACTTAGCGACTCGTGGCGCTAACGGCAGGTACCCGGGAAACTTGTCAACTCTTGAAAAATTTTAAACATGTTTAAAGATTTCAACGAGTCAAATTTACTATTGAAGTTAAAATTTGAAACATTGAAACTCGTTGTAAGAACGTAGTGGCCCGTGAGTTTACTGTAGTGACTCTTGAGTCTACCGTGGGTTTGGCCTGAGTGCCAGAAGTGAAATGTTGAAGATTAGTCATCTCCGGAGAACTTGGATGGTTGATGTTTTCTTTTCCACAGGAGACAATTGGGTGCAAATCTTGCCTTTGCGCAACGGTGCAAAACAGACTAAGTTCCACGCCTGCTCCATTTTAATTTCTACCGAGATCACCATCAACAACACCTAATCACAGGGACACAAGGAACTGCAGATGCTGGAAACTTGAACAAAACACAAAGTGCTGGAGAAACTCCGCGGGTCAGGCAGCATCTGCGGAGTGAATAGATCGGCGATGTTTGGGGTTTGAAGATCGGTCCCTACCCGGAATGCCGCCTGTCCATTTCACTCCACAGATGCTGCCTGACGCGCTGAGTTACACCAGTACTTTATGTTCTTGATGACAGAGAGTCCTTCACAAAAGTTGTTCCACGGTAAAATATAATCTCGCTTTTGTAATTCAGATCTGTGATTTCTTCCAACATTGCTAATGTAGGTATGTTACAAAACTTACCTTCAGTGGCGCTGCAGTTCTGTGGCTGGCCGTGTGCGCAACTTTGGCGCCTTTAAGGAGGGGGCGGGGTAAAAATGTGGTTTTCCCCTTGCCATCCGGAGCTTTCTTTTGTCGGAGTGCGATCTATTTCTGGAGATTCGTTCCGACTGCCGGTAAGTTAATTTTTTTTTTTTTAATTGCCCGACTATTTCAGCGCTACAGAAAAAGAAAAATTAGCTCCTAATGCCGTGAACGCCGACAACGGGGACGGATTTTACGTAGGGGACAGGTAAGTGAAAGCTGTTTAATTTTACATATGAGATTTTTTTTAGATGACCTCAATCAACATTTAATGTTACGAAACGGTGATTTAGTCCCCATACGAACCGGCAGAATTTTTCCTGCCGACATGGGGTTTAAATTCACCGCAACAGCAATGTTCCAATCCATCGCATTCCAGATACTGAATACTGAAGATATGAAAGTGAATTAGGTGTCAAATTAAACTTCTTTTTATGCTTTATCAGATGGGATAAATTGCAGACTTGATTTTTAAAATCTCAAAATGTTGTAACATTGCTAGCTAATTTTTTTTTTATTTTTATTTTTTTTGTTTATTTTTGTTAGAAGTAAGTACAGTAGTCTGGTACCTAAGTACCTAATACACAAATACATATTTTCATTCTTGTACAACTTCATACTTTTGGTTCAATAATAAAAGAACAGTGAGAAAAAAAAGAAATAAAGAGTGTCGGAATAGATAGACAAGCAAGTAGAAACAGAAAACGAAAGAAATAAAGGACAGAGATGAGAAGTTAAAAGATTGAAAGAAAACGAAAAAGTAAAAAAAAGAAAGATTAGGAGAGATCTACCTATCTCATATTTTTAACCATCCATCACCCAGTTCTAAACCATTAAATTTCTAAGGTTATGTTATGTTGCACCATATGCTTGTAAAAAGTTGATAAATGGTGACCAAATCTTTTAGAATTGGTCTACTTTGCCTAGTAAGAGGAATCTCATTTCTTCAAGATGTAGCGTTTCAGACATGTTTGAGATCCACATTTTGAATGTTGGCGTAGGTGTGTTTTTCCAAAATTTAAGTATAAGTTTTTTCGCTGTTATTAGACCATAATTAAGAAAAGCTTCTTGGAATATAGTTAGTTTACTTCCCTTTTCCATTGATCCAAACATAATCAATTCGATATTGGGGTTCAATTTTGTGTTAAATAGTTTTGTAAAAATTCCAAAAATGTAATTCCAAAATGTATACAGTTTTGTACAAGAGACAAAGGAATGTGCTATAGTGGCATTTTGAGTTAGATATTTGTCGCAGATGGGGGAAACATTTGAAAATATTTTATTCAGTCTTGTTTTCGAATAATATGTAAAATTTTAAATTGAATTAGGTTATGTCTTACATTCATTGAACATTTGTTTACATATAATAAATTTTTATCCCACCTATCCTTTGGAATGTTTATCAATAACTCTTGTTCCCAGTCTCTTCTAAGTTTGCTAGCTAATGTCACCGTATTCTTTCTCAATCAGGTAGAGGTAAAAGGCTTTTAAACAAAAAAAATGGGTAGCAACATGGATACATAGAACATTGAATAGAAAACAGTATAGCAACGGAACGGGCCCTTCGGCCCACAATGTTTGTGCCAAACATGAGCCAAGTCAAACTGATCGCATCTACCTGTACACAGCCCATAAATCTTCCCGCAATACCCTGTACCTATCTAAAAGCCTATTGAACGCAATTATCGTCTCTGCCTTCATCACCACCCCTGGCAGTAAATAGGATGGGGGAGGTTTGGAGAAATATGGGTCAAACGCAGGCGAATGGGATCAGCTTGGATGGCCATCTATATCGGCATGGACGAGATGGGCCGAAGGACCTGTTAGCGTCCTGCATGACTATCATTCCACGGCTATTTCCACCACATTTCCAACGTCATTTTCAGCCGGGACGGGAGCTTGCTATCTGGAGAAGATCCTAGTGAAGGTACCGATTCCAGCGGCACCTGTACGATCATACTCTAATACCAGAATTAATGTAAGTCTACCATATTTCGATCCGGTTCTCACGGAGATCCCAACAGCAGCGGATTCCCCCACTATTTCCCCAGTGCCTCAGCAGGAATCCCTGCAGGAGCCTTCACTTTACCAGCCTGACCAAGGGCTCTTTCCCCATCTGTTGTTAGATGGCCAACAGATGGGAATCTTTGCTTGTATAACATTACACTTCGAGGTTCATTGACAGAATCAAAACACAAGTTTAAGCTGCATGAGCCTGTTCTGTGCGGCCACAAAGTAATCACGTAAACATGTTACCGAAGCTCACCCAAAGAGATATCCAGCGAGAAACATGCTTGACATTTTTGTGTTAAATATTTTTATTAGACGTAAGTACATATTAATAGAATATACTTCTCACGTACATTCATAATATTAATAATTATGTCTTTGTATTTCTATACTTTTTTTTGCAGGTAGGAAAAGATAGAGAAAAATAAAGTAAAAGTAGGAAATCAAAAATAAAGAAATGAGTGGAGTATTAAAAAAGTTATCCGTCATTGGAGAGATATCCATGATTTGTTATATATGATTCTTTATCCATTCCATTATTCAGGTTTCAGTCAGGCTCTCGTACCGAGCTATTTTGACCCTTTAGATATTCAATAAATGAAGACCATATCCCTCTGAAAAGATCCAACTTGTCCAGTAGGACAAGCCTTAATCTTTCCAGATGAAGTGTCTCCGACATTCCTGTAATCCACATTTTGATTGCGGGGGATGTAGGACCTTTCCAGAATTTCAATATTAATTTTTTCCCAATTATTAAACTGTAATCAATAAAAATTCTTTGATTCGTTATTAATTGATCTGTTTCTAATATTCCCAATATTATTAACTTTGAGTCAGGGATCAGATTCATATTAACAACTTTCGAAATTATCTTAAATATTTCTGTCCAAAATTTAGTAATTTTTACACAATTTGTAAACAAATGCGTTAAGTGCTGACATTTATCATATGGCAGATACATTTGAAAAATTACTATGTAGTTTGGATTTTGAATAATGTAGTCTATATAATATTGTATAAGAGTGTCTAGCATTTAACGAGCAGTGGTGTATATGTTGTAAACGTTCATCCCATACTTCTGGTCTAATGATTTGACCTAATTCGTTTTCCCATAATTGCCTATATGTTTCTGTCATTGGGACATCGTTTTCCAATAAAATGTTATAAATATATGATATCAGTTTTTCTGTGTTCGGGTGTTTATTTAGACATTCATCTAAAATTTCTGTCTTTATTTCTAATTTTCTGCGTGTTTGCTTTTACATAGTCTCTAATTTGTAAATATCTAAAGTAATCTTTTGAATGTAATCCATAAATTTGTTGTAATTCTTGAAATGAAAGGAAATAATTTTCCCTGTAGAGATCGCCCATCTTATTGATTCCATAGTTTTTCCATTGTAAAAAACCTTTGTCCATCATTGAGGGTTTAAATGTAACGTTATTTACAATGGTAAGGGCTAGTGGGATACATTCCGATTTTAATGTTTTCTTTATTTGTTTCCAGATACGTATTCCACTTTCTATTATAGGGTTTCCACTATAGGTTTTCTTACCTAGTTTAATATTGGCGAATAAAATCGAACTAATTTCAAAAGGCGAACAATCTTCTTTTTCCATCTTTAACCAGATTGGTTGTTTATCTGTCTCTACTAACCAAAAATTCATATTTTTAATATTAACTGCCCAGTAATAAAACGAAGTTTGGCAGTGCTAGACCTCCATTTATTTTTGATTTACATAAATGTTTTTTATTTATTCTATGGCTCTTATAATCCCAGGTAAAGTTGGTGACTATAGAATCCACCTTCTTAAAGAAATTTTTAGGAAGATATATCGGAATCAATTGGAAAAGATATAGTAATTGTGGGAGAAAAATAATTTTTATTGCATTAATTCTACCTAGCATTGAGATAAAATGTTCTTATTTAATTTATTCCATAAAAGTGGAAAATTGGATTTAAATAAAGAATCGATTCTTTTTGTTACATAAATCCCAAGATATTTAATTTTTTCGTTTGCTATTTTAAAAGGAAATTGTTGTAATATATGTAAGTTATTTACCATTATTGGCACAAGTTCACTTTTATTCCAATTAATACTATATCCTAAAAATAATCCAAATTCAGTTATTAATTTTAGTAAATTATCGGATACTAATTTCCGGCTTTGTAATATAAAGTAACACATCATCCGCATATAAGGAGATTTTATTTTCAGTATCTCTGGTGTCATACCCATATATTTCAGGATGTAATCTCACACATTGAGCTAATGGTTCTATTGCAAGTGCAAACAGTAGCGGGGATAAAGGACAACCTTGTCTGTAGCCTCGAAATAGATTAAATTTAGTTGATAGCATATGATTTGATATTATTCTGGCTGTTGGATTAGTGTATAATAATTTAACCCAAGTACTAAACTTCTCTCCCAACTTAAAAGTTTCCATAACCGAAAACAAGTAAGACCATTCCACCTGGTCAAAGGCTTTCTCCGCATCTAACGATATAATTACTAGGTCTTTATTAATACCTCTTTTTGAATATATAATATTGAATAATCATCTCGGGTTATATGAGGAATATCGTTTTGGTATAAATCCTGTTTGATCCGGGTGAATTAATTTATTAATAACTGTACTTAGTCTTTGTGCTAATATTTTGGTTAGTATCTTTGGATCAGTATTTAAAAGAGCTATAGCTCTATATGATCCTAGGTCATCCAGGTCTTTGTCTATTTTACGTACAAGTGTTATAATAGATTAATTTAACGTTTCTGGTGGGTATAAATATATTCATAGAGTATCTTCAAACGTGGTACAATCAGATCATAAAATGTTTTATAAAATTCTGAGCGAATACCATCTGGTCCCAGTGTTTTACCATTTTTTTAATGATCTGATAGATTCTTCGATTTCTTTTACTGAAATTTCAGCATTTAGTGATTCTCTATTTTGTGAATCCAACCCATTCAGATTACATTTTTTTTCAATGCTTCTATTCCTATCCTGTTTTCTGCCGTTTTAGCTGAATATAAATTTTTATAATATTGCAAAAATCTCTCATTAACATCGTTAGGTTGTACTAATGGTTCGCCATTATATGATTTAATCCTATGGATTATTTTTTCTCCCTCCATCTTCCTTAATTGACGAGCCAATAATTTTTGAGGTTTATCTCCAAATTCAAATTGTAATTGTTTAGTGTATTGATAGAGTTTTACAACTTGATCTGAGTATATTTTATTTAATTTATATTTCAGTGCAGTGATTTTATTATGTGTCGTTATGGATGGATTAGCAGCGTTCTCTGTGTCTAATTGTTTAATCTCCTTTTCCAATTCCTGTTGTTTCCTCCGCTTCTCTTTATTATAAAATGCTTGAGAAGAAATCATAATTCCACGGGCATATGCTTTAAAAGTTTCCCATAATAGGGAAGAAGATATTTCCGGTTTATTATTTATTTCAAAGAAAATCTTGATCTGTTCTATAATATATTCCTGAGTTGCTTTGTTTTTTTAAATTTGTGGATTACAGTGGCTTGCAAAAGTATTCATACCCCTTGAACTTTTCCACATTTTGTCACGTTACAACCACAAACGTAAACATATTTTATTGGGATTTTATGTGAGACCAACACAAAGTGGCGCATAATTGTGAAGTGGAAGGAAAATGATACATGGTTTTCAAATTTTTTTACAAATAAAAAACTGAAAAGTGTGGCGTGCAAAAGTATTCAGCCCCCTTTACTCTGATCCCCCTAAATAAAATCCAATGCAACCAATTGCCTTCAGAAGTCACATAATTAGTAAATAGAGTCCACTTGTGTGTAATCTAATCTCAGTATAAATACAGCTGTTCTGTGAAGGCCTCAGAGGTTTGTTCGAGAACATTAGTGAACAAACAGCATCATGCAGCCCAAGAAACACACCAGACAGGTCAGGGATAAAGTTGTGGAGAAGTTTAAAGCAGGGTTAGGTTATAAAAAAAATATCCCAAGCTTTGAACATCTCACGGAGCACTGTTCAATCCATCATCCGAAAATGTAATGAGTATGGCACAACTGCAAAACCTACCAAGTCATGGCCGAGATCCACCAGCTCAGGTGGGAGAATCTGTGCACAGGACAACTATTAGTCGTGCACTCCACAAATCGGGCTTTTATGGAAGAGTGGCAAGAAGAAAGCCATAGTTGAAACAAAGCCAGTGCAGTTTGCCACAAGCCATGTGGGGGACACAGCAAACATGTGGAGGAAGGGGCTCTGGTCTGATGAGACCAACATTGATGTTTTTGGCATAAATGCAAAACGCTATGTGTGGTGGAAAACTAACACTGCACATCACCCTGAACACACCATCCCCACTGTGAAACATGGTGGTGGCAGAATCATGCTGTGGGGATGCTTTTCTTCAGCAGGGACAGGAAAGCTGGTCAGAGTTGATGGTAAGATGGATGGAGCCAGATACAGGGCAATCTTGGAAGAAAACCTGTTAGAGTCTGCAAAAGACTTGAGACTGGGGCGGAGGTTCACCTTCCAGCAGGACAACGATCCTAAACATACAGCCAGAGCTACAATGGAATGGTTTAGATCAAAGCATATTCATGTGTTCAATGGCCCAGTCAAAGTCCAGACCTAAATCCAATTGAGAATCTCTGGCAAGACTTGAAAATTGCTGTTCACAGACGCTCTCCATCCAATCTGACTGAGCTTGAGCTATTTTGCAAAGAAGAATGGGCAAAAATTTCAGTCTCTAGATGTGCAAAGCTGGTAAAGACATACCCCCAAAAGACTTGCAGCTGTAATGTCAGCGAAAGGTGGTTCTACAAAGTATTGGCTCAGGGGGGCTGAATACTTTTGCACGCTACACTTTTCAGTTTTTTATTTGTAATAAAATTTGGAAACCGTGTATCATTTTCCTTCCACTTCACAATTATGCACCACTTTGTGTTGGTCTATCACATAAAATCCCAATAAAATACATTTCCATTTGTGGTTGTAACATGACAAAATGTGGAAAAGTTCAAGGGGTATGAATACTTTTGCAAGCCACTGTAAATCTCCATTGTCCTTGTTTTTCCGTTTTACCACTTATTTTAATCATAAATGTTAAAGGTGTGTGATCTGAGATTGTAATATTATGGTATTTTGAATTATAAGTGAGTGAGATAAGTTTAGCGTCTACCAAAAAATAATCTTATCTTGAATATGTTTCATGTACAGGTGAATAAAATGAATATTCTCATCCAGTTGGATTTTCTACTCTCCAAACATCTTTAATGTTACTAGTATCCATATATGCATGTAATAAGTCACTGGAATTAGATTTGGTTTTCCTTAGTCTTGTGGATCTATCTAAATAAGAATCTAATGTACAATTTAAATCTCCTCCAATTATTAAGTTATGTTGTGCTATTTCCGGGATGTTGTTAAATATTTTCTTAAAAAACAGTGGACTATCAAAGTTTAGTCCATATACATTGACAAAAATCATTTTTTGTGCATTTAATTCTCCTATTACAATAATGTATCTACCATCATTATCAGTTATAGCTGATGTGTTTGAATAAAGTGCCTTTACGAAATAATATTGCTACGCCTCTTGATTTGTGTGTAAAAGCAGAATGATATGTTTTATCTATCCATTTAGATTTCAGCCTATGCTCGGCATCTTTTTTAAATGTGTTTCTTGAATGAAAATCACATCAGCTTTAATTGCTTTTAAATGTGCTAATACTTTACCTCTCTTAAGTGGTTCATTAATACCTTTAACGTTCCAGCTGCAAAACGTTATTCCTTCATTCCCCGTATTCATTTTTAAATCTTGCATCTTTTGTCTATGGGGTCTATAATAGAGCCAATGGTTCAGTTCGACAGACCCGACCTTACACCCGAACTCCGAATAGACGAATTTTAAGACCCTTGAATGTCTCTCACATGTATATCTCCTTTAATCCAATTTGTAACTCCATTCAAACTGAAAATAATAATGATAGATTATAATAGAGAAGAAAAGAGGATAGGTTAAGAAATTAGTATTGTGCACAAAGAAGGAAAAAAAAATACATCTAGTTTTAGTGTAGTTAGTGCTAGCCATACTAGCATAGCCAACCATCTACTGACTTCCGTAGTTGATGTTACGAACTTAACCAGCTCCTTGATTTCTTGGAATTTTTATTCCATAGCAGTATTTTACCGGGGATATTAAATTTTAAATTATTCGGGTTCCAATAGTCGGAAAAGTGAGGATACATATAATTAAAACTTGTTTAAAAATCTAATTTTTAAAAAACGAAAAGAAAGGAAAAAAGAAAATAAAAATGAAAATTACTAGTAAAAAAGAAAGGTTTCCAAAGAGGGCAAATGAAAACAAACTCTATATTTGACTCTAATCATTCCATTATAAGTATTAGTCATTAGTGATAATTATTAACTCTGATTAGTAAAGATACCACAGTATAATTTTAGTATTTGTTAGTTATTTGTATTAGTAGTGCAGTTATACTAATTATTAGTATCCATGGGAGAGTTTCCGATCCACATCTTTCTCCAGTTTCCTTAGTCACCACTTCAATTCCATCCAGTCCTGCAAAGTCAGTTTATTCAATGGTGAGGCACAGTTTTAAAAGTATTATTCAAGCATCCTCTCAAGCCTTAATCTTCTGGGCAAAGTCCAATGCTTCCACAGGATTGGTGAAAAAATGTTCCTTCTTGTTGTAAGTGACTCTTAGGGTAGCTGGATAGCTGAGACCATATTTCAAATTCTCCACTTCCCTCAAGATACTTTTAGTCTCATTAACCGCTTTTCGTTTCCTGGAGACCTCTGCTGGATAGTCTTGATAAATACTGATCCTGTGTTCTTCAAATGCTAGACTTCTGTTTTTTGATATTCTTTGCATTATCTCCTCCAAGACGTGGTCGTACTGTACTTTTATTATCATTTGTCTTGGGGGAGCGTTTTGTCTTGTCTGACGTCTCATCACTCTATGTGCTCGGGCTAGTAAAGGCTTTTGTTCCAGAGATAAAACTTTTTGCAGTAAATTTGCAATTAATTCTCGGGGATCTTGATCTTTCTCTTCCCCTTCTGGAATACCCGCAATTCTTAGATTCTGTCTTCTCTGGCGACCTTCCAATTCAGTACATTTCTCGGTTATTTTGCCCAGTAATTCAGTTAGACGTTGATTTTCTGTGATAAGCTTTGCTGTAGTCTGAGCACTTGTTTCGGCTAGTTCTTCAAGGTCTTTTATAACAATCGTCTGCGGGTTCAGTGCCTGTTCCACAGGATTCAGCCTTCAAAATCAGTTTTCACATTTTTGATTTTATCATTCGTCTCCTTTGTCAGACCAATCAATTTTTCTGCAATTTCTTTCTTCAATTCATCCGATGTATTCTTAGTCGTGGTATTAATTTCAAGCTTTAAGTCCTTCATTTCCTCCTTGATTTTTTTTTAATTTCTTCACCAACATTCACCAGCTTTATTTCTTCCCTTAAACCAGCAATTTCACATGCAATAAAAGTTTTAAGTTCTTCACCTTCCGATTTTTTTTTGTCGTTTTTTTCGACACATCTTCTTGGGATAACGTCCTACCTGAGCCCGAGGCTTCAGTCGGGCCTTCCCCCGGTCTCAGCCTGGTAGCCCGACTTTTCGGTTTATCCGCGGGTGGGCTGCGCTGTGTAGACATAGCAAGTCACGCGCCTGATGACGTCACTCACAGCAATCGGTGCAGAGACAGCAGGCAGCAGGTAGGTCGGTTTCTCCCCGATTATTCTCCGTTTTTTACGAGGAGCTGGCTGGCGTTGCGCTCTAGCCCTCCATAGCGCCACCGGAAGTCATGCTTGACATTTCTAATATAATAATAAGAGACATGGAAAAGCTGATCATCGGGGCAGTTCTCTGCATGGTCATGGGAGGCTTTTTATAGTGTAAAAAAAGCCTTCTTTTTATCATTTTTATCCATGTGATGATTTTTCCACACGTCGGTAGTCGTTGTTGGTTCAAGAGTAACTCGGGAGAGGAACTTGGTACATTGCAGAATTGAGAAGTAAACAGCAAACTTGGACATACACGTGGGAACTCGTTGAAACTCGTTAACATTAACATTAACTTGGAATCTCGTAGACAACCACGAGTTCACTCAGGATCACTCGTGGGTGGACTCGCACCGTGAGACAGGGCCATAACATGCAACTGAATGCATGGGAATGCTTGAGTTATTCGCACTGTATACATTTGTTACACAGCTGCTGGGTCTCAGAGTACTTATTGCAATCTTTCAATGTAATAGAACAGGGAGCTGATCTATTCTAAACCAGATTAAATGGTTTGGTTACTTAGTAAAAATGATAACATTGGATTGGTAGTTATTATAGACAATAGGTGCAGGAGTAGCCATTCGGCCCTTTGAGCCAGCACCACCATTCAATATGATCATGGCTAATCATCCACAATCAGTACCCCGCTCCTGCCTTCTTCCACATATCCCCTGACTCCGCTATCTTGATGAGCCCTATCTAGCTCTCTCTTGAAAGTATCCAGAGAACTGGCCTCCACTGCCCTCTGAGGCAGAGAATTCCACACTCACAACTCTCTGTGTAAAAAAATATTTCCTCATCTCCGTTCTAAATGGCTTCCCCCTTATTCTTAAACTGTGGCCCCTGGTTTTGGGCTCCTCCAACATCGTGAACATGTTTCCTGCCTCTAGTGTGTCCAAACCCTTGATAATCTTATGTTTCAATAAGATATCCTTTCATCCTCCTAAATTCCAGACTATACAAGCCCAGCCGCTCCATTATCTTAGCATATGACAATCCCGCCATCCCGGGAATTAACCTTGTGAACCTCCGCTGCACTCCCTCAATAGCATGAATGTCCTTCCTCAAATTTGGAGACCAAAACTGCACACTATACCCCGGTGTGGTCTCACTAGGGCCCTATACAACTGCAGAAAGAACTCTTTGCTCCTATATTCATCTCCTCTTGTTATAAAGGCCAACATGCCATTTGCTTTCTTAACTGCCTGCTGTACCTGCATACTTACTTTCATTGACTGATGAACAAGGACCCCAGATCCCATTGTACTTCCCCTTTTCCCAACTTGACACCATTTAGATAATAATCTGCCTTCCTGTTTTTTCTACCAAAGTGGATAACCTTACACATTAAAGCCATGCATTTGCCCACTCACCTAACCTGTCCAAGTCACCCTGCATTCTCATAGCATCCTCCTCACAGTTCACACTGCCACCCAGCTTTGGGTCATCTGCAAATTTGCTAATGAATCCCTTCATCTAAATCATTGATGTATTGTATATTTATTTGTTGTACGGTGGCATTAATGGGTCCAAAAAGCTGCATTAAGCAAGAATTTCACTGTTGTATTCCCAGTTTTTCTTACAATTAAAACTCATGATTCGCAGGAAACAGGCCCTTTAGCCCACAATGTCTATACTGACAAATTAAACTAATTCCTCTCTGTCCTTTGTGTTTATATGCCTAAATGTGTCTTAAATGTCACCATCATATCTGCTTCAACCGCCCTCTGGCTTCACATTCCAGGCACCTACTCTCCCACTTGCCTCACACATCTCCTTTAAACTTGCCCTTAACGTAATCATTTATTAGTCATTCATTTAATCTATGTACCTGTATAAAGTCTGAAGAAGGGTCCTGACCCGAAACGCTCCTATTCCCCAGGGATGCTGCCTGATCCGCTGAGTAACTCCAGCACTTTCTGTCATCCCATGTGTAGAGAAATGACTTTGTCTTGACTAGTTACACGTCCTCCACAAGTTATTAACACCTGACATATGTGCAGTACATACCTGTAGAAACAAGTATTTGAATGACTGTTGTCTGTCTGCCTGCAGACATCTTTTGTCATGTGGGAGTTCAGTTCACGATAATATCAGACTGGTTGAGTTAAATGCCCTGGTTTTTAGATTTAGGTTTATTATTGTTGCATGTACCGAGGTACAGTGAAAGGCATTGTTTTGCAGGCTATCCAATCAACATATATTATACATAAATACAATCAAGCCAAACTCATGTGCAATAGATAAGTGTAAAGGGGAAGATATGTATCACTCACCTGTACGTTTCCTGTGGCTATTCAGGCAACCAGGTAAGGAAGCACTCTTTTGGTTTAAACAACAATTTTTATAGTAATTTTTTTCCAGTGCTAATCCACTATTGACGCGAAATATTGAATCCAGTTTGACAAAGAACCATGAATTAACTTGATCTCACTGCGGCTTTGTTGCTAATGTAGTTCTATAACCACCACAGTACATCCCCTCCAGCTTTGCTGACATTAGTACCATCATTTCACAATGAGCTCAGCAGACTAATCTCGACAATTCCATCTCCATGACTGACTTCAATTAATTGGATAACTTATAGATTTCCTGCTAACCATGATTTGGCCATGCTTCAAATCACTGAGTAATCTAACTGGGCATTTTTTCTCTGTGTTTCTAATGTTATAGAACAGTAAACAACTGTGCATACAACTGAACACCATTTTATCATGAATTACAACCACAGTGAGACAACAGATAAAAGGAGAAAAATTGTAAAATAACAATAAAGCAGCTTTCCAGAATTAAACCAATGAAATATTTACGCATTTTATAAAACAATACACTACAATATGCATTGTTGGAAAATGGTTACCTCCTCAGTCAAACTCAGGCTTGTTGGCATTTTTCCAGCCTCAAATCTGTATCTATAAATAGTGCTTTACATTCCACTATCATTTCAACATAAGGACTGACTTTACAATCCAGCACTACCAGCAAAAAGTGAAGTCACGGTCAGTGCCTCCCAATATATCATATCATTGCAATGTATTTTTCTTCCATTTATTTTAAGTAGATAGAAAAAAAATCAGGGATTGTGCTGAATGTACAAGATTTGATGGAAAAGAAATTGGGATAAATAGTTTCCTGTTGTGCTAGACTCTATGTCCTCAAAGGGAAATGTGCACTTGTGTAATATTGTTCACTACTATTAGGGTGTCCCAAAATGTTATACAGTCTATTAGATGGACTACACTTTGGAAATGCAGTCATTGTAATGTATGAAATGCAGCAGCTATCGTGTACAGCATAGGTTATCAAAAGCAGAAATATTTTTAATTTGTTAAATTTGGTTGAGGGAAAATATTGGCTCAGAATAGCAGGAATAGTGCTCTCCTTCTGAATTGTATCAGGGAATTTTCATAATCACATGGGAGGGTAGGTGGATCCTCGATTTCTGGAGCGGGACTTGAAGCCACAAATATCTGACACCAAAGCATGTGTGCAGTCAGCAGAGTCAGATACTCCTATAGTAAGAAGATGATCCAAGCCATCAATTTCAAGGTTCATATCTTAATGTCTTTCAGTGTCCTTAGTCCAACTTCCGAAATACAAATTCACTATAATCCCTGATATATTCTTTGTAGTTAAAGTAAAAACCACAGAACCCACTAAATCTATTCTATTTCCTAAACCATTCATATTTGCTAATCATAGTGTCAATTTTCCTTTAGGAAGCATGCTGCCCCAATCAACCCCAGCCATTTCCGGCAGAAATATTGGAAACAGCCTTTGATTATCTCCACATTAAATGTTGTCATTTAGCAAATGAAAGTCCATATATTGGAATTTGTTGATATGTACACAGTGGAATAAAGATCTGCATCATTAGTAGTCAAGATAGATTTTATTCTCCTTTCTCTTGATTCACTGTCTCTCTTGAGAGAAGCATGAAATTCTTTCGAACTCATTCTCCCGATAAGAATATATTTCTTTGTTAGTCATAGAGCTATATGAACAGAGTCTTCTGCCCAACTCATCCATAGGGTCATATAGAGTGATAGTAAGTAAGTTTATTGGCCAAGTATTCACATATGAGGAATTTGCCTTGGTGCTCCGCCCACAAGTAACAACATGACATACAGTGACAGTTACGGATGACTCAGAAAACACTAAACTTTAATAATAAAACATTAATGATAAAACACCATTGATCAAGCATGTGAACCAACAAAATACCAGATCAAAGGGAGGCTACAGATTTTTGGCTGTTGAGTAGAGCAACCACTCGTGGATAAAAAGTTTTTATGTCTGGTTGAGGCAGCTTTGACAGTCCGGAGTCGCCTTCCAGAGGGAAGTGATTCAAAGAGTTTGTGGCCAGGGAGAGATGGGTCAGAGATGATCTTGCCCGCTCGCTTCCTGGCCCTTGCAGTGTACAGTTCATCAATGGAGGGAAAGTTGCAGCCAATAACCTTCTCTGCGGATCGAACGATTCGCTGCAGCTTCCGGATGTCGTGCTTGGTGGCTGAGCAGATTGTGCTTCCTCGGCTGCCATTGGAAGTACATCCTCTGTTGTCCCTTTTTGACTGTGGAGTCGATGGTAGCCCCCAACTTAAGGTCCTTGTAGACGATGGTTCCCAGGAACTTAAAAGACTCCACAGATGTGACTGTGGTGTTGTTGATAATGAGTGGGGTGAGGGGTGGGGGAGCTCTCCTAAAGTCTACAATCAATTCCATTGTCTTAAGAGCATTGAGCTCCAGCTTGTTGCGATGGCACCAGGACACCAGCTGTGACACTTCCTGTCTGTAGGCAGATTCCTCCCCATCCTGGATCAGTTCAATCGGGTTTTGACAGAGGTGTCTGTGGAGGTGCAGTTGTTGGTGTAGATGAGAGGAGAGAGTACGCAGCCTTGCGGTGCTCCTATGCTGACCGTTTGCGGGTCCGAGATGTGCTTTCCCAGCCTCACATGCTGCTTCGTGTCTGTCAGGAACCTGGTGATCCACCGACAGAGGGGTTCAGGCACAGTCAACTTGGAAAGTTTGGAGTGTAGTAGCTCTGGCACAATGGTGTTGAATGCAGAGCTAAAATCAACAAACAGGGTCCTCGCATAGGCCCCCTGGCGGTCTAGGTGTTGCAGGATGAAGTGCAGGCCCAGGTTGACTGCATCATGCACAGATCTATTGGCCCAATATGCAAACTGCATAGGATCCAGCAGGGGGCTGGAAGCATAGAGCGTGGAAATGGGTCCTTCAGCCCAACTTGCCCACACCAGCCAACATGTCCCCACTGCTCTAATCGCACCTGCCTGTGTTTGGTTCATATCCTTCCAAACCTGTCCTATCCATGTACCTGTCTGTTTCTTAAATGTTAGGATAGTCCCTGCCTCAACTAACTTTTCTGGCAGGTTGTTCCATGCACCCACTACCATTTGTGTAAAAAAAGTTATCTCTCAGATTCCTATTAAATCGTTTCCCCTTCACCTTAAACCTATGCCGTCTGGTCCTTGATTCACCTACTCTGGGCAAGAGACTCTGCATCTACCCGATCTATTCCTCTCATGATTTTATACACCCCTATAAGATCACCCCTTATCCTCCTGTGCTCCAAGGAATAGAGTTCCAGCGTACTCAACTCCTCCCTATAGCTCTAGTCCTGGCAAAATTCTCAGAAATCTTTTCTGCACCCTTTCCAGCTTGACAACATCTATCCGATAATACAGTGCCCAGAACTAAACACAATACTCTAAATGTGGCTTCAACAATGTCTCATACAACTACAACATGACCTCCCAACTTCTATACAATACTCTGACTGATGAAAGCCAATGTGCCAAAAGCATTTTTGACCACCCTATCTACCGGTGACAACACCTTCAAGGAAATGTGCAGTCTGAATGGTCTCGACCCGAAACATCACCCATCCCTTCTCTCCAGAGATGCTGCCTGACTAGCTGAGTTACTCCAGCATTTTGTGTCCACCTGCACTCCTTGTTCCCTCTGCTCTACAACACCTCCCAGAGCTCTACCATTCACTGTGTTGGCCCTGCCCATATTAGACTTCCCAAAATGCAATACCTTACATTTCTCTATGTTAGATTCCATCAACGATTTCTCAGCCCACCTGGCCAATCGATCAAGATCCTTCTGCAATTTTTCACAACTATCTTTACTATCTGCAAAGCCACTCACTTTTGTATCATCAGCAAACTTACTAATCTTGCCATGTATGTTTTCATCCAAATCATTGATATAGATGACAAACAGTAACGAGCCCAGCACCGAACCCTGAGGCACACCACTAGCCACAGGCCTCCAGTCCAAGAAGCGACCTTCTACAGTTTTCTATCCATGCCAATCAATTTGCCTAACGCAACTCATCCAACCTGCCTGCTCTTGATTCACATCCCTCTGAAACATTCCTATCCACAAATCTGTCCTAATATTTTTTAAGAAGTCAGAATAGTATCCTCTATCACTTTTATTCTGTCAGTTCATTCCATGTGTGCAACATACTGTAAAGAAATAGCTTCATAGCCCATTTAAAAAAAAAAAAATCCCTCTCACCTTAAATATATGCCCTACACCAAACACCATCTTCAATAGCCTTTGTGTGCCTGCTTATCACCCTCCTTGCTGCCTCCAGTTTTACCCTTCCCTCCCCCTATCTGGCACCAGCTGTCTCTTTTTTTCTGCTTTCAACTGACTTTTGTCCAACTTCACCCTTCTCCTTCCATCTGTCCATATAACCATATAACAATTACAGCATGGAAACAGGCCCTCTCAACCCTTCCAGTCCGTGCCGACTATTTGTTTTCCCCTAGTCCCATCTACCTGCACTCAGACCATACCCCTCCATTCCCTTCACGTCCATATACCTATCCACTTTACTTTTAAATGTTAAAATCGATCCTGCCTCCACCACTTCTGCTGGAAACTCATTCCACACAGCCACCACCCTCTGAGTAAAGAAGTTCCCCCTCACGTTACCCCTAAACTTCTGTCCCTTAATTCTCATGTCATGCCCTCTTGTTTGAATCTTCCCTACCCTCAATGGGAAAAGCTTATCCACGTCAACTCTGTCAATCCCTTTTTCATCATTTTAAAGACCTCAAATCAAGTCCCCCCTTAACCTTCTGTGCTCCAAAGAATCAAGACCTACTTGTTCAACCTTTCTCTGTAACATAGTTGCTGGAACCCTGGCAACAATCTAGTTAAATCTCTCTGTTACTCTCTCTATTTTATTGACATCCTTCCTTAATTAATATTTTGGCGACCAAAATTGTACACCATACTCCAGAATTGGTCTTACCAATGCCTTGTACAATTTTAACATTACTTCCCTACTCCTATATTTCAATGTTCTGATTTATAAAGGCCAGCACACCAAAGGCTTTCTTTACCACCCTATCTACATGCGATTCCACCTTCAGGGAACTATGCACTGTTATTCTAGATCCCTCTGTTCCACAGCATTCCTCAATTCCCTACCATTTACCATGTAGTCTATTTTGATTTGTCCTGCCAAGATGTAGCACTTCACACTTAACAGCATTAAACTCCATCTGCCATCTTTCAGCCCACTTTTCCAAATGGCCCAAATCTCTCTGTAGACTTTGAAAATCTACTTCATTATCCACAACACCACTATCTTAGTATCATCTGCATACTTACTTATCCAATTTTCCACCCCATCATCCAGATCATTGATGTACATGACAAACAACAGAGGACCCAACACAGATCCCTGAGGCACCCCACTGTGGTCCACCGGCTTTTCAACCTGACAAACAGCCATCCACCATTACTCTCTGACATCTCCCATTCAGCCACTGTTGAATCCATCTTGCTACTCCGCCATTAAACACCCAAAGATTGAACCTTCTTAACCAACCTTCATGGGGAACCTTGTCAAAGGCCTTACTGAAATCCATATAGGACAACATCCACTGCTTTACCCTCATCAATTTCCCTAGTTACCGCTTCAAAAAATTCAAGAAGGTTTGTCAACATGACCTTCCAGGCACAAATCCATGTTGACTGTTCCTGATCAGACCCTGTTTGATCCAGATGCTTATATATATTATCTCTAAGTATCCTTTTCCATTAATTTGCCCACCACTGACGTCAAATAATTAGGTCTATAATTGCTAGGTTTATTCTTTGAACCTTTTTAAAACAATGGAACAACATGCGCAGTACGCCAATCCTACCGGCACTATTCCCGTTTCTATTGACATTTGAAATATTTCTGTCATAGCTCCTGCTATTTCTACACTAACTTCCCTCAATGTCCTAGGGAATATCCTGTCAGGACCTGGACTTATCACTTTTATATTTTTCAAAAGTGTCAGTACTTCCTCCTCTTTGAATCTCATAGTTTGCATAGCTACTCTACTTTTTTCCCTTACCTCAGAGTTCAATATCCTTCTCCTTGGTGAATACGAAGAAAAGAAATTGTTCAATATCTCCCCCATCTCTTTTGGCTCTGCAGATAGCTGTCCATTCCCGTTCTCTAATGGTCCAATTTTATCCCTCGTTATCCTTTTGCTATTTATATAGCTGTAGAAACCCTTTGGGTTTACTTTCACCTTTCTTGCCAAAGCAACCTCATATCTTTTTTTCTTTTTTTTTTAAAATTTTTTTATTATAGAAACAAAGTAATTACACTCTTATACGACGATAAAAAATACATGATCATAATGATAAATTGATACTGTTTATATTATTTGTAATATTATTAATTATACATATTAAGGTTGTTTATTTTATATAATTGGGAGTATGTGGTATTAATAGTACATTCCTAGTATTAGCATTATACTCATACTACCCATGATATCCATATTTCCTCTGATTTCCAAATACAGGTCCCCATGTTATAATTGATAATACACAATATTAACCGAACTTCTATGATATTTCATTATATTTTCATAATATTAAGAATGTTTGTATTATTATTGACTTTAAATTCCAAAATTATTATATAGTTGAAAATACACAATTTTTATTATAATTGAAAGTACAAGACATTAATAATATTTTCATACAACCAGTGATATCTATATTCGTACTAATATTAAGAATTTAATATAATGTGTTTCTATACTTTTTTCTTAATTAAGGATAGGAAAATAGAAAAAAAAGAGTATGGAAAGTTTGATGGAGATTGGAATATTACTCATTAATCCGTCCTTGGAGATATATTCATGATTTATTATATATATTTCTTCATCCATTCAGATATTCAGGCCTCAGTCAAGTCTCTCCTCGCGCCGAACCATTATGACCCTGTAAATATTTAATATATGGAGACCAAATCCCTCTGAAGAGATCTAACCTATCCATAAGGACAAGCCTCAATCTCTCCAAGTGAAGTTGTCTCCGACATTTCTGTATTCCACATTTTAATTGTTGGGGATGCAGGGCCTTTCCACAATTTTAGTATTAAATTTTTTCCCAATTATTAAACAATAGTCGATAAAAATTCTTTGGTTCATTGTAATTAGTTGGTCCTTTTCAAGTATTCCAAGTATTATTAACTTTGGATCAGAAGTCATAGTAATTATTAATAACATTCGAAATTATCTTAAATATTTCGTTCCAGTATTCTACAATTTTTATACAATTAGTAAATGAATGTGACAAATTTGCTTCTGAGATTTGACATTTATCACATATAGGAGATAATTTTGGAAATATACTATGTAATTTAGATTTGGAATAATGTGTCTATGTAGAATTTTAAACTGTATAAGGGCATGTTTAGCATTTAACGAGCAATGATGTATGTGCTGTAAGCTTTCGTCCCATATTTCTGGTCTTATTATTTGACCTAATTCATTTTCCCAAAGCTGTCTATGTGTTTCTGTTGATGGGATATCACTTTCCAATAAAATATTATAAATATATGATATCATTTTTTCTGTATTTGGATGTTTATTCAAGCATTCATCTAAAAATTTCAGTCTTTCTATTTCTAAGTTCTTGTGTATTTGCAGAAACATAGTTTCTGATTTGTAAATATCTAAAATATTCATTATTGTGTAGTCCATAAGTTTGTTGTAACTCTTGAAATGAAAGAAAAGAGTTTTCCTTATAAAGATCACCCATGTTAAAGATTCCTTTATTTTTCCATTGTAAAAAAAGCCTTATCCATCGTTGAAGGTTTAAACGTAAAATTATTGGCAATGGTAAGACCTAATGGTATAGATTTTAATTTTAATGTTTTCTTTATTTGTTTCCAAATGCGGATTCCGTTTTCTATTATCGGATTTTCACTATAATTTTCTTAGCTACGTTAGTGTTAGCGAATATTATAGAACTAATTTCAAATGGAGAACAATCTTCTTTTTCCATTTTTAACCAGTTTGGTTTATTATCTATTTCTTCTAGCCAAAAATTCATATTTTTTAATATTAACTGCCCAGTAATAAAACATAAGATTTGGTAATGCTAATCCCCCATTTATTTTAGCTTTACATAAGTGTTTTTTATTTATTCTGTGGTTCTTATAATCCCAGATAAAGTTAGTAATTAGGGAATCTACTTTTTAAAAAAAATTTTTAGGGAGGTATATCGGGATTAATTGAAATAAATATAATAATTGTGGGAGAAAAATCATTTTTATCGCATTGATTTTACCTAACATTGAAATAGGTAAACTTTTCCAGTATAAAATATTCTTATTTAATTTATTCAGTAATAAAGGGAAAATTAAATTTAAATAAAGAATCAAATCTTTTTGTAACGAAAATGCCAAGATATTTGATATTTTCATTTGTTATCTTGAAAGGAAATTGTTGTAATATATGTAAATTATTCATCGTTATTGGCATAAGTTCACTTTTATTCCAATTGATACTGTATCCTGAGATTGATCCAAATTCCGTTATTAGTTTTAACAAATTTCGAATACTTGTTTCAGGTTCAGTGATATAAAGTAATACATCATCCGCATATAACGAGATTTTATTCTTAGTATCTTTAGTATCATATCCATGTATTTCCGGGTGTAATCTCACCCTTTGGGCGAGAGGTTCTATTGCTAGCGCGAACAATAAAGGTGATAGAGGACAGCCTTGTCTACAACCTCGAAATAAACTAAATTTAGTTGATAACATACGGTTTGTTGTTATTCTAGCTGTTGGGTTTGCATATAACAATTTAATCCAAGTAGTAAACTTCTCTCCGAGCTTGAAAGCTTCCATCACCGAAAATAAATAAGGCCATTCCACTTGGTCAAAAGCTTTTTCTGCATCCAGCGAAATAACTACTAAATCTTTTTTATCACTTCTTTTCGAATATATAATATTAAATAACCGTCTTAGATTGTATGAGGAATATCTTTTAGGTATAAATCCTGTTTGATCGGGATGAATTAATTCGTTAACAACTGAACTTAATCTTTGTGCTAATATTTTTGTTAGTATCTTTTGATCCGTATTTAATAGAGCTATTGCTCTATATGATCCTGGTTCATCCAAGTCTTTATTTATTTTGGGTATAAGTGTTACAATAGACTCGTTCAGCGTATCTGGTAATTTCTGTTGTGTATATATCTGTTCATATAATGATTTCAAACATGGGACCATATGATCATGAAAAATTTTATAAAATTCCGAACCTATACCATCCGGTCCCGGTGTTTTTTACCATTTTTTAATGATCTAATAGATTCTTGGATTTCTTTTATTGAAATATCAGCATTTAATAATTCTCTATTTTGTAAATCCAATCCTTTTAAGTTACATATTTTTAAAAAAGCATCTATTTCTGTTTTATTTACTGTCGCTTTAGCAGTATATAATTTTTTATAATATTGCATAAATCTTTCATTAATATCTTTAGGTTGTATTAATAATTCACCATTTTGTGATTTAATCCTATGTATAATTTTTTCAGCTTCAATTTTCCTTAATTGTCGAGCCAATAATTTTTGGGGTTTGTCTCCAAATTCAAACTGTAATTGTTTAGTATGTTGATAAAATTTTAAAACTTGATCTGTATATATTTTATTTAATTTATATTTCAATGCTACAATTTTTATTATGTATTATTATATCTGGTTTTGTTGCATTCTGTATATCTAATTGTTTAATCTCCCTTTCCAAGTCCTGTTGTTCCTTCCGAATCTTTTTATTATGAAATGCTTGTGAAGAGATCATAATTCCCCGAAGATATGCTTTAAATGTTTTCCCATAATAAAGAGCGAGATATTTCTGGCTGATCATTTATTTCAAAAAAAATCTTAATTTGAGTTGTAATATATTCCTGGGTGTTTTTATTTTATTTAAATTTGTGGATTAAGTTTCCACTGTCCTAAATTTTCTGTTTTACCATTTATTTTAATTTTAAATGTTAATGGTGCATGATCTGAAATTATAATATTATGATATTTGGGTTCGTAAGTAAGTGAGATAAGCTTTGCATCTACCAGAAAATAATCTATTCTTGAGTAAGTTTTATGTACTGGTGAGTAAAAAGAGTATTCTCGACCCGTAGGGTTTTCTGTTCTCCAAACATCTTTAATATTAGTCGTTTGGATATATGCATTTAGTAAATCACTGGAATGTGATTTAGTTTTTCTTTGTTTTTGAAGATCTGTCTAGGTAAGGGTCTAATGTACAATTAAAATCTCCTCCAATTATCAAATTATATTGTGTTAATTCCGGAATATTGTTAAGTACTTTCTTAAAAAAACAAAGGGCTATCAAAGTTTGGTCCATATATATTAACAAAAATCATTTTTTCTGTGTTCATTTCTCCTATCACAATAATGTATCTGCCATCTTTATCAGATATGGTTGATGTATGCTTAAATAAAGTACCTTTACGAAATAATATTGCTACACCTCTTGATTTATGCGTAAAAGAGGAATGATATATTTTATCTATCCATTTAGCTTTCAACCTGTTTTCAGCATCTTTTTTTAAGTGGGTTTCTTGAATGTAAATTACGTCAGCTTTAATTGCCTTTAAATGTGCCAATACTTTTCCTCTCTTTATTGGTTCATTAATACCTTTAACATTCCAACTGCAAAACGTTAACCCTCATTCCCCGTGTTTCTTTTTAAGTCTTGCATTTTAGGGTTTGTGGAGATCTACAATAGAGTCTAAGGATCAGCGCAGTAGAACCAACCTTACACCCGAACACCGAATAGATGAATTTTAAATCTCTTTTATGTACCTCACGAATATATCTCCATTGGTCCAATGTGTAACTCCATTCAAACTGAAAAATACAATAGATATAAAAGGATAGTAAAGAATAGTTAAAGAAATTAATAGTATGTGTAAAGAAAGAAAGAACTAAACTAAAGTAGTTGTAGTTTGTGCTAGCCATACTAACTTGGCTATCCATCTAAGGACTTCCGGCATTGATGTTATTAACTTGGCCAGCTCCTAGATTTAGGGAATTATTATTCCATAATAATATTTTAGCGGGGGTATAATATTAAAGGAAAGAAAAAAGAGGTAGGGATCATCATATGAAGGTATCTATATCTAAAATTAACTTAGAAATCTAAGCAGTATTAAACATAAAGAATATAAAGGCTATATATAAAAAAAAAAGGGGGGATACGAAAATACTATAGAACAAGAAGTAAAAATTTAAAGTACAAAATGAAAATTGTTATTAAAAAGAAAGATCTCCAAATGAGATCCATCGCTATATTTAACTCTATTCATTAACGAGACATTAGTTGTTAATTATTAGTGATATTAATTAGCAATAGTGAGCAATCTTGATTAATAAAAATCATACTAATAATAAAACCGCGTTGTGATTTTAGTATATGTGTTATTTGTTTATGTTAGTTATATGTTAAGACTAATTGTCAGTATCCAGATAACGCCTTCCAATCCAGTTTTTTCCTCTTCATTCCATACGGCATTGTCCATTCCTTCTAGTCCCATATTATCATATGAAATCTCACAGGGTGTTGAGAGTCCGTGTTGGGTCTCTAAAAGTAGTAAGAGTCAGTATGTTTGCTTGTAGATACTTCTCATATGCAATAGATACTTAGATGCAACCTCATAACTTCTTTTAGCCTTCCTAATTTCTTTCTTAAGATTCTTTTTACATTCTTTATACTCCTCTAGCACCTCATTTACTCCATGCCTCCTATAATTATTGTAGATATCTCTCTTTTTTTCGAAACAAGTGTCCAATTTCCCTTGAAAACCATGGCTCTTTCCAATTTTTACTATTTCCTTTCAACCTAACAGGGACATAAAGATTCTGTACTCTTACAGAAGGGTCTGAAGAAGGGTCTCGACCCGAAACGTCGCCTATCTCCTTCGCTCCTTAGATGCTGCTGCACCCGCTGAGTTTCTCCAGCTTTTTGTGTATCCTGTACTCTTACAATTTCCCCTTTAAATGTCCTCCATTTCTATTCTACATCCTTCCCATGAAACAAAGTGTCCCAATTCACTCCTTTAAAATCCTTACGCATTCCCTCAAAGTTAGCCTTTCTCCAATCAAAAATCTCCACCCTAGGTCCAGTTCTGACTCTCTCCATAATTATATTGAAACTAATGGTATTGTGATCACTGGTCCCGAAGTGCTCACCAACGCATACCTCCGTCACATGACCTGCCTCATTTCCTAACAGGAGGTCCAGCACTGCCCCTTCTCTGGTCGATACCTCTATGTACTGCTGCAAAAAACTATCCTGCACACATTTTACAAACTCCAAACCATCCAGCCCATTTACAGAATATTCCCAGTCTATTTTTGGAAAATTGAAATCTCCCACAATCATTACCTTGTGCTTACTACTAATATCTGCTATCTCCTTACATATTTGCTCTTCCAATTCTCGCTCCCCACTTGGCGGTCTATAGTACACCCCTAAAAGTGTTGCTACACCATTCCCACTTCTCAGTTCCACCCAAATAACCTCCCTAGACGAGCCCTCTAATCTATCCTGTCAAAGCACTGCTGTAATATCTTCTCTGACAAGCAATGCAACACCTCCCCCTCTGGTCCCTCCAATTCTATCACACCTGAAGCAACGAAATCCTGGAATATTTAGTTTCCAATCACAGCCCTCCTGCAACCATGTTTCACTGATTGCCACAACATCATATTTCCAGGTGTCAATCCAGGCTCTAAGTTCATCCACCTTACTTACAATGCTCCTAGCATTAAAATATACACATTTTAGAAACCCACCATCCCTTATTCACTATTATCTTTTTCATCTTTCTCGCCTATATTTTGGGTCTGAGTGCTTCCCTTCTCTGCCTCTTGCCCCACACCCTGACCCCTAGCCCCCTCTACCCGAGTCCCTCCCCCAAGCCTTTCTAGTTGAAAGTCTCCCCAGTAGCCTTTGCAAATCTCCCTGCCAGGATATTGGTCCCCCTCGGGTTCAAGTGCAACCCGTCCTTTGTGTACAGATCATGCCTTCCCCAAAAGAGGTCCCAGTGATCAAGAAACTTGAATCCCTGCCCACTGCACCAGTCCCTCAGCCACGCATTTATCCTCCACCTCATTCCATTCCTACTCTCACTGTCACGCGGCACAGGCAGTAATCCTGAAATCGTTACCCTTTTGGTCCTTCTCCTTAACTTTCCCCCCAACTCCCTAAATTCTCCCTTCAGGACCTTGTCACTTTTTCTGCCTATGTCATTGGTACCTATGTGTACCACAACATCAGGCTCCTCTCCCTCCCTTATCAGAATCTTTTGGACACGTTCTGACACATGCGAGACCCTGGCACCAGGGAGGCAAACTATCTCCCGACTGCGTCCACAGAATCGCCTATCCGACCCCCTAACTATAGAGTCCCCTATTACAATTGCCCTCCTCTTTTTGCTACCCTTCTGAGCATCAGGGCCGGTCTCTGTGCCGGAGGCCCGGCCGCTGTTGCTGCCCCCAGCTAGGCTGTCCCCTCCAATCGTACTCAAACCCGAGTACCTATTTTCCAGGTGTACGGTCACAGGGGTACTCTCTAGCCCCTGCCCCATGCCCTTCCTAACTGTGACCCACTTGTCTGCCTCCTGTAGTCTGGGAGCGACTACCTCCCTGTAGCTCCTCTCTATGACCTCCTCACTCTCCCTGACCAGACGGAGGTCATTGAGCTGCTGCTCCAGGTTCCTAACAGTCCTTTAGGAGCCCCATCTCGACACACCTGGCGCAGATGTGGACGTCTGGAGGGCTATCAGATTCCCTGACCTCCCACATCTGACATCCAGAACAGTACACTGCCCTGGCCGTCATAACCCCTCCTTACACAGGATACAATAGCAACACAATATAAAATCTCTACAAACTGCTGAAATCTGACTGTAAATCAGCTGTTTACCCTAGTCCACTTCCCACCAATCAGCTGCTTACCCTAGTTCACTTCCCACCAATCAGCGGCTTCCTCAAAAAAACCCACTTCTCCAAATGGAACGTTATGGATTTAGGTAAGCCCCGCGCTTGATTTTAAAGCTTACCGGTCGGGTGTCGCTCCTCCCCCTCCTTCTCTTCCAACGGCTCCTGTGGGCCTCTGAAAAAACAAGCCCTCGCTTGTCCATTATCCTTAATCGCTTCTTGTTCTACCCGCCACCTACCACACCACTCCTTTTCACCAACTACCCAACTATGAGTTCCTTAAACCTGTTCGCATGTAGAACACCTCCACATTCAATGTAATTTGAAGGCATCACAGTTACAAATACTGTGTAATTTGCAACTGCTGTTTTGTTGTTGTAATCCTTTGAGGTTCCTTCTTCAGAAAATGTAAAGTCAGAGTCCTTTCCATGGAGATGAAAAGATGCACATGCTCCCCAAAAACCTCTAAAGACACAAGGGAAGCATTCAGCAAGAAAGCAATCCTATGAAATGCAATCTGCTTCAAAGTCTGTAAATGGATTTTGTCACTGAAAGTTGAATAGGTAGAGTCCTACAGATGTTGCACATTGAATAACATCTTCACCTTTCTCTTATAGGCTGTGGGTGCTATTGGGGGCAGCACAGTGGTAGAGTTGCTGCCTTAGAGCGCCAGGGACTATCCTGACCTTGAGCACTGTTTGTACAGAGTTTGTACATTGTCCCTGTGACCACATGGGTTTTCACCGGGTGCTCTGGTTTCCTCCTACATGCCAAAGAAGTACAGGATTGTAGGTTGATTGGTTTCTGTAAATCGTCCCTAGTGTGAAGGATGCAAAACTGGGATAACTAGTGTATGAAAGATCATTGGTAAGCGCAAACTTGTGGGCCGAAGGGCTTGTTTCCCGTGCTGTATCTCTGAACTGAACTAAACTAAACTAAGGTAAATATTCAAAAGGACACAAAGTGTTAGAGTAACTCAGCAGGTCAGGCAGCATCTCTGGAGAACATGGATAGGTTGCATTTTGGGTTGAGAACCCTTCTAAGGTTTGCTTCTAGTTCCTCCTTTAAATGTAATGCTTAACTGTCTTCCTTAACTGCTTCAATCCACTTGGTGAAGGTGAACTGATTGCATAGTTGAATGGAGTTCCAGGAATTAAACACTATGAAGAACAGCAATATATTTTAAAATCAGATACTTGGAGAGGAACCTGTTGGTGGCAGTGTTTCCAAGTACCTACCATCTTTTTGATAGTACAGGTTGTAAGTTTAGGAGATCCTTTTAGATTAGATGAGGCAAACAACTGCAATTCATTTGGATTACCACTTTGTATATCAAATTTAGTCTGCAAGGATGACCACGTTTCCAGTTGTCCACTCGCGTTCTGAACTCTCCCTTTTGGCAGCAAATGTCAACATGAGCTTAAGGAGCATTTCATCTTCTGACTGAATACATTACGTCCCTCCAGCATAATGAATTCAGCAATTTTGATAATCAGCCTTTCCAGTTTGTATTAGAACTGGCTATTTGTAATGCTGACAACCTGCAAAATTAATTCATTTTTTCTCGTTCAATGAATACCACCCGACCTGTCATAGATTAACAACATTCCTTTTTATTTTGGTTTGTCTTCATCTGCATCACGCTTTTTGCTCTCTATTCTTTATTCTCTATTATTCTTCATCTTCATCGATTCACACCTCCTCCGGACAGCTCAGCTTTGGTAAGCAAAGTTATGATGGAGCACTGAACGAAATTGTGAAACTAGCACCAACAGAATCCTTCTCCTGATAAAAAGTTTGAAGTAGACTTTGGTCATAACCAAGAACTTGTTTTGTCAGAAAGGGAGACGTAAGAACCCAAGTAGTTTGCTTGATCCAGGCACCGTCACTTGTTACAGCATATCATCATTCAAGTGGTAGGTGGCAAGGACATCCATATGATGGATGCCATGATGATATAACCAATGGCTCTTGGGTTAACCACACCCTAATCTGCTTTCTTATCTCTATTATTTTTGCCCCTAAAGACCAGCAGCAATAGATATAAAATTCTCAGATCCCACAAAAAGTGGTCTCTTCATACAGTGCCTCAAAGACAACTCAGCGACCACCATCCAAGAGGAGCTGGATTGTTCTGAAGTTCACCATAATTATAACCTGTGAAAGACTCCTGACCTCTCCATTAGATAATACCGGGATTGGTTTAATGAAAATGATCAGATCTGAGTGCTAAATAATTGCAGAGAGGCACTTCAGTCACAAATTCATATCCTCATCTCCCACATCAGGGAGAAGAGTTGTCAGGAACATACGAGTTCCCATAACTGGAACTAGCTTCAAGAAAGGAGATAAATACAATTTATAGAAGGGCTCCCCCTCCTGCCTGCTATGTTGCTTCCTCAACCACCTCCTTCTAGCGACTGGAGGGTTGGTCCCCCAATCAGTTTCAGAACATCCTATCCAAAGCCTCAATGGATATCACCAGGTCTAAAACTCCAAAAGAAGTGTATTAAACAACACTGACCATTATATATAGCCTTATATGCCCTCACAAAATCTTTGACTCCAATGAGTGTTTTGCCTCCTTTCCAAATTTAACTCCTCACAGAATTTTGTTGTTCCCTTATGTTCCTGTATGCTGCTGTGTAGGCTTTTAGCTAATTGATCCATAACAGACCTAATCTGAGAAGAGACGGATGACAATTGAGGCTGAAAATAAACTGCTGGAGGGCTCCAGCAGGTCCAGCAGCATCTGTGGAGGGAAATTGAAATGTCCAGCAGTTTTATTTTTTTGTTGAGGATTCCAGTATCTGTAGTTTCTTGTGTCAACAATCAAGGCTCCATCATCTCCTAGAAACCTTCTTTTCCTCTGTATGTTGCACCTTACTTCCAACAAATTTCCCACTGAAGTGCTACAAATCTCCAGGACCAAAGTGGAAACTGTTCAACCCACTTCACCTCCACTCCATAAGAGCATAAGACAGAGGAGCGGAATTAGGCCATTCAGCCCATCAAGTGCACTCCACCATACAAATGATCTATTTTTCCTTCCCCATTCTCCCCGTAACGTTTGGTGCCCTTCCTGTTCAAAGACCCATCAATCCCGGCCAAAACCAGGATACTCTAACTTCAGTACTGCAGTATGCTGACGATACCTGCATACACAAATATCCAGAGGTTGAACTCTAAATGTTAATTTTGTTCAACCAAGGCACACCAAAGCATCGAGTCTTACTCCTGACATCTGTAAGAATGAGGACACACGACTAACCAGTGCCTTAAAGGCCTGTCCCACTTACGCGACTTTTTAGCAAACTGTCTGCGACCTTCAAGCTCGGGGGATCGACCGGCAGACCTGAACACACACATCGCAAAGGCGGGGGCCAGTGAAAGCGGGGAGCACTGTCTGAATTCACATGGTGCAAATCCAAGGTGATACCCGCGATGAACAGGAAGGTTAAAGAGGTAGGCACAGTGTACGGTAAGTCCTTTAAAATAGCGGGGGGGGGGGGGAGAGAAGGGGGTGGGGAGAGACACTTTTAAGAAGCCAGACGACTTTTAATAAGCCAGAGATACACAGCTGTGAAGTTTAGCGGGCATTTAACATTACCGGTCGTTTTTCCTTGGTTCTGAAAACTCGTGCTTACTTTTTTTTTCCCCAATGAGCTAATTAAATTGCCCGGTCAGCAAAGGAGAGTACCTACGACTACTTCAATTACCTACAACGACATGGTGACCCCACTACCACTGCACTATGTGTTCAAAAGTATTGATTTTCTCCATGCCGACCAATCTTTACTCGCAGAAAATATTTCAGCTTGTTACGCGAGTAGTAACCACTATGCGGGAACTCCTCTCGACCATGAAGGAGACTTAAGGGGCTGTCCCACTGCGGCGACCTAATTGGCGAGTTTAGAAGAGTTTGCTCTCGACTCATACTCACAGCATGGTCGACACGAGGTCCTAGGAGGTCTTTGTAACTCTCCTTCGTGCTCGAGAGTAGTCCCCGCGTACTCGAGGCCTCAGCTAGGTCACGGCATGTTTTTCAACATGCTGAAAAATGCCCGTGAGTAAAAAAAGGTCGCCATGGAAAAAATCAATATTTTTTTTACTCGTAGGCTTAGTTGAAGTAGGTCGTAGTAGGTCCTAGTTATTCGTAGGTAATCAAGGTAGTCATAGATAGTCTTCAACATAGTCGAAGGGAGGTCGAAGGAGGTCGTCTTCACTCTCCACTATTCGGTGTCCAATTTTCCTGAAGCTAGTCTTCTACGTAGTCGAAGGAGGTCTTCAACATGACACTTTTTCAAACTCTCCTAAACTCGCCAATTAGGTTGCCGCAGTGGTAGCCCCTAATCTGCGAGTTTAGAAGAGTATCTTCAACCTTCAAACTTGCAGCATGGTCGACTCGCGGATTAGGTCGCCAAAGTGGGACAGCCCCTTTACCAGTGACCACCTACGAGCTTGTGGCGAGCGCAAACACTCCTAAACTCGCAAATAAGGTCGCCATAGTGGGACAAGCCCTTGAGATACAACACCTTCTACTTATAAAGGTCTATAATAAGACATTGGAAAGCATGGACTCCCACCCACATCTCAGGAGCATTGGTCCACAAAAGGCACATACCGATAGTGCAATTCACCATCTCCTTTGATGTACCAGCAGAGCCTTTGCACCAGGCAGCATTTGAAGTTGGATGCAATGATCGTTTGGTGATAGAAGACTTTAATCTTCGCTCTTTTGCAGTCAGTATCTCAACGTGTACAACTCAAACATGCCAATTGCATTTCTTACTTTTATCCCTGCCATTGAATCTTCCGTCATGTCTGGAAGTTCAATTGCCACGACAACTGCTGGTCGCTGCCAGCTTCCTCTGAAGGACCTGACCCGGCCTCGAGTCTTGGACCTCAACCGACTCTCTCGCTCCATGTTTCCGAGTGCGCCCGAGTCCTCCCGACTCCCGCCTGCCTTCGGCTTCCTCGCCGAGTCCAGCCCGAGCCCCGTCCGAGGGCGGCCGAAAGTTCCCGAAGGCGTTGCGGAAGTGCGGCGCTCGGGCGCGTGTTCGGGGCTCGGTCGCTGTGGCAGAGCGGAGTTTCCTGACACAGGGAGGCGGGCGGGCGGGCAGGGGGGGACATACAACAAAAATGGGAAACTCTTGTCGAAAGCGGCTGCGTTTCTTTTAGCCGGGTTCCCCTCTCACCCCCTTCGCTGTCCCCGCATCTCAAACTGATGGGTATGTATAGTATTTTATGTTGTTTGATTTAAGAAAGCTCTGTTTTAATTGCCCCGTCCGGCCTCACAAAATCTCAATCAGGTTTAGGCCACTGTCCTTCTTTAAAAACAGACAAAGTTTAAATGTAACCAATCTTTAAGTCTCTTTTCGTACCTGAGCATGCGTTGTAGAACTAAGCAAATTCTTCTGTGCAATTATAATTTATTATTGGTTTTATTGTATTATTATAATAATAATCGCACAGAATGTATCTCAACCTCATTGCAGCAATCCTCCCTGCTTGCATTTACCCCTTTTTTTAAAAAAAAGGCAGGGTTGGATTCTTAATAGTAATACTACATCCAATACTGGATGTTATGTTTACTTAGAATTCACAGATCTTTGCAGAAAAGCTGACCACATGAATATTTGAATTCGGTAACAGATTGCAATATTTTCAGGTGTTTGCACTGAAGATATGATAACCTGTAATTTTCAGATTTTGCATTGCCAGAAACAGTGATTTGCAATATGAAGATTTTATATTTTGGGCATATTTTGATTACTTGTATCTGCTAAGAAAATCAAATATTGTAAATGAAAACATTAATCTTTAAGCGTATTATTGTGATAAATATAGATTTTAAGTTGCATTTATATTTGATTGTATTCTAGCATAAACCTAAATAGTTTATTTCTACAATCAACAATCAACTATATGCAGTAACAATCTACAAAACGGTAATTCACTAGATTTACTGGAATAATGAACATTGATTAATTGTCAGTCATGCTAATTGCTAACTTTTTCCACATTATCTGGCAAAGTAGAAGTAGTTTATTATTATCATTCAATATCAGTTGATCTGCCTTTTTGGTTTGCTGTCAATGTACAATGTAGATGACACTTGAGAAGGTTATATTTTTTTCAGGTGATGTGCTTAAAGCAGGAATAAGCATTCATAAACAGGCTTGATAATTGACATCAATAAGAAATAAAAAAGAGATATTTGAATCAGTGTGAATAGATTTGAACAGTGACTTTTACTGCACAGACCTGAAACAATTTCAGCCATCTCACAATCCTCTTTGCATATAGTTCTGTTTTCTTGCCTTCACCCCTTAATGTCTCCAATTTGAAATAGCTGTTAATTATTGAGTAATTGCAAATTATTGTTAAAACTTCACTGCATCTAAATCAAATTCTGTTGTTGAATACCACATTTTCCTCAGTAATTGATGGGATGACTTTTTTCAATGTACCTTAACACCACTTGACAATCATGCACTTGATCATCTTATACAGCATGGCTCTGCCAGTCATTTAGTTTTTGATCATGTAAAGAGAAAATGCTTTAGTCTTTTGGAAAAGAAACCCATTACACAATCATACTAGGGAAATATTTCTCCAAATAATTTTCCTGTTACTTATTTTGAGGGCCAATCTATTAAAACCAGTTATTCATAAATGATGATGGACCTTTTAGTGTGATCACTTTCTGTACCCAAGTCCTGCATCCCTGATATTTAACGACCAAACACCAGTAATGGTGAAGTACACGCATACAATTTGTTTCTGGTGAGGTCATGGTGACAAAGTACAAAAAGTAGCTAGTGTGATTACTTTACTCAGGGACTTGTGTCCGATTGCCTAGGGTGTGTTTGACAATACACTGTTGATGTATAACACTCTGCCAATAACTGCAGGAGGGACATGCAAGATTCTCTCAGTAAAACTCAGTTTCAGCCTTCATTATTATTAAAAGCTATCATTTTCTGTGATATAATTGCCAGATGTGATTTGGAACAAGGTGATTGAATATCTCACCAGAAATAAAATTTGGGTGTTAATATTGCTGTCATTTGGGCATGTTAGATGCCAGGGATGCAGTACTGGGCTATGAAAAGTTATACACTTAAGTCCATCAATCTCAATTACCTCTATTGGGACCATGCTCAAAATTAGTTGGTGCAAATGAACCAAGCCATGAAGATTCTTCTGATTGTGATCAGTAATTCTGGTATAAATCGTGCCAAGTTCTACCTTTCGTCTGTGTTTTCACAAACTATTGACGTATGACAAAATGTAAAATGTGCCATGAGCCAATAATATTTTGCACCAGAAGTTTTTTAAAAATTGTAATTTGCTTAAAATGACGACATGGTGATGCAAGCGGTAAAGTTGCGGCCTTACAGTGGCTAAGTCCCAGGTTCTATCCTGACTAGGTGCTGTCTATATGGAGTTTGTATGTTCGCCCCGTGACCTGCGTGGGGTTTCCCCAGGAGCTCCAGTTTCCTCTCACACTCCAAAGATGTACCTGTTTGTAGGTTAATTGGTTTGGTTTGACACATGGAACAGCGGATACAGTAGTTGAAGTTGGAGGAGGTGCAAGTGAAACTGCCTCACCTGAAAAGACTGTTGGAGTCCTTGGATGGAGTCGAAGGGGGGGGGGGGGGGGGGGGGGGGTAAAGGTACAGGTGTTGCATCTCCTGCGGTTGCAGGGGAAAGTACCTGGGGAGGGGGTGGTTTGGGTGGGAAGGAACGAGTTGACCAGGGAATTGCGGAGGGAACGGTCTCTTCAGAGAGGGGTGGAGATGGGAACATGTGGCCAGCAGTGGGATTCCATTGGAGGTGGTGAAAATGTTGGAGGATTATACGTTGAATGCAACGGCTGATGCGGTGGAAGGTGAGGACAAGGGGGACTCTGTCCTTGTTATGAATGGGGGAGAGGGGCAGAAAGAACAGAGCTGCAGGATATAGAGGAGACCCTAGTGAGAGCCTCATCTATAATCAAAGAGGGGAAGCCCCCGTTCCCTAAAGAATGAGGACATCTTCGATGATCCGGTATGGAAGGCCTCATCCTGGGCGCAGATGTGGCGTAGACGGAGGAATTGGGAGTAGGGGATAGAGTCTTTACTGGAAGCAGGGTGGTCTCGATAGCGATGGAAGTCAGCGGGTTTGTATTAGATGTCAGTCAATTGTCTCCTGTGATGGGGACGGTGAGATCTAGAAATAGTAGGGAGATGTCGGAGATGGTCCAAGTGAATTTGAGTGCAGGTTGGAAATTAGTCGTGAATTTGATGAAATCAGTGCGTTCTGCATTTGTGCAGGAGGTAGCACCAATGCAGTCGTCAATGCAGCGGAGGTAGAGTTCTGGGATTGGGCCAGTGCATGCTTGGAACAGTGATGGTTTGATGTACCCTACAAAGATGCAGGCATAGCTGGGGCCCATGCGAATGCCCATATCTACGCCTTGGATTTGGAGGAATTGGGAGGAGTCAAAGGAGAAGTTGTTAAGGGTAAGGACCAGCTCTGCTAGGCGGAGGAGAGTGTTAGTGTTAATATTGGCTAAATAAAATGTCACAAAATGGAGGATCTTTGTATTTTCAGGGCCAGTTTGGCCTCTTTCTGTGAGCTGCAAGCTGGGAGTCACAGCTCCAAGGAATCTGGACACTAGATGGAAGTTGAAAATAAGGTGAGGTCCAGATGTCCTTCCTTTTGTTAATATGTATGAGGGTTTTGCAGAAGAGCTGAGCAGGTCTGCAAATGCATGATTAGGATTGGTTATAGAGGGGGCTGTATAAAGGTACTAGACTAAGTGTTCACAGGGTGCAAGGGCTCCAAATTCAAGTGCAGTTTCTTACCATTTCAAGCAGGGTGCAAGGCCACCAAATTCAGGTGCAGTTTCCTACAACTTCAAGCAGGGTGCAAGGCCACCGAATTCAAGTTCAGTTTCCTACCACTTCAAGCAGGGTGCAAAGCCACCAAATTCAAGTGCAGTTTCCGACCACTTCCAGCAGTGTGCAAGGCCACCGAATTCAAGTGCAGTTTCATACCATTTCACTCCAACCACCAACAACCATTTGCTGTGCTTTGCGCATGTTGGATGCCAGGGATGCTTCTTTCGCTTCCCCCATCTTGCAGAGACTGACTGAGGCAATCAACACCTGGTTTTATAGTCCCTCCGGAAGGGGCGTGGCCTTCAGGAGAGAGAATCTCAACATTTTTTAAACAATAATAACTCTTTTATTTTTCATCGATGGGAAAAATCATCTTGTCCTGCGCAGCAGAGGGGGACTCTGAGTAAGATGGCTAAAAATCACAGCCGTAAATGGCAGCGTTTTTTCTAAAATCAATATGCAGAACAACAGGAAGTGGTCAAGATCAGACTTTTAGTGATATATAGATTGTTAATTATATTGCAGAGTGTTTGTGCTGTTATCTGATGATTGGTTAATGTGTGAAGCCTTGTTCAAATTGTTTATACAACCTGGGGGAAATGATTATTACTTTAGTTAACTGTCTTCCATCTAGAGGCTTCTGTGGAAACAATGTAATGGGGTACTTTGTGATTGGGTTAGGGAACTGTCAATAATATGTTTGGCTTGTAGGGACCAGAGCCGATCTTCCGGGAGAACACTTGGGACTGTGCTGGCTTGCTGGAGGTGTCTGCTCGCTGAAAGGCTTGGACGAGTAGAGACAAGGATCGGACCCGCGGTGGTTTGGTATTGTATAGGAAGTTTTTTTGTGCTTGGGAAGAATAAAGAATAGTTGATCCTGTGCTTGACTCAGTGTTTTACTGAACTAGACGAAGGGGGTAAGCTGTAGGAGCATAATTGCATTTGTAGACAGAAATTGGCTGATTCTGCAGCCGAGGAAGAAACGGAGGGTTTTAAGACCTTCCTCGTGGGGGATAGAGGTGTAGGGTGACTGAACATCCATCCACCCATAGTAAAAATGAGGGAGTGGGGGCCTGGAAAACGGAGTCAATGAAGAGACGAAGAGTGTGTGAGGTGTCTTGGACATGGGTAGGGAGGGATTGGACCAGGGGGGATAGGATGGAGTCGAGGTATGTGGAAATTAATTCAGTGGGACATGAACAAGTGGAAACAATGGGTCTGCCAGGGCAGTTCTGTTTGTGGATTTTAGGGCCGTGCGAGGCTGGGGAACGATAAGGTTGGAGGCTTTAAAGGGCAGAGAGATGGAAGTAACAAAATCAGAAATGGTGTGTGATATTAAGGTCTGGTGCTCGTCTGTGGGATCATGGTCCAATGATAGGTAGAAGGAGGTGTCTGAGAGTTGTTGCCTGGCCTCAGTCCGGTATCAAACTACCACAACAACTCCCTTGTCGGCGGATTTGATTATCAAGTTGAGGTTGCTGCAGAGTGAACGGAGGGCTGTACGTTCAAGGGGGAGAATCTCGAGTAAGTAAGTGAAGTGGAAAAGTTGAGGCGGTTGATGTCCCTCCAGTTGGAAATGAAAAGGCCTAAATAATAGGCCTGTCCCACTTGGGCGACTCTTTATGCAACTACCAGGGACTAGTTTTATTGGAATTCACCTACGACACCTGGCGACAACCAACGACCACCCATGACAACCTACGACAACATCTACATCAACCTACGACAGTATAAATTGTTGCCACTGTTGCCGAAAATCAAGAGACTGATGCTTACTCAGAAGAAGCTGTACTTAAACCTGGTGGTCATGTTTTTCAGGCTCCTGTATCTTCTTGGGTGTGGGACTTTGAAATTGTTGGCTGCATTTTTGAGGCAGCACTTTCAATTGGTACCTTCGATGGTGGGGAGGTCAGTTCCTATGATGGACAGGCAATCTCTGCCTTTTGTAGTTGTCTTAATTCCTGTGTGTTGCTGGAGTTGCTGAACCAAGCTTCAAATTTAATTGGTTAGTTATTATTGCCTTGTGAATCTGCGAAGACAAAGAAAAAGGTTGAAGTTTGCTTTGCTGAATCTGTCACTCACAAATGCACCCTTGCCTGAAGCTAGAAGCTAGAAAAAGGCGCTGTTCAATTGGATTCTCACAGTGGTAAAGGAAATATAATTTGTTGAGTTATTGAAGTACTTTTTTTAATAGTCCATTGTTGCTTCAGTGTAGTTTTACATTGGTTAGTCTGGTCAACCTCAAACCCAAATGATATGTTAACTCATGACATTTTATTAAATAGCCTTTGAATAAGACTCAATGAAATATTTTTGTACATCACCCACACCTGCGAGCCACTTTTACAGATGTTGCTTCAAAATCCACCTCGGGTTTTTATTTCCCTTAGTCCCTTAGTAAATTTAAACTGGCAAATGGATTGAAGTGAGCAAGGTAAAAATAGGTTTTAAAAATCTTTCCTGCTACAGATTCAAAACATTTGACAGATCATTGAAGCAAATAAAATGTTTTCCAGAGCTGTGATTGTTTTGAGATATGCCCATCTATGATTATGAGAGAGAGAGATCACTTTGCATTGACCTAGTCATTGCATTTGGATGTAGCACGGTCACTGTTAGCTCACTTGACCTTGCTTAATTCTCTCTGAACATCTGGGGATTTGTTTTAGAGATACAGCGTGGAAACGGGTCCACCCAGTCCGCGCTGACCAATGGGCACCTGTTCACAAGCTCTATCCTACACATTGGGGACAATGTAACAGAAGCCAATTAACGTGCAAACTTGCACGTCTTTGGAATGTGAGAGGAAACTGGAGAACCCAGAATAAACCCACGCAGTCACAGAAAAAAAAACTTCATACAGTCATCATCGTAGTCAAGATCAATGTAACACCTGTCCGTTTTACCTTCTCCCTTGTATCCATCCAAGAACTGCAGCAGCCCTTCGAGGTGAGGCAGAGGTTCGCATGCTCCTCTAGTAACCCCATCTGCTGCATTCTGTGCTCCCAATATGGCTTCCTTTTATATTGGCGAGACCAAGCTTAGACTAGGCGACTGTTTCACAGAACATTTACGCTCAGAACACCAAAGCCTGTTGGATCTCCTGGTTGCTAAGCATCTTAACCTCCTTTCCCATTCCCATATTGACCTTTCTGTCCTGGGCCACCTCCATTGCCAGTGTGAGGCCACCGCTGCAAGGAGGAGCAGTAACTCATATTCTGCTTGGGTAGCTTACAACCTAATGGTATGAACATTAAATTCCCCAATTTTAACCGACAACCAACCTCACCCCCTTTTTCCGCTCATTTCCCTGTGTCCTGGATGTGCACCCATTTCTACCCAAATCCTGCCCCCAATCCCTTCTTCTGGCTTCACATTCCAAGCCTCTTCTCTCCTTATTCCACTGCATTTTGTCTTTTCATGTCTGGCCTTTATCCAACCATAATCGAATCAAACCCCTCCTTCACATGTATCTACCTATCACTTGCCGCTCCCTCTTCTCTTCCAACTTTATCCCTCCTCTATACAATCCTATAGAAATCTGAAGAAGTATCCTGACCCGAAATGTGGCCTATCCATATTCTCCAGAGATGCTACCTGATAAATTACTCCTTACTCCAGCACTTTGTCTTTATTTTTTTGTAAACCAGCAACTGCAGTTCTTTGCATATGAAAGAACTGCAGATGCTGGTAAAATCAAAGATAGACACAAAATGTTGGAGTAACACAGCGGGTGGGGCAGCAACTATGAAGAGAAGGAATGGGCAGTTCCTCATTGCCTACGTTACCATTGTTATTTTCTTCATCAATATCCTGGGGTTACCATTGAACATATTCTTTCATCATAGTGTTTAAATTCTGGAACTCTTGACGTAAGAACATTATGGGAGTATCTTTGTGAGAAGGAACGAAACCACTTGAAGTGGATCACCGCAATCTTTTCAAGGGGTGTAAAATGTCATACTTGACAGCGAAGCCAGTATCCTAAGAAGTTAATTTTAGAGAAACATTTTCTGTTAAGCACTATTAAGATCCATACTTCCAGATCTGTTACGAGAGTTATACAGCATAGAAAATTACAACATCTTTGGTCCCCAATGTCTGTGCCAAACATGATGTCAAGATAAACTAATCTCATCTGCATGCATATGATACTTCCATTCCCAGCATATCCAAAAAGTCTCTTAAACGCCACTATTGCATATCTGCCTCCCATCATGGTCCCAGAGCTCTGCAGCAAGGAAACAGGCTCTCCGGCCAATCTTGTCCATGCCGACTAAATTGCTTAACCGAGGGAGACCCACTTGCTTGTGCACACCTTTTCTATCCACGTATTTGCCTGGGTGACATTTAAATGTTGTAAGTGTACCATTCTCCACCACTTTCTCTGGCAAGTTGTTCCATATTCAGACAACAGTAAGAATAGTTGCCCCTTTTATTCTTTCCCTCTCACCTTAAACTTGTGCCTCTAGTTTAGGACTCTCCTACTCTTGAGGAAATAACTGTGGTGTTCACATTATCTATGCCCTTCATAACCCATGAGAACACTGCTAAGGCAACCAAGATGGTGTAGTGCCAGTAATATGTTTGTGGCTGCAGCAGTCAGTACTCTAGAAGCTATCCTAAGACACCACATGTATAAATTCATTTGCAGGATAAATGACTCTAAAAATGTGCTTATTGTGGCCTTGACAAACATAAGGGTTAGCACTACACGCTACGAATCCCAGTTGTGGAGACACTGGTATCGTCGTCTCGTACGACATTGACCATTTTTTACTCTGGATTTTTAACTTAAGTATTGTGGGGTTTTTTTTTAATATATAAATTATGATGTTTTTTATGTGATTTACCATGATTTTATATATATTTATGATATTTGAGATGCAATGCATTTTTAATGTAATGTTGCCCCTTGTCTGGACCTTGAGTCCGTAATAAAGTTATTATTATTATCATAACTCTCCCCTCAGAATTCACACACCAGGGAATAAAGACCGTGCCTATCCAGCTTCTCACTATGACTCAAACTTGTATTTACAATTTCAGCTTAATACAATATTTTTTTTTTGCTTTTAGACTGGTGGTATCTTTTTTTAACCATTGATGTATAGGTCAGCTTTCTACAGGTGTCATCTCTTTTAAGATGCAGTGACATTCACAAAGGAAGCTAATCATACTATAATTACTGAACCAATTAATAATGATCCTGTGAGAAATTAAAATCCTTACATCTAATCTTTTGCCATGTTTCTAGATTAATAGGCTACGATAAACGACTGGCCAAAAAAAAGCAAAGGAAAGTGTGTGGGCATGTAAGAGAAAATAAATTGTGACGTTATAGGGAAATAAAAGTGGGGTTTAGGATTTATGTAACTACTCCACTGGGAAGCAGCATTGACCTGAACACCAAAAGACCTCCTTCTGTGTTATGGTAAGCAAACTGAGTAATTTATATAGTGGTCAAAATGACCAATTTTGGTAGAATATGTAGTAAGCTGTTAAATAATGTGCAAGTGGTACGCCGTGAGTCACAGAGCATAGAAAGGTACAGCACAGAACTGGCCCTTTGGCCCACAATGTTTGAGCCGTACATGATGGCTATGATCATCCCAATTGTCCTCTACTTAACTTGGTTTAGATAATTATGTGAATGTGATACATAATATGCATTACTTCTAGTTCTAGAAAAGGTGAATGCATTAAAGGCTCAAGGCTTGATGAATCTAAACGAAACAAAGTAAATTATCTTCTGTTTACATGTTCATACCTTTTTAAAAAAAAAAATTATAATATTTCTCATAGTTATGTTTTTTTTTAATCCATTACCTACTATGACAACATTTAAAAGACATTTGTATAGTTATGTGGATAGGAAAGATTTAGAGGGATACGGGCAAAGCACGGGTGGTTGGGACTAGTGTTGATGCAGCTTCTTGGTTGGCAAGGGTAAGTTGGGCCAAAGGACCTTTTTCCCTGCTGTATGAGTCTATGACATTAATGGAATTACTAAATCAATGGCTGCATGGCATTCAAAATCTTGGCTAACATACCAAAGGGTAATGCAAGGTTCATAATTCATTTTTTTTCAGTTTGCTCACTAATGTTTCCAAGTACGGACCTGTTTAAAACCTTATTAAGAAGCGTAATAATAAGACATATAATTTGTCTTGTGTTGGCTTTTGCACCAGACTTCACTAGAGTTCCTAGTGTCAAGCTACAAATGTCACAAGGAAGAAATACTTAGCTATTTTCCCTGAGCAGAGAATAGTGCATCTAAAAGGAGTGTCCTCCTTTCATCAGCTTTTAACAGTTGATTAATATGACCAGCTGCTGAAAGGAATTGGTCTTTCCCATGTGAAACCTTGTTTCTTTCAGCCATTTACCTGTTTTACACATTCATAGGAACTCATTGGCATTCTGCTGGATTGCATCACTCTATCAGCAAAGGCAAAAGTGGAAAAGTGCACACGCACATGCACCCCACGCCTCCGGAAACATACGTGCACCAAAATAAGATCATGGACACACCTGGTGTGAACGGATGTTTCCCCAGATAATACTTGGAGTGGTGCATAAAACTAAGGAAATTGCTTTCAAAAGCAGTGACACAATATTTTTAATTGATATGTTTCATTTTATGAATCACTGATGAGACACCGTTAAAATCCTGCTCCTGTAGTGTGCGTTTTGATATGGCACTGTAAATGGTCATTGTGCTCTTTAGAACTCTGCAGCGAAGGAGCAATCAGGCAAGGAAAGCGGAAAGGAAATTAGATTGATTAGTTTCATGAATTTTATCTTATTTTAGATGTATGTTTAATGTACCAGTTCTGTATGGTGTGGTTTCTTTAGTACGACAGAGAGAGTAATATTCCAGTGATTTAAGTTTAAAAGACCTTATTTGCTGTTGGGGTGTTTATGCAGAATCATAACAGGTCTATAGGAATGTTGCCAATGTTTCATGTCCTTTATGTCAATAAAGGCAGCTTGTGATATATTTTAAATTGAGCAACTGTAACTACATTTATTAAAGCACCAGACCAGCAGTGATTTTGTGGAACGTGCTCCTTTCTTGATAAAATTCTCTGGGATCTTCGGGTATCGATTCTTTTTAATTATGTGAATCTCTGCCGTGGTGTCAATCTCCACAAGGACTCCCCCTTCAAAAGAGTGAAGAGTTTATACTAAAGGACCTTCCTATTCAGTAACTCTGGGGGCTTTTATGGCTGGAGTGAAGGACACTTTTTCTTGCATACATTTATGATTTCATTTTATGAAGACTTTATGAACATGGGATGATGTAGCTACCATGCATTGACTCAATATCACCCTTGGCTTACTCGATGATCTCTAATTTCTAAGAAAATCACAGGTTCAAGGCAGCCTCCATACAAATGCCCTGCAGCCTTGTAATAGCATGTCAGATGAAGGTGGCATCTTTAAGATTAAGAAATGGAACGCTGGTCTAATTGCTCTTGTCAACCATTCCGAGTGAATATTGGTTCCTGTGCCTCCGTACTCCGACTGTATTTTATCAACTGTTTGGTTCTCAAAGATATCCTGAGGTCATGATAGGTACTTCATAACTGAAGGCTCGCTTCATTCCTTGATTCATTGAGCCAATAATCATCAGGTGTAGTGCTGACAGAGAAGATTTAAGCAGCTGTAAGTTCCAAGAGAATTATTTAATTCATTTAAGATTTGATAACAATCTGGCACAGCAGATTGTCCTATCTGGGACACATGACTAAACTATCTTGACTTGAGATATTGCTGGTATCTCACAGCTAGGTTTTGCTCACTTTATAGTGACAAACTTTAGTTTTTAATTTTATTTACTTATTGTAGATCCATATCCCATATGTTTTAATCTGAAATAAGTTGCCTATTACCAAAATTACTCTTAATGGAACTACACATTTGATGTAAACAGATGGCATTGGCACCTGAGTATGAAGAAACAGTTGGACTTGTTTGTCAGGTATTAAAGTCCCTTTGCATTCTGCCAATTGATCTTCAAAACATGATATTTTGTTGTGGAATATTCTCTCAGTTGGGTTGATCCTTTTTGGCATTATTCTCATAAAATTCACAAAACCTGCCTCCAACTCAAAACCAGTGATTTTGAGAATAACTTAATTACCATTGTATTTTCCAGTAAATTGTCAATCAGTCGGTCCTGCAAGGCATATTGGAAGGATTGGAAAATTCCAAAGGATTAACTTGCCTTCTATTGTTTTGTCCTTCCTAATAAATACTTGTAATGCTGCACATAATATTGCTGGCTGTAATTTGTGGGCATTTACTTAATTCGAAGTCATTCTAAGTTAGGAGGCTTAGAGATACAGGATGGAAACAGACCCTTCGCCCCACCGAGTCCATCCGTTTTGCTGGACCAACAGAGCTCAGAGCCTTGGGAGGCCGAGGAAGCGGTCAGCTGTGGAAGACAGCTATGGGAATGGATCTGCTGTCTCTGCTGGGCTGGAGTTCCAGAGCCCTGGCCGCAGCTGCCAAATTCGACCTGCCGGTTGGCCACAGTAGTCAGCTGTGGGAACCTACTTGCCAGCTCCAGCTGGGCTAGAGCTCCAGTGTCCCAGCCGTAGGGGGCAAATTCAAACTGCTGATCAGCGTGGATGTCCCGATGAGGTTGAGATACCCGGGGGACATTTTCGGGATCATTCTGGGGGAATTTCTAGTGCACTCTCATAATTTAGGCTGGATTAAAGGAGGAGTCATACCACCAGTTACCAGAAAATTGGTGGTGGACCTGTATTACTGCATCAGGAAAGAGTGAGGACATGGGATTTGACTTGCTGCCCAAGTGATTCATAAACATCAAGACAGACTGGTCAGTCTTGAGTGGCTTGTTTTGGTATCGTAAAATTGAATTGCAGTTGAATAAAGGGGACTATGGGGCCATGAGGGAGGCTGGCCAAAGTTGACTGGAAAGATACCCCAGCAGGGATGACAGTGGAACAAAAATGGCAGGTGTTTCTTGGAATAATACAGAAAGTGCAGGATCAGTTCATTCCTAGGAGGAAGAAAGATTCCAAGGGGAGAAAGGGACGACCGTAGCTGACAAGGAATGTCAGGGACAGTATAAAAATTAAAGTGAAGAAGTACAACATAGCAAAGATGAGCGGGAAGCAAGAGGATTGGGTAATGTTTAAAGAACAACAGAAGTTAACCAAAGAGACAATACGGGGAGAAAAGATGAGGTACGAAGGTAAGCTGGCCAAGAATATAAAGCAGGATAGTAAAAGCTTCTTTAGGTATGTGAAGAGGAAGAGGAACCCTTGAAAATCGAAAAGGGTGAATTTATTATGGGGAACAAAGAAATGGCAGATGAGTTGAACAGGTACTTTGGATCTGTCTTCACTAAGGAGGACACAAACAATCTTCCTGATATAGCAGTGGCCAGAGGATCTGGGGTGACAGAGGAACTGAAGGAAATCCACATTAGGCAGGAAATGGTGTTGGATAGACTGATGGGACTGAAGGCTGATAAATCCCCAGGGCCTGATGGTCTGCATCCCAGGGTACTAAAGGAAGTGGCTCTAGAAATTATAGATGCATTGGTGATAAGTTTCCAATGTTCTATAGACTCAGGATCAGTTCCTGTAGATTGGAGGGTAGCTAATGATATCTCACTTTTTAAGAAAGGCGGGAGAGAGAAAATGGGGAATTATAGACCAGTTAGACTGACATCGGTGGTGGGGAAGATACTGGAGTCAATTACAAAAGATGAGATAGCCGCACATTTGGATAGCAGTAACAGGATCAGTCCAAGTCAGCATGGATTTACAAAGGGGAAATCATGCCTAACTAATGTTCTGGAATTATTTGAAGATTTAACTAGGAAAATGGACAAGGGAGAGCCAGTGGATGTAGTGTACCTGGAATTTCAGAAAGCATTTGATAAGGTCCCACATAGGATATTAGTGGGCAAAATTAGGGCACGTGGTATTGGGGGTAGAGCGCTGACATGGATAGAGAAGTGGTTGGCTGACAGGAAACAAAGAGTAGGGATTAACGGGTCCCTTTCAGAATGGCAGGCAGTGACTAGTGGGGTACCGCAAGGCTTGGAGCTGGGACCGCAGCTATTTACAATATTCATCAATGATTTGGATGAAGGGATTCAAAATAACATTAGCAAATTTGCAGAGGACACAAAACTGGGTGGCAGTGTGAACTGTGAGGAGGATGCTATGAGAATGCAGGGTGACTTGGACAGGTTGGGGGAGTGGGCAGACGCATGGCAGATGAAATTTAATGCGGATAAATGTGAGGTTACCCACTGTGGTAGCAAAAACAGGAAGGCAGATTACTATCTAAATGGCATCAAGTTGGGAAAAGGGGAAGTACAACGGGATCTGGGGGTCCTTGTACATCAGTCTATGAAAGTAAGCATGCAGGCAGTGAAGAAAGCGAATGGCATGTTGGCCTTTATAACAAGAGGAATCGAATATAGGAGCAAAGAGGTCCTTCTGCAGTAGTACAGAGCCTTAGTGAGACCACACCTGGAGTATTGTGTGCGGTTTTGGTCCCCTAATTTGAGGAAGGACATTCTTCCTATTGAGGGAGTGCAGCGTAGGTTTACAAGGTTAATTCCCGGGATGGCGGGACTGACATATGCAGAGAGAATGGAGCAGCTGGGCTTGTACACTGGAATTTAGAAGGATGAGAGGGCATCTCATTGAAACATATAAGATTGTTAAGGGCTTGGACACACTAGAGGCAGGAAACATGTTCCCGATGTTGGGGGAGTCCAGAACCAAGGGCCACAGATTCAGAATAAGGAGTAAGCCGTTTAGAACGGAGACGAGGAAACACTTTTTCTCACAGAGAGTGGTGAGTCTGTGGAATTCTCTGCCTCAGAGGGCGGTGGAGGCAGGTTCTCTGGATGCTTTCAAGAGCGAGCTAGATAGTGCTCTTAAAAAATAGCGGAGTCAGGGGATATGGGAAGAAGGCAGGAACGGGATACTGATTGGGGATGATCATCCATGATCACATTGAATGGCGGTGCTGACTCGAAGGGCCAAATAGCCTACTCCTGCACCTATTGTCTATTGTAAAGTGTGTAATTCTCTGTAGGTGACATGTATAAACCACTCATGGCTTGACACTAATTGCTCAATTACATTAAAGTCATATTACAGCATAATTTTGTATGCTTGAACAGTGATAACTATCTGCAGTACAATTATAAATGATGGTCTTTCAGAATTCAGCTTTGTCTTCTGCAATTATCAGGAGCTGTCTAACATGGGGGTAAAATACAAGTGAGTTCATTGATGGCAGTAGAAGTGGGAGCAATTTGAGTAGATGAATTTGGACTCTCAAACAAGTATGTGGCACAACATTTGAAGCACATCTGCTTAAGAGTGATGTATTTTTATCCATTCACTCAAATGAAAACAATAACTATATTACACGCATAGTTGAGAAACGGGAGATTTTGCACCTTCAAATTTATGCTATATTAAGTTAGACATTTCTGCAGTAATAATGCAGTACTTTTGATTTTTTTACTTACAATAATGACTCGAGTTTAGATATTTTTTCTAGTCTTCAATTCCAGGAATATTTATAACTGTTAAATTGGGCAAATTGGAGAAACAGCACCTCATATTTCGCTTACACCCAGCGGTATGAACATTCACTTCTCTAACTTCAAATAACACTTGCTTTCCTTCCCTCTCCATCCCTCCACCTTCCCAGTTCTCAGTTTCCCAGCGCTGAGTTTCTCCGGCCTTTTGTGTACCGTCGATTCTCCAGCATCTGCAGTTCCTTCTTTAACATCTTGTTCCCTATTGCTTTTCCATTGACTTAACACAAAAGCTGTGATCGAGAACAGTCAAAAGCCCATAACTTTCTTAAAAATTAAGAGAACTGAATAAAATTTCAGTTATTATAGATTGAAGAATTCTGAAACAAATATGAAACAATCTTGGGCACACAAAAGGCTGGAGAAACTCAGTGGATGCAGCAGCATCTAAGGAGCAAAGGAGATAGGCGACGTGTCGGGTCGAGACCCTTCTTCAGACTGGTCAGGGATCAGGGAAACAAGAGATATAGACGGTGCCTATCCTAGCCAATTCCTGTCTCATACCATCAAAGTCTCCTTTCTTTAGGTTCAGGACCCTACTCTCCAAATTAACTGTGTCACTTTCCACCCTAATGCAGAATTCCACAATATTATGATCACTGTTGCCCAAGGGGCTTTGCACAACAAGATTACTAACTAATCCTTCCTCTTTACACAATACCCAGTCTAGGATGGCCTCTAGTTGGTTCTTCTACATATTGGTTTAAAAAACCATCCTGTATACATTCCAGGAAAACCTTCTCCTCAACGCTGCTACCAATTTGGTTGGCCCAATCTATATATCGATTAAAGTCATCGCTGATAACTACTGTACCTTTGCTACAGGCATCCCTAGTTTCCTGTTTGATGCTATCCCCAACCTCCCTACTGCTGCTGGGTGGTCTGTATACAACTCCAACAAGTGTTTTGTGCCCTTGGCTATTTTGCAGTTCTACTCATACCGATTCTACAGCATCCAAGCTAATGTCTCTCCTTGCCATTGCATTAATCTCCTCTTTTACTAGCAATGCCACTGCACCTCCTCTTCCTTTCTGTCTATCCTCCCTGAATATTGTATACCCTTGCATGTTTAGCTCCCAGCCTTGGTCACCCTGGAGCCATGTTTCCGTAATTCCAACTATATCATATTCATTAACTACTAACTGCACATTAAATTCATCCACCTTATTACGAATGCTCCTCGTATTAAGGCACAAATCTTTCAGATTTGTTTTTCTTCTCTCCCTTCTACCTTTTGCCTGTCCTCTTTTTATGTCCTTCTGTCTCCCATCCCCCTGCCCTGTTAGTTTAAACGTGACCTTTCCTCCACCCTCTTTCCCATTAACTGCATGCATACGCTTCCACGTTGTTAACTCCACCCCACCCCCACTGCTTATTTTAACCCCATCCGTGTAGCACAGGCAAACCTGCCCTTCCTCTTCCTCTGCATCTTTCTTCATTTGGGCTGCTTGCTCTGGAGTTATTCTCACTCACCTGGCAGGCAAGCCTCTCAATCAGAACTGCAGACCCAATGGATTATGAAATGCCACAGTGCATGAGGACCTGACACTTGGGTTTTCCATTTAGAAGTCTGCCCTTCCCTCATTCTTCCTATGTTGCTTAGCCCAGCGAATATCTAGGTTTAAGAATTTCTGCGTATTTATTCTGTATGGTTGTCTCTTTATGTGCAAACAAATTTAACCCAAGTTATTTCTTCTGAAAAATATGACTATGATCATTATTGTCAGATACTGATTTCTCAAAATTGAAGGGTTTTACTGAGTGTAGAAAAACCGGGAAAGAATCTGCAGAGTTTATTTTGCACTTTTTCAAGTTGAGTTATTTAGAACAAATGAATTGACAGCAAACAAATGAGTTTATACATGCATCTAAACACGGGTCTTGCAGTGTAGAATGTTTTACCATAGTTGGTAGACTTTTTCAAGAGAAAGTACCATATGGTGGTGATGATGGTATCCAACTAGCATTGAAGAAATTATACGTTTCAAGGCCACCCTGCCAAATTAAGTTTAATACATCTGTTAGCTTTGTGGACTTGCAATCTAGAAAATTACCATGGATGTGGTTGTAATTGAATTAGCTCAGCAGCTGAACATATGGGAGATCTTGACCATGGGACTTCAAGGTTTCAAGGTCAGTTTATTGTCACATGTACCAACCAATTAAGGTACAGTGAAATTTGAGTTACCATACAGCCATACTAAGTGAAAAGCAACAAGACACACAACCACTTAAAAGTAAACTAAGCATCCACCACAGTGGATTCCATATTCCTCACTGTGATGGAAGGTAATAAAGTTCAATCTTCTTCCTCTTTGTTCTCCTGCGGTCAGGGCAGTCAAACCATCCGCAGTCAGGGCGAGCAAAGCCCCCGTCAGGGTGATCGAAATTCCTGCGTTGGGGCGGTTGAAACTCTCTCAATGGCATGGAGCTCCCGAGTCGGCCTCTTCTTACCAAAGACCGTGGGCTTCACGATGTTAAAGTCCACAGGCCCCGCGGTTGGAGCTTCGATCCCCTGCAAAGGCATCGCAAGCTCCGTGATGTTAAAGTCCTGCAGACTCCCGCAGTTTGAAGCACCAGTTAGTCTCCAGGAAAGGCAGCCAACTCCACAATGGTAGGCCATGGTGGGAACGGGGTCTTGTGCATGTCCTCCATATTCCATACCTAAAGCTGCACCTGGACCTCTCAATCTGCAAACTAGCTTCGCTCTCCCCCCCCAACCTCACTCCGCCATCTACTTCCACCAATTTGTGTAAATTGCACATTTCCAGGAATCCTATCTGATTTTGCTACTCTCAACTTGTCTATTTTAGCAGTGAACTTAAATGAAATAAATGCTGGACCAAAACTGCCATCTGAAACGAGGAACTCTCTCAAGATCCCATGGCAAACGTTCTTCAGCATCAAACAGCCTTATAGAACATGGGCAGTTTAAGACTGAGGTGAGAAAAAACTTTTTCACCCAGAGAGTTGTGAATTCGTGGAATTCCCTGCCACAGAGGACAGTGGAGGCCAAATCACTGGATGAATTTAAGAGAGAGTTAGATAGAGCTCTAGGGGCTAGTGGAATCAAGGGATATGGGGAGAAAGCAGGCACAGGTTATTGATTTGGGACGATCAGCCATGATCACAATGAATATAGACAAAAATGCTGGAGAAACTCAGCGGGTGCGGCAGCATCTATGGAGCGAAGGAAACGTTTCGGGCCGAAACCCTTCTTCAGACTCATTTACCTTCAATTTTCCAGCATCTGCAGTTCCTTCTTGAACATGATCACAATGAATGGCGGTGCTGGCTCGAAGGGCCGAATGGCCTCCTCCTGTACCTATTTTCTATGTTTCTAAGGTGCACAATATGGCCACTTAATGTAATCCAGACCTGTCTCTGGTTGTTATTGTGGTGACCCAGATCAAACAGATGGACCATATCAAATCCTGCCTTTGGCACAAAAAGGTACGTTTGATCAGACCACACTATAGCTTATGAATTTCAGATTTAATTTGGAAATTGCTTCAGCCTTACCCAAAATATGGTGTCCCTTAGATCTTGGGAGGCAGTCTTGCACCTAATCATCTTTTTTTTGCTAGCTTCAGTGTGTCGTTAAACTTTAAAATTCTACGAAACCAACATTCGTATTTTATTTTCTGACCTTGACAGTTGGCTTATAGCCAACTGTTCCATCAGTTATTTTCTAACATTAAACATTTAACTAGTATTTGAATAGTGGATTTGCTCCTAATTACATAGATATAGCTACATATCTCTTGCTTGCTGGGTGACGAGCCAACAAATTAGTTTTATAATGTTAAAACGCTTTTAGGATTAGATAAAAATGCTATATAAAATGCAATCAATTTTATGTAGTCTATTAAAACTGAATATTGTTTATGATTAGTAATTTTTATTCCATCTATCTTTCCAGCTGTGATTAAAAACTTAATGTTGAATAAAAAAGAAAGCCCTAAGAATTGTCGCTCTCATCTGTAATCCTGTAAATCTTAATCTAGCTGTTTAAAAGCATTGCAGATTACTTTAAATGGGGAACAGTGGTAGATTGAATATGATTAAAAGAAAGAACTGCAGATACTAGAAAAATCGAAGGTCGACAAAAATGCAGGAGAAACTCGGCGGGCGAGGCAGCATCTATGGTGCGAAGGAATAGGTGACGTTTCGGGTCGAGACCCTTCTTCAGACTGAAGAAGGGTCTCAACCCGAAAAATCACCTATTCCTTCGCTCCATAGATGCTGCCTCACCCGCTGAGTTTCTCCTGCATTTTTGTCGACCTTCGATTTTTCTAGTATCTGCAGTTCTTTCTTTTAATCATATTCAATCTACCTTTTTGTCTACCTTAGATTGGATGTGAGTAAGCATTTGTACTCGCAAAGCTCAAAAAAATTAAAATCAATATTACTTCTTGCTAGGCATGGATGACTAAGCATTATCAATTTCCTCCACAATTTCTGGAATATATAAATTTCATTTGAGCTTGGTGACAATTTGGTGTAACTCTGGAAATTTAGGAACAAAAATTAGTGCGGTTCCAGTCATTCATTCTGAGTTTTATTTTTCAGATTCATTAGAGTGGATTTTAACAAGCGTGCTCAGAAGAACAGCTACAAGTTTGTTCCCTGCCATTAACGGACCTGATAGGCCCAAAACATTTTGTAGTCTCAAACAAACACAATTTGGCAGTGGGTCACCTAAGGAGTTATTAGGGCAATTGGCAGAAGCGTGGTCAAAAAGAGATATTTGGAGAGCAAAATCCCAGTATTTATACTTGCAAAGAGACCATTTTTGTGCAAATAACTCACAGGCTTCGAGGACTGGAAGTTATTGCAGGGTTAGAAAAGGACAAAATCATGGAGGATGTGAAAACAAGAAGGAAATTTTACGAAGTAAATGCAGATCGCCATGAATAGAGGAAGTATGGTGTGTGTTTGTCACAACTCAGAGTCTTGAATCACTCTACGAAGGATAGAATAAGGAAGGTCTGTCAACAGTGCATTAGAATAATGAATTTGAGGGGTACGAAATATAGATGAGGGTTTCGCCAACAGATGAACGAAGGTGTACAGTGGCTTGCAAAAGTATTCATACCCCTTGAACTTTTCCACATTTTGTCATGTTAAAACCACAAACATAAATGTATTTTATTGGGATTTTATGTGATAGACCAACACAAAGTGGCGCATAATTGTGAAGTGGAAGGAAAATGATACATTGTTTTCAATTTGTTTTACAACTAAAAAACTGAAAAGTGTGGCGTGCAAATGTATTCAGCCCCCTTTACCCTGATACCCCTAAATAAAACCCAGTGCAACCAATTGCCTTCAGAAGTCACCTAATTAGTAAACAGAGTCCACTTGTGTGTAATCTAATCTCAGTATAAATACAGCTGTTCTGTGAAGGCCTCAGAGGTTTGTTAGAGAACATTAGTGAACAAACAATGTTCCTTGGGCATCATGAAGCCAAGGAACATACCAGACAGGTCAGGGATAAAGTTGTGGGGAAGTTTAAAGCAGGGATAGATTATAAAAAAAATATCCCAAGCTTTGAACATCTCACGGAGCACTGTTCAATCCATCATCCGAAAATGGAAAGAGTATGGCACAACTGCAAACCTACCAAGACATGGCCATCCACCTAAACTGACAGGCCGGGCAAGGAGGGCATTGATCAGAGAAGCAGCCAAGAAGCCCATGGTAACTCTGGAGGAGCTGCAGAGATCCACAGCTCAGGTGGGAGAATCTGTCCACAGGCCAACTATTAGTCGTGCACTCCACAAATCGGGCCTTTATGGAAGAGTGGCAAGAAGAAAGCCATTGTTAAAACAAAGCCATAAGAAGTCTCGTTTGCAGTTTGCCACAAGCCATGTGGGGGACACAGCAAACATGTGGAGGAAGGTGCTCTGGTCTGATGAGACCAAAATTGAAGTTTTTGACCTAAATGCAAAACGCTATGTGTGGCAGAAAACTAACACTGCACATCACCCTGAACACACCATCCCCACTGTGTAACATGGTGGTGGCAGCATCATGCTGTGGGGATGCTTTTCTTCAGCAGGGACAGGCGAGCTGGTCAGAGTTCTTGGGAAGATGGATGGAGCCAAATACTGGGCAATCTTGGAAGAAAACCTGTTAGAGTCTGCAAAAGACTTGAGACTGGGGTGGAGGTTCACCTTCCAGCAGGACAACGACCCTAAACATACAGCCAGAGCTACAATGGAATGGTTTAGATCTAATAAAATACATTTTATGGTTTGTGGTTGTAACGTGACAAAATGTGGAAAAGTTCAAGGGGTATGAATACTTTTGCAAGCCACTGTACGTAGCAACAGTTGACATGAAAGAAATAGTTGCTAACTATTTGTTCCTTGGTAATTTGAAATTAAATGCTCTTCCTTTTTTAATAAGCATTAGGTGTAATACTCAATTGTCTCGAAGATGTTTTTTATGTGATTTAAAATCTAATTGCTTGTCTGTTTATCAACAAATAACTAAAATTAGAATAACCTTGCAAGGTCAATGGAAGAATATTATTTCACCATTATTGTATAATAATTGGTCGTTTCAATGCAGCCATATTTAATCAGTTAGATTTTACTGTTTGTGGCAACAAGCTGATGTCGGTCAAGAACCATTTTTCTGCTTCTGTAGAGTTAATTTCTACCCATGAGGGAAAATAGTTTACATTCTTTTACAGCAGAGTTTAATTTTATTTTCCCACAGAGACTGTATATCCTGGTGAACTGGAAGGAAATGTGATTTAAGATGACCTTTCAGACTTATTTTGAATACAGGAGCTTAAATTATAGTTTTGGAATTAGACCAGGGCTCTAAATTAGCGGTTGCCCAGGTGTAAATGACCACCCAAAGTGCCACTGGGCAACCTATGCCAAGTCATTTTGCCCGGCTTGGCACTGCAGATACTGGTTTATACCAAGGATAGACACGAAAAACTCTTAAAATAAAAATAGAGGAGGTGGAGAGGCTTTTTAGAGGACAAAAGAGCCGGAAATCTCCAGAACCTGACAATGTTTCCCCCTCTACTCTTAAGCTCTGTGCCAAACAGCTTGCACTGGTCTACACAGATATTTTTAACCAGTCTCTGCAAACATGTACTGTCCCTGGGTACACAAAAAGCTGGAGAAACTCAGTGGGTGCAGCAGCATCTAAGGAGCGAAGGAGATAGGCGACGTTTCGGGTCGAGACCCTTCTTCAGACTGAAGACATGCAAACCCATGTTTCCCTGCAAACATGTACTGTCCCTGTTTGCTTCAAAGTCTCCACTATTGTCCCTGTACCCAAAAAGGCAAGGATTACTTGTCTCAATGATTACAGGCCTGTCGCACAGACCTATGTAGTCATGAAGACACTCGAAAGGCTTGTGCTGGTCAAGCTGAACAATATCACAAACTCCCTGCTGGACCCTCTGCAGTTTGCATATTGGGCCAATAGATCTGTGGATGATGCAGTCAACCTGGGCCTGTACTTAATCCTACAGCACCTAGACCGCCAGGGGACCTATGCGAGGATCCTGTTTGTTGATTTTAGCTCTGCATTCAACACCATTGTGGCAGAGCTACTACACTCCAAACCTTCCGAGTTGACTGTGCCTGAATCCCTCTGTCAGTGGATCACCAACTTCCTGACAGACAGGAAGCAGCATGTGAGGCTGGGAAAGCACATCTCCGCAAATGTTCAGCATAGGAGCACCGCAAGGCTGCGTACTCTTTCCTCTCCTCTACTCTCTCTCTACACCAACAACTGCATCTCCACAGACACCTCTGTCAAGCTTCTCAAGTTTGCGGACGACACAACCCTGATTGGACTGATCCAGGATGGGGAGGAATCTGCTGACAGACAGGAAGTGTCACAGCTGGCGTCCTGGTGCTGTAACAACAACCTAGAGTCCAATGCTCTTAAGACAGTGGAATTGATTGTAGACTTTAGGAGAGCTCCCCCTCGCCTCACCCCACTCACCATCAACAACACCACTGTCACATCTGTGGAGTCTTTTAAGTTCCTCGGAACCATCATCTCCAAGGACCTTAAGTTGGGGGCTACCATTGACTCCACAGTCAAAAAGGCACAACCGAGGATGTACTTCCTGCAGCAGCTGAGGAAGCACAATCTGCCACAGGCAATGATGGTCCAATTCTACACGGCCAATGTAGAGTCTGTTCTCACCTTCTCCATCATGGTCTGGTTTGGCTCAGCCACCAAGCACAACACCTGGAGGCTGCAGCGAATCTTCTGATCAGCAGAGAAGATTATTGGCTACAACCTTCCCTCCATTGATGAACAGTACACTGCAAGGGCCAGGAAGCGAGCGGGCAAGATCATCTCTGACCCCTCTCAACCTGGCCACAAACTCTTTGAATCACTTCCCACTGGAAGGCGACTCCAGATTGTCAAAGCTGCCACAGCCAGACATAAAAACAGTTTTTATCCACGAGTAGTTGTTCTACTCAACAGCCAAAAATCTGTAGCCTCCCTTTGATCTGGTATTTTGTTTATTCACATGCTTGATCAATGGTGTTTTATCATTGATGTCTTATTATTATTAATGTTTAGTGTTTTCGGAGTCATTAGTAACTGTCACAGTATGTCATGTTGTTACTTGTGGGCGGAGCACCAATGCAAATTTATTGTATGTGAATACTTGGCCAATAAACTTACTTACTTCAGGGCTCTCACTTAACTTTTTTTCCCTGTTGCCAGCCGGGCAACCATAGCAGTTTTTTAGGTTGCCAAATGACAGTTTAGGTGGTCATTTAAGACGATTTGCATGACGCATGCGATACCAGTCGGAATTATGCTCAATGAAGCATTCACATATTATTTCTGCTTCAAATAAAGTCACAAACTAAACATATTCACCAATCAAGACATGATATGTACCACAATGACATGCAGCAACATTATAATACAGTATCTCAACTCTTTTTACACATTGCAATTAATGCAATTTCTATTAATTCTTTCCACTTCCAAACAAAAATGTGGTTTGATTATTCAGCTTATGATCAACCTGTGTCAATAAATCTTGGACCATGGGAACATATATGCTCACCATGCACACTACAGATTGATGCTAGCATGTTCTCTGTGAAGGACCGAAAATTATCATGACATGGCCTTAGCATGGGTCGTTATTGCTATTGGTACAGAACACTCTCGCTTCCCACATATGTTGGTGAATATGTTTAGTTTGTGACTTTATTTGAAGCAGAAATAATATGTGAATGCTTCATTGAGCATAATTCCGACTGGTAACTACGCACTTCGAGCATACTATCGCAAGCGTCATGCAAGCCGCCTTAAATTGACCACCTAAACTGTAATTTGGCAACCTAAAAAGCTGCCTAAGTTGCCCGGGAAAACAGGGAAATAAGTTAAGTGAGAGCCCTGTAGACTATGCATATTGTGGATGAAGAAAAATGAGCTCCCGTACTCTCAAACTGCTCACAAATGGTAGAGAGACGTGGTCAGATTATGTCTGTGTGCTGTATTCAGTTTATTGATTAATCCAAGAAATGTTATATAAAAACAGAACATGCTGGAACCACTCACACAGTTCACACAATATCTGTGTGGGAGAAAAACAGAGTTAATTTTTGGGCTGAATTTTTTCTACCTACTCTTTCCTTATCTTGAACATGAAATGGAAAATACCCTTATGTGGTGCTTATGATAGCGATAAAAATATGTTTATCCTAATAGAATCTATATAACCAACAATTTATTTTCCTGATCAGTATTATCACTCCCCCCATATCTCATCAATCAGATGTCCACAATATTTATATAATATTGACTGGCCTTGAGGGAGACACCAGGAAATATTGCCCAAACTGAAATCATATTGCCCGAGTCGAAGACGAGGGCAATATGATTTCAGTGCGGGCAATATTTACTGGTGTCTCCCGAAAGAAGCCAGTCAATATTATAATTATTACCTATCCCCACGTAAATTAAAATAATTCCTAAGATTCACACTTGGAGCTTTGTGATTGACCGCAGTTTTTCTACGTAAAGTCAATGACGAAAACCGGAAGAAGAAAAATACCAAGTAATATTGCCCGCTGGAAACTGCGCGTTTTTTCACCAATCAAAATACGAACTAAAATTGCCCAGGAAAACTACCTTATATAGGTAATAATTCCTAAGATTCACACTTGGAGCTTTGTGATTGACCGCAGTTTTTCGATGTAAAGTCAATGGCGAAACCCGGAAGAAGAAAAATACCAAGTAATATTGCCCGCAGGAAACTGCGCGTTTTTTGACCAATCAAAATACCAACTAATATTGCCCAGTAAAACTGCCTTATATAGGTAATAATATATAATATTACCAGTTTCTTGTCACACCATTGTGAATTTGCATAATGAATATGCAACACATCTGTCCCCATATGTAAACCACAACCTCCCATTTATGCAAAAAATTGCATATTTAAAATGTAGCGATACCATAAACTCTAATTTACTCATACAAAGCATTCTTTGACAGTGAACATATTTAAAATGGGAAATTCTGCTGGTATTCAACTATTAACCTTTATGATATTGTTTGAAAATCACATGAGTAAAAGCATTTTCTAACTGAAGAACATAGGGATTAATGGATCCAAGATTTTGTAAAAAATTCACATCAATTTTAACCAACATATGACTGAATGAAATTTGTGTTTTCTTTAGGTCTTCAGACTAATTTGGAAAAGTGTTTGTGATTTGGAAGCCACTTAATGGAAAAGCTTGAAACATTTAGGTAAGATGTTCTTTTTAATGTTCCTTTTGCCAAACAGTAGGAACAAGTTTAATGACCAAATTGATGTACCACTCTTTGTCAATTGTAAAGCTATTTAGGGAAATTAAATGACAATATAATACAAAACTCAAGAGTTTAGCATTAAATCAGAACCTTTGTCCAAATAAATCAAAATTATATCATTTGGGATGTTGAGAATACGCACGGATGTAATGTTAAGGCTCATATAATCATCTTCATGAGTGTTGTGGGTGCTAATATTGGATATAAAGCAGTTGGAAGCAATAAATCAATTATTTAAAAAAAACATGTCAAATTCAAGATTTGAAATCACCTTAGTTTATTTTTTTAATTCTTAAAACAATGGGTAAAAATTGGATTTCAGTTTATTTTCTTAATCTGGTACACAGATAACCAGTTAATTTGGAACTCTTATGTATGAGGACCCCTGTGTAAATATTATTTTAGCAGTTCTCTCCAAAGACATGCCATTTTTAAGTAAGTTCTAATACTTATCCTGGTTTTTCCCTTGTGTTAAAATGCACTTGTCAGCTATCCGCCTTGGAGCCCATTCTCACGCCTTTTAACTTACCTGGTTAACTTGAATATTTATTTACTTTGTAGCATACAGCATATATATTGAAAGAGTGTTGATGTGTAAATAAAAATAAAATTCATGTCCAGAAAATCTATCAGTCCAGCACCGTTAAAGATGCGATTATGTTGAATTATCATGGTTTCGCTTGAAAAAGGAAGCGTTCCTGAATTGTTGATTATAACTACTTTAAATTGGAACCAGTAAAAATCAGAAAACTGCAAATACTGGAAATTTGAAACTAAAACAGAAAATGTAGGAAAATCTCAGTAGGGAAGACAGCCTCTGTGGAAGATAGACACAAAAAACTGGAGTAACTTAGTGGGACAGGCAGCATCTCTGGAGAGAAGGAATGGGTGACGTTTCGGGACGAGACCCTTAGCATCTGCAGTTCCTTCCTACACACATAGCCTCTGTGGAAGGGTCTTTTGACCGGAGGCGATGGCATTGTTTCTCTTTCCATAGATACTGCCTGGCCTGCTGACAGTTTAATTTGTCTTTGTCTGATTAGTCATCTGACAGACAAATTAAACTGTCAGCAGGCCAGGCAGTATCTATGGAAAGAGGAACAATGCCATTGCCTCCGGTCAAAAGACCCTTCCACGGAGACTATGTAATAAGTACTAATGAAATGAGAAATTAAATTGCATCAGAAGGCTGATGTAAGAAAAGTACTGTCCATTATGTTATTTAAAAAGAATTGTAATTTAACTTGCATGGGCCTAATGCGGGAGGTGGGACTAATGTAGATGGGGCATCTTGGTCGGCATGGGTAAGTTGGGCTGAAGGACCTGTTTCCGCACTGTATGACTCTCACTCTTAGTTATGATATTTATTTTCTGAAGTTATAATTTAAGACAGAAGTTCAACCATGCAGAGTAAGTGCAGTTTATGATTATCCAAGACACTTCAAGTTCATTATTTTACTTTTTTTTTTAAACAGCTACATTCCGTATTAGTGCACTTATTATTTTAAGTAGTAAATGTTGGCATTTATTTTATTTGTGTCTCTTTTACAATAGATGAGACCGACAGATCATGCAGTCAACAGGGCATCGATTCCGGGATGTTGACCACCATCCTTTGCTGAGTTCTGAAGATGACTTTGAATGCTCATCTGCCAATGTGGAACCAGTGGGTCGAATCTGGTTTATTAACGATGCATGTGGAATGATTTGCGCTGTCATAACCTGGCTCCTGGTTTTATATGCAGACTTTGTTGTGACTTTTGTAATGCTGCTGCCTCCCAAGAACTACTGGTACTCGCTGATAAATGGCATTGTTTTTAACTGTCTGGCAGTGCTGGCTCTTTCATCCCACCTGAGAGCAATGTTGACAGATCCAGTAAGTGCATATCAAATATTTTTAAAATATTTAGCAGCAATTAAGTTGAACAGTGAGATGGGCATCAGCAGCTGGTCAAAGGGGTACTGTTTCTGATGTGTGTTTACTTCATTAATCTCTGCCAAGACAATAGTGTGGGGCACATTAAAATCAATGTCAATTAAAGAGGGAAAGAGGCCAATATTTACTGCTTTTCTTTGCTGGCCCAGACACAGTAGTTAGTGCACTTTTTTCTTTCCACAAGTCAAAGTCAGAGACTTGTGTGGATTCCAATGTTCAGAAATCTGCTGCATATCTGTATTCATAGATTTTAAAAGATTATTTCAGCATGTGCCATGGGGGAAGGAGAGATGACCAAAATCTAAGAAACAATCTCAGAAGGATATTGATGATATCACGCCGAGAAGTGGGTTATTGATGTAAAATAAAAGCCAGATTATTTTTTTCAACTCTTACAGATTCTTGTTTTGTTAATTTTTTTGGAGTTCTGGGAATTTCTGTCAAGACTACCATTTGTTGCCTGGACCCAGTTGTCATCAAGAAAGTGGTTTATCTGCTGCAGTCCTTTTTGTGATAGGATTCTCATGGAGCTCTTGGGCTCTTGGGTAGGGAGTAACAGTGATGATGAAAGTGTGTGATATATTTACAAGTAAGGTTAGTATGTCACTTGGAGCAGAACCTGAAGGTGGTGGTGATCTCAGCCAACTGAAGCAAGCAACTGCAGCTGCAGGAGTCTTGAGCAAAGAACAAAGTGTTGGAGGGCCTGAAGAAGGGTCTCAACCCGAAACGTCACCCATTCCTTCTCTCCAGAGATGCTGACTGTCCTGCTGAGTTGCTCCAGCATTCTGTGTCTACCTTCGGTTTAAACCAGAATCTGCAGTTCTTTCCAACACAAAGTGTTGGAGGAACTCGGCAGATCAGGCAACAAAGGGAATGGACAAATGGCGTTTTGGATTGAGATGCCTCTTCAGACTGAGGAAGGGACAGAACCCAAAATGTCATCTGTCCATTCTCTGTTCAGTTGTTGCCTGACTCGCCGTGTTCCTCTCACACTTTTTGTTGATGATTGGATTTGGGTTTAGTTTAGTTTAGAGATACAGAGCGGAAACAGGCCCTTCGGCTCACCGGGTCCGAGCCGACCAGCGATCCCCGCACATTAACACAATCCCACTGGGGCCACTTTTTACATTTACCAAGCCAATTAACCTACAAACCTGTACGTCTTTGGAGTGTGGGAGGAAACCGAAGATCTTGGAGAAAACCCATGCAGGTCACGGGGAGAACATACAAACTCCGTACAGACAGCACCCATAGTCGGGATCGAACCCGGGTCTCCAGCGCTGCATTCGCTGTAAGGCAGCAACTCTGCCGCTGCGCCACCGTGACACCAGTTTGTTTGGATTTGGAGTATTGTTGAAGTAACCTAGGTACTGATGGCACATACTACAGCCACTATGTGTCAAAGGTGGAGAGAATAAATGTATAATGTGGTGAATAGACTACTTTGTCTTAGGTGGTGTTGAACCCCTTGAGTTGAAGCTGCACTCAACCAACCAAGTAAAAGTATTCCCTGACACTCCAACTTGTAGTTGATTGAAAGGCCTTGCAATATCAAGAGGTGAGTCACTTGTGACAGGATCATCAGCCCCAGGACTAATCTAGTATTTGTTCCATGTTAATGGTGAACCCTTGTTTTATGGCCCATTGTCAGTCTTCAAGCACAAATTGTTATTTAGACCACATGTTTGGTTTAAATGTGAATAGATGACCACTTAGCAGCAACATCGTGTTGTGATATTTTGCAAGGATCAGTGGGTGGAATTCAAGAGAGTACTTAAATATATGCAGAGTATTGTTTTGCAATTATTTTCATCTGGATGGAGATTTTTTTAACTCTGCATATTTCTTTAGAAAAAACTTTCCTCTAGGTGCTCCGATTTCATAGAAACATAGAAATTAGGTGCAGGAGTAGGCCATTTGGCCCTTCGAGCCTGCATTGCCATTCAATATCATCATGGCTGATCATCCAACTCAGTATCCCATACCTGCCTTCTCTCCATACCCTCTGATCCCCTTAGCCACAAGGGCCACATCTAACTCCCTCTTAAATATAGCCAATGAACTGGCCTCAACTACCCTCTGTGGCAGAGGGTTCCAGAGACTCACCACTCTCTGTGTGAAAAAAGTCTTCCTCATCTCGGTCTTAAAGGATTTCCCCCTTATCCTTAAGCTGTGACCCCTTGTCCTGGACTTCCCCAACATCGGGAACAATCTTCCTGCATCTAGCCTGTCCAACCCCCTAAGAATTTTGTAAGTTTCTATAAGATCCCCTCTCAATCTCCTAAATTCTAGAGTATAAACCAAGTGTATCCAGTCTTTCTTCATAAGACAGTCCTGACATCCCAGGAATCTGTCTGGTGAACCTTCTCTGCACTCCCTCTATGGCAATAATGTCCTTCCTCAGATTTGGAGACCACAACTGTACGCAACACTCCAGGTGTGGTCTCACCAAGACCCTGTACAACTGAAGTAGAACCTCCCTGCTCCTATACTCAAATCCTTTTGCTATGAACGGCAAAATACCATTCGCTTTTTTCACTCCCTGCTGCACCTGCATGCCTATTTTCAATGACTGGTGTACCATGACATGTACACTGCATCTCCCCTTTTCTTAATCGGCCACCATTTAGATAATAGTCTGCTTTCCTGTTTTTGCCACCAAAGTGGACAACCTCACATTTATCCACATTATACTGCATCTGCCAAACATTTGCCCACTCACCCAGCCTATCCAAGTCACCTTACAGTCTCCTAGCATCCTCCTCACAGCTAACACTGCCCCCCAGCTTAGTGTCATCTGCATACTTGGAGATATTGCCTTCAATTACCTCATCCAGATCATTAATATATATTGTAAATAGGTGGGGTCCCAGCACTGAGCCCTGCGGTACCCCACTAGTCACTGCCTGCCATTGTGAAAATGACCCGTTTAGGATTTCTTTGCATTTCCTCCCATGTTTTAAATATGTGCGGGTGTAGAGGTCAATTGATCTCTGTTAATTACCCCTAAGGAGTGGATGCAATATTGGGATAACATAGAACTAGTGTGAATGGGTGGCTGATGGTCGGCGTGGATTGGCGTAGAGATACAGGTTTCTATCCTGTATCTCTAAACTAAATTGATGACCAGAATGATTTCTGCTTCAAGGAGGTCCTACACATTCATTTGAAACCTATGTTTATGAAAGTTTTGATTTTTTTTAATTCTAAGAAACTGAATACTTTATCCCACTATTAACGAGAAAACAATTTTTTAATTTTGGTCATTTGTGCTAACATGATGTGTATTAATATATTTACAGCTATTCACTTATTTAATTGAACAACAAACACTATTAGCTAATATGGAGAATATTCAGCTAAATTTTAAGATACAATACCAAAGATGTTAAGGGGGTTTTACAGGTTTCCAGCTGCAGGAAGCATTGTGCATTTCCCACAAAAAAATATTTATTAATTTTTGAATTTTAATCACTTGCCACATCAGTTCTCCAGCCAGTGCTGCATTAGGAGCCTAAAGTGATTCTAAAGTGAGGTTTTAGTAGGCCTGACCCAAGTAATTAATATGCATAGGACAGCTATGTCATTATATTAAAGATTAACATTAATGTTAGTGTCAAAAGTTAGTAGATTGGAAATTAGCCAAAATAAAGTTAATAATTTTTAAATAGAGAAGCTACATTGTTTAACCCTTTAAGTTCTGTATCTTCATGATACAGACATTCCATCTGTAGTCTTGGAGTAACCTAATATAATCTTGCTATGAATAAAAATATCAAAACATTGTAAATGTTCAAAGATGATTTGCTTTTTGCACAAATCATTAAGAGCTGAATGCCCCCCAAAAGATAGAAGACATATCAACATCGTTGATGAACACCATCCTTCTTGATCCCATCCTTGCTCCATTTTAAAAATATGGAGCAGATTTACCAAACAGCTTGAAAATCATTCTGCCAATTTCCTCCCAATGACTCTTTTCCATGTGAATTTGTGGTGATAAATTAGTTGATCTTAACGATGTTGGCAAATTTCACATGACATTATCCACAATTTGAGATTGAGATAAACAGTAATTTCTACATGGTGAAACCAAACAGTGTTTATTCATAGTCCGTCCGTTCCCCCCCCCATTTCAGGGCACCATAATGTTTGGGACACATGGCTTCACAGGTGTTTGTAATTGCTCAGGTGTGTTTAATTGCCTCCTTCATGCAGGTATAAGAGAGCTCTCAGCACCTAGTCTTTCATCACCTTTGGAAACTTTTAGTGCTGTTTATCAATATGAGGACCAAATTTGTGCCAATGAAAGTCAAAGAAGCCATTATGAGACTGCGAAATAAGAATAAAACTGTTGGAGACATCAGCCAACCCTTAGGCTTACCAAAATCAATTGTTTGGAACATCATTAAGAAGAAGTCTGGTGAGCTTACTAATTGCAAAGGGACTGGCAGGCCAAGGAAGACCTCCACAGCTGATGACAGAAGACTTCTCTCTATAATAAAGAAAAATCCCCAAACACCTGTCCAACAGATCGGAAACACTCTTCAGGAGTTGGGTGTGGATTTGTTAATGACCACTGTCTGCAGAAAACTTCATGAACAAAAAACAGAGGCTACACTGCAAGATGCAAACAACTGGGTAACTACAAAAATAAGATGGCCAAGTTAACAGTTTGTTACAGTTCTGGAAAAAGGTCATGTGGACAGATGAGACGAAGATTAATTTATATCCGAGTGATGGCAAGAGCAAAGTATGGAAGAGAGAAGGAACTGCCCAAGAACCAATGCATACGACCTCATCTGTGAAACACGATGGTGGGGGGTTGTGCCTGAGCATGTATGGCTGCTGAAGGTACTAGCTCACTTATCTTCATTGATGATACAACTGCTACCATACCGTTATGGTAGTAGCATAATGAATTCTGAAGTGTATAGACACATCTTATCTGCTCAAGTTCAAACAAATGCCTCAAAACTCATTGGCCTGCGATTCATTCTATGCAAGACAATGATCCCAAACATACTGCTAAAGCAACAAATTAGTTTTTCAAAGCTAAAAAGTGGTCAATTCTTGAGTGGCCAAGTCAATTACCCGATCTGAACCCAATTGAGCATGCCTTTTATATGCTGAAGAGAAAACTGAAGGGTACTAGCTGCTAAAAGAAGCATAAGCCAAAGATGGGTGTAATACAGTCCTGGCAGACCATCACCAGAGAAGACACCCAGCAACTGGTGATGCCCATGAATCTCAGACTTCAAGCAGTCATTGAATGTAAAGGATATGCAACAAAATATTAAACATGACTACTTTCATTTACATGACATTGCTGGGTCGCAAATATTATGGTGCCCTGATGGGGGGGGGGAACTATGTATAAAGACTGTTGTAATTTCTACATGGTGAAACCAAAATGTATAAAAATGGCCTTTTATTAAAATCTGACAATGTGCACTTTAACCACATGTGATTTTTTTTTTTTCTATTACAAATCTCAAATTGTGGAGTACAAGACAAATAAATAAATGATGGGTCTTTGTCCCAAACGTTATGAGGGCACTGTTTGTATTGAACTATGTCTGAAGAAGGGTCTGGACCCGAAACGTCGCCCATCTCCTTCGCTCCTTAGATGCTGCTGCACCCGCTGAGTTTCTGCAGCTTTTTGTATACCCCCATTATGAGGGTACTGTTTGTATTGAACTATCGCTTGGAATATTGACATAATTCATATGTTGCTACTAAATTGAATTTATTAGGTACGGGGTGGCACGGTGGTGCAGCGGTAGAGTTGCTGTTTTGCATGCAATGCAGCACCAGAGACCCGGGTTCCATCCCGACTACGGGTGCTTGTCTGTATGGCGTTTGTACGCTCTCCCCGTGACCTGTGTGGGTTTCCTCTGAGATCTTCGGTTTTATCCCACACTCCAAAGACGTACAGGTTTGTAGGTTAATTGGTTTGGTAAATGTAAAGTTGTCCCAAGTGGGTGTAGGATAGTGTTAATATGTAGGGATCACTGGTGGACAGAAGGGCCTGTTTCCGTGCTGTATCTCAAAACTAAGCTAGAAAATTATTTATTTTGAAAAATAAAATTAAGAATAGTAACTGTGATCACTATAAATTAAATACATATATAGGTTTTTTTTTACAAAATAATGTATAGTCTCCTCGATTTGTTTCAATGAAAATAACAGTAAATCAATAATTTACTTTTAAAGTTTTGAATTAGCAATATTTATCAAGAGAATTTTGTATTTTCAAGATTATTTTGGCATTTACATTTTAGCACTCAAACATCATACATCAGTTTGATATTTAAGGAATATCAAGCTGGCAAATCAAATGTTTCTATGTTACTATGGAAAAATGATTTAAATCTGAAAATTGCACAGTGAAGTTTAGACTTGTAAAGAATAAATCTGAATGGTTTTGACAATGCATCCAAATTTCTGTAATAAATGCTGAAAAACTGAAAGTCATTCAAAAGAATGTTAATTGCTGGAGGAAGCTAGAAAGTACTGAGACACCACCTAAATTGTGATTTTGAAGTAGACCTTTTACGTAATGGTCAGGATTCTATGACCCCTACCGCTTTTTGGGTCTTTGCTGCTATCACAGTCACTCCGGGGTTTCTCACTTCCCTCTTGGATGCTTTTGATGTATCTCAATCCACTCTCGGGATCTCCAGCACGCCTAAATATAAAGCCCCTGTCCCACAAGAGATTTTTTCAGCGACTGTAGGCGACTAGGCTGTCACCGCAGGGTCGCAGGGTGATGCCTGTATGGTCGTGAGTAGCCTCCTCAAGTCACCTAAAGATTCGTAACGTTTTTCTGGTCGCTGCTGGATTTTGAAATGTTCAAAACTTTTCGGCGACTGTGGGCTAGATGTAGTTTGTCGCCAAGATGACGCAGGTTGTTGCCGGGTGCTGACTTCGGTGAATTCCATTGGCGACTACCTACGCCAACCTATGTCACTAGGCAACAGGTACTGGCGACTGAATTGTCTTCCGTTGTCGCCGACAGGGTCGTTGCTTGTCGCGGGTAGACGTAGGTTGACTTTGGTTGTCGTAGGTGTGGTCGTAGGTGGATGTCCTACTAGGTTGCCAGTTGTCGGTAGCTTGACGTCGACTAGGTGGTAGGCTGTCGTAACTTGTCGTGGACATTGTCGTGGGGGGGGTCCAGTAGCCGCTTTTTCGGCTACCTGGTATGACTGACAGTCGCCGGCAGTCGCTGAAAAAAATTGCCTAAGTGGGACTAAATCTTGCTGTCTGTGGAATCTGCCCTGTTTATCCAGAAGACCTAACATTGCAGAGTTGCTACACCAACACTAATACTAACCATTTCTTCCTGGATTGGAGTAATGAACAGCAATTCTTCAAGGGATATATACTAATTGGACAAAAAAGATAAGACGCTTCTCTACCATGATAAAATGGCATGGTTAAATGTTTAATACAAAATTATTTGTTATTTCCTAACCTTTTTGCAATGCTGTCAGTCTCATTTGATTCTCAGCAATAATATTTTGAAACATTTTCAGGATTTAGAGAGGGCATGTCATATATTCGATCTTAAATAATACTTTGTTAATATAAAATAACAACTAAGCAAAAGTGATAATTATTTATAATATTCCTTCACAACAAAGCATGCATATGAATCAGCATTTCCAGCTGATCAAATACGTAGTAAATTTAGAAAGACATAAATAGATTCATTACATTTTGCAGAGGTTCTTAGAGTAAAATAATAAGGATGCCTTAAGATTTCATGCAAAATATAGAATAGGTAAAATTATAATGCTTTTCAATTCTCAGCTCCCTTTAAAGGAAGGTTTCAAACGCAGTGAATGCTCTTTTCATTGGGAAAACTATATTTTTGAATAGCAAACTTGGAATATTAGAACTATTTTTACTGGAACATTTACTGAAGGTTTTTCTTTTAAGTTTGATGGAGTCACTGTTTGGAGAGTTGGGTAGCATGGCAAAAAGAATTAGGAAAATTACTAGAAATTGAGGACATATACCGAGTGGTTTCATAAACAGATGATCAAGTAATGAATAATGAAGCATTTTAATCACTGCCTGTGGTTCAAGCAGAAATCACTGCATCTTTTAAGGCAAAAATGGATATGCATGTGAAGCATAATAAGAAACGAGAGAATGCTTAAAACTTTTCATTGTTCTAATTGAAAATGCTATAAATAGGCTGAGGAATGCCGTACAATAGAGCTAAAGCTCCATGGTGGAAGAGGAAAACCTATATCTTTAATTCACTTTATATTGCTTCATATGATTTTCTGTTTAGTTATCGTTCATGTGTGACCACTTTCATGGTTTCTTTCCACAGGGTGCTGTGCCTAAAGGCAATGCCACAAAAGAATATATGGAGAATCTGCAGCTGAAACCAGGGGAGGTAATCTATAAGTGCCCAAAATGTTGCAGTATTAAGCCAGAGCGAGCTCACCATTGCAGGTATCGAAGAGCATCATTTATACTTATGCTTCCAGTGCAATTATGATTAATGTGCCTGATCGTTCTGTAAAAATGGTACTATTGACAGTGAGGTTAATAATTATTGAACTATTACAAATATTATTTCACATTAATTAGCAACTATTTACCTTCAAAAAATCATAGTTTATTTGTTTGGTGTTGCATTCAATGTTAACATCAATTTTGTGTGAGTTGAGTTGATTCTTCTTCTTGCGTATGGCGTACACAGCCTAAAGTTGTAAGTCAACTTGTTCTATTTGATCTTGTTTGTGCACGTCGGGTTGATTGTATTAGTTGAAACGGGGTGGAACACGTGAAGGTTGCAATCTCCCACCCCGTTGAGTTGATTTATAGCAACAGAGCAGTTGATTATTGTTTCAACCATGAGAACAATAAAATGTACCAGCATTTAGGATCAAATTTGGAATTCTAAGAAGAGTTTCATAAAGTATCATGGAAGATAAATGATTTTGAAATAAAATTAAAGTGACTTGTAAGTAATCAATCTGTATTGAGTTGCTTGAGTTTTGATAGATGGCACACCATGTTTCAGTTCATTAGATTGATTTGATTATCAATCGCTTAATAATCTGAATACTAGAAATAAAGTTGAACAACTCTATTCATGAAACTGGATATTATTCCTAAGCTATTTCTCTTCAGTGGTAGCCAGGTAACATTGAGGCTTAGATTACAAATAGTTTTCATAGTTATTGGCAGTAGAATTACAAAAATAATTGTATTTATTTACTGCTTTTTGCTGTATCTTTCATGACACTATAAACCAGTGACGTACTATTGAAGTCTCGTCATGATATTGTAAGAAATATGCAGCCAGTCTCTTCGCTGCTAGATCTCGCAAACAACAGTATGAAAATGATTAGATTATTTTTTTTAGCAGGGTTGATTGCTGATATTCAAAATAATGTTCAAAACAGCACATGAGACCTTGATTAAACTCCTAGTTGGAAGATGACACCTTACCAAATGCTGCACCAAATATTAGTCCATTTATTTTGCTCTGGATTGAGGCATGAATCCAGTCTCTCACTTGATGCTTAAAATGGCAGATGAGACTTTGGCTAAAGTCCCAGTGAGAAGATGACGCCTTACACAGGAAAAAGATCATACGATTTAAAAAATTAAATCAGATAAAGGTGAATTGTTAACACTACGTAACGATATCAATAAAAGATTTGCTCAATTTTATCAAAATTTATGTACATCCAAAACGTCAGCAGATAGTACTAAAGTTATAAATTTTTTGGATAACTGTAACCTCCCAAAATTGAATCTGCTGGAACAAGAGGAATTAGGAGCTCAGGTCTCAATTAAGGAAATAGAAAAGACAATAAATTCATTGAAGATTGGTAAAACACCAGGACCGGATGGAGTTAGTAATGAATTTAATAAACGACTAGACTAAGTGGGACCCAGTTGGGTCCCATGTTCACACGTGAGGGCTGGTGCCCCGACGCAATATTCCACCTCTTCATCAATTCCAATATTGGTGGCCTGTGGGGGGGGGGGGCTTTCTGGAGCGCTGGTATGGGTGTTATTGGCTGCAGGGACGACTGGTCTCCAGAGGACTAGTATAGACATTGTGGGCCAAATGGATTCTCGGGGTGGCAGCTCAGTCGCTCAAGCATGATGTGCTGGCTGCTCACTCATGGCTGGTGGGATGGCAGTTGACCCATGGCTATTCCTTGAAATTCCATTTCAAGCAGAGTGCAAGGCCACCAAATTCAAATCCATTTTCCTACCATTTCAAACAGGGTGCAAGGCCACTAAATTCAAGTGCAGTTTCATACCACTTCAAGCAGGATGCAAGGCCACCAAATTCAGGTTCAGTTTCCTACCACTTCAAGCAGAGTGCAAGGCCACCAAATTCAAGTGCAGTTTCATACCATTTCAAGGAGGGTGCAAGGCCACCAAATTCAAATGCAGTTTCATACCATTTCATGCAGGGTGTAACTACACCACATTCAAATGCAGTTTCATACCATTTCAAGCAGGGTAAAACCACCATAAGACCACATAAAACACCACACTCACAGTTCAGTAGACATTCAGTGTGTTAAGTTGATTCACAGCTCAGACAGAGTCGTGACCTCTCCCTCCCCCATCATGCAGAGACTGAGCCACACCCACACTTCCGGGTTTTATAATCCCTCCCCCTCCCACCGGAAAAGGTGTGGCCTTCATGGCGTGATTCACAGGAGTGAGATACACAACATTTTTTAAACACTAAACACTTATTATTCATTGATGGGAAGAATCCTCTGCACCTGATGAGCAGAGGGGGACTGAGTAAGATGGCCAAAAATCACAGCCGTAAGTGGTAGCGTTTAATGTAAAATCAATACAGTGCAAACAGGAAGTTGTCAAGCTTACTCAAACGGCCATTTGCAGTGCATTTCCCCTTTAAAAATTTCCCTTTAAACTTTTAACCCAAAACTCCCCAAACAACCATTTGCAGTGCATTTTTACTTCAACCCAACCCCCCCAAACACCCATTTGCAGTGCATTTCCACTTCAACCCAATCCCCCCTCCCAAACAGCCATTTGCAGTGCATTTCCACTTCACCCCAGAGACAGCCATTTGCAGTGCATTTCCACTTTAACCCAAAACTCCCCAAACAACCATTTGCAGTGCATTTTTACTTCAACCCAACCCCCCCAAACACCCATTTGCAGTGCATTTCCACTTCAACCCAACCCCCCCTCCCAAACAGCCATTTGCAGTGCATTTCCACTTCACCCCAGAAACAGCCATTTGCAGTGCATTTCCACTTCAGCCGAAAGACAGCCATTTGCAGTGCATTTCTACATGAAACCAACCATATTTTCATTTTCAAACCACATTAAGGGCACTCACAGTTGAGTAGACATGTGTTTAGTGTTATTCAGAGAGACATGACTGTCTCACTTCCTTCATGTTGCAGAGGGTGTGTGAGGCACACCACTTCCTGGCTTTTGGTCCCTCCCACCAGCAGGGGCAGCAGAGAGAATGGCAAGAAATTAAAAACATTAATCTCTCTCTGATTTTTCATCGATGGGAAAAATCCTCCAGTCCAGGAAGGCGGAGGGTGGCCCTGAGCGAGGTGGCCAAAAAATGACGGCCGCAGGTTGCGGTGTTCTCTCGGAAATCACACACAGCGAGCCAAAAGCGGTCAAAATCAGACTTTTAGTAATATAGATTTTACGAGATAATCTCACCACGGTTACAAAAACTATACACATACGCTTTCAAAGAACAAACATTACCAGAAACATTAGCGGAATCAACAACTAGACTCATACCTAAAAAAGATAAAGATTTAGAAGACCTTGGCTCATATAGAGCCATCGCACTGTTAAATACAGATCAAAAATATTAGCGAACTCTAGCAAAAGATTGATAAATATGTTAGTATTAAATTATAAATAAATGGCGGGATCAACGGGTTTATTTAACCCAAGAGATATTCTTATTCAATTATTTTGAGAGACGTCTTATTAAATAATGGCCACCTCCTACAAAACAGAGGAGCAAGACCGAATCCAAAATTTATTTCATTGAACGCAGAAAAAGCATTTGATCAAGTGGTTGGGAATACCTCTTCAAAGTATTGTAAAAATTTCAAATGGGAGAGAACATTATTTCATGGGTAAAACTATTCTATGACAAGCCGACTGCTAGAATATTCACTAATAATATGCTGTCTCCGAAATTTCAACTATCCAGGGGCAATAGACAGGGATGTGCACTATCACCTCTGCTATTTGCTCTTGTGATAGAACCCTTAGCAGAAAGCATAAGAATACATCCGAATATCCATGGTTATGATACTAAATACTCAAATAATAAAATATCACTATATGCAGACGATGTACTATTATATATTACAAAATCGCAAACCAGCATACCAAATATAATAAACCTAATAGAGGAATTCGGATCCTTTTCAGGATATAGAATAAATTGGAATAAAAGTGAAATTATGACGATAAAACCTCAAGATTCGATACACCTTTTAAAATTGCTACAGAAAAATTTAAATACTTGGGAATCGAAATTACCAGAAAATATAAATATTTATTCAACGCAAATTATATGCCTTACTTACTAAATTAAATGGGATTTGATTTTGGAAAACACTTCCGATGTCTATTATAGGCAAAATAAATGCCATAAAAATTATCTTCTTACCACAAATTTTATATTTATTTCAATCAATACCAATATATTTACCTAAATTTTTTTTCAAGAAACTTGATTCTGATATCACAAATTTTATATGGGACTATAAATCGCATAGAATCCAAAGAAGAAACTTGAGTAAACCTAAAGAATTTGGTGGACTAACACTGCCCAATTTTTTGTATTATTATTGGGCAGAAATGTCAAAAATGTAATTCACCTGTTGGACAATTCTGCCCAACGGGTGGATTGGATAGTAATGGAGAGAGAGGATTTTTCCCCTTGTAATATAGAAGCGATCCATCTCTCAACAAAAACGATAAAAACGAATAAACGCAAATACAAGAAACAATCCAATAATCATACTATTAAAATTTTTGGAAACAAATAAATAAAATTACACTCTTCCTCCTTCCTGTAGTTAATAATCTGTTCGTTTACAAACATCCATTAGTTGATAACTCATTACCCATTGGAAAAAATAGGAAATTAAGATGCTTGGAGACATGTAATGAAATGGCAAAATGTTTTTATCATGCAACAACAACTACAACTCAATATTACAAACCTAGAAGTAATCCCAATATTTAAAGTAAATATCTTCAAATCCGTGATTATTTGATAAAACATACACACAAGAAAATACCAAACTGTCTGACTCCAAGACCTATTAGATTGAAGTCTATGAACCGAAACCGAAACTATTTATAGATGAACAGCTTAGAACTACTTAATAACAAACTTGTATAATAAAATATCCTAAAATAGAAACACCCTCATCCTGATACAAATTAGAAGAGATTTGGGAAGGCAAGAACAATATATAAAAATCTCGAACAAGAGTTTTGGGATAAATACTTGCTAAATTGTGCCATAAATTGCTTGAATCAACAATGTAAACCCCAATATTCTTTAATCCAATCCAAAAATCTACTAGATAATATTATTCGATAGCTACCTACATAAAAACTTTCCAAGGTTTCCCCTATTGTGATGATTATCTCAAGATGCAACGATAGCACATTCCCTTTTTTTTTGCATATAAAAAAATCCAAAAATCCTTGGAATGACATTTTTATTGAAAATTATTACAAAATATTTATAATAAAACTGTAACCCCACATAGAACTGAATATTTTTTGGAACAATGAAGTTTAGTCGGGCTTTTGACTGACTTTGTTCCAAAAGAGTTTCCTTTAATTAATTAATGGCTAAATAACGTCAAAAAATGTATAAACTCACATTACGGGAAAAAAAGCCAAACCCACACTAATGTTTCAAAAATGTTGATTTTGAATATTTGTACGAATTACATCTCTGAAGATCTGAATCGTCCTAAGGCATTTCAGTAAGAAACCAAATTCTTAAGGTTGTTAGTCTCCAATTATATTGACTTTATATTACAAGCAAAATTTATGTGCAACATCACTGGAAATAAAACTGCTTCAAGGACCTTGAGAGGGGTGTGTTAAGATATTATGAAACAGGTACTGCCCTTTTATTTTATTTTCCCTTGATATTTTTCCTTTTTATTTTAATTTTTTTTTTTTTTTTTTTTTCTTTTTTCTTTTTTCTGTTTCTTTTCTCTTCCACTCCGTTTCTCCCACGTGCTTACATCTTTTATGAGCTCTTTCTTCCCACTTTTTTCACGTACAAATTAAATATCACTATCCTTATCTAACTTATCCCTCTAGGTTTTTATCTTCTATCCCATAGCCTCTGTTACTTATATTATTAATAAAAGTTTTAAAAACAAGAAGTGGTACCTGAAATATATTTAGTTATTTTTTGGTTTATATTATTGTACATTATTCTTAAAAAAAATAATCTTAAAAAAAAGATGACGCCTACATAAACTAAATGCTTGCACATAATGTAGTCTCCATATTATTTTTGTTCTGTAGTGAAGAATGAATCCACAGTCTTCTGACTATTCATGAGGCCCAGAGTGGCTTAATAGACTCAAGACCCGAGTAATTACTGGCTCAATGGCATTGCTGCTTGGCTGCTGCTAGACAGTATCTACATTCTAATGAAACAGGATGGAACAATAAGAAAACTTAAAAAAAACAAAACTTTGCTTTTGATGTTTGCGGATAAGTTCAATATCTGAATATGTGATTATCTGCACTAATGATAAATGATCTGGAAGATTATGAAATGAATGTATAATTTAAAATTGGTGTATTTACTTATCAAATATTTTTTAGTTTGTAATGGCAATTATTCTTTCTTCTCTATTATCTTCCCTTTTCTTCTTCTTTCTTCCCAAAATTAGTATATTGTAAAAGGTGCAATACGAAAGATGGACCACCATTGTCCTTCTTGGGTTGAACAACTGTGGTAGGAGAAAATAAAACCCAAAAATTCTTTTGTTGCCTTCACTGTAAAGGTTAATAACCTGAACTCAATTTTTTTAGCAATTAAGGAGAAACATAATAAGAATTTGAGGAAACTAAAATGGCTTTAATAACTGTCATGGCTTTTATTTAACGCTGCCAAGGCCTTAACTTTTCAAATGATCCCCCGATATTATGAATAAAGCATGCAACAAATAACTCATTTCCTAGGCTTGTTTAGTTACTAATGGCACTAATTTCACCTATGTGCTGCAGGGGAAATCTTATTCTCCGCATTACTTACAAGGATTATTATGGATTTAAATTTTCAATTGTGTTTTAGAGATATAGGATGACCTGCTACATATGAATTTTGTTAAACAATTTTTAGAATTTGACTTAGCAAGTAGCAGAGCTCCAAGTTAGTACGTTTTTCCTGTATTTTGTACAAAATGCGATGAAAAATACAGATGTACACGGTTTTGCATTGTTAAATACAGTTTTTTTAAAAGTCCGTATTATATAACAACGGAAAAACGACGACCATAGAAGATAATCGAACAACCAATGAGGTGCAGCGGCAGGATCGCGGCGGGGGCCGACATCCTGTTTCGGTTGCCCCATTCCACGTTCACTCACTCCCAATGGGGGGGGGTGGTGGCCGCCTGTGGGTGCCTTTGGGACATACAGTTGGAAAAATGCAGGTATGGGGGGGACCTGGCTGTTACTCTGAGGATTTGGATAACATTGAATATCTATTGTTGTTTGGGTTTCAAGATCAGGGAGTGGAATGTTTTTTGATGGGCGTTGGTCAGGGACTATCCGCCCGGTGCTTGGGGTAAGGAGGGTCTCTCTCTCTCATTACTCTCCTCGTTCACTCCTCCTCTCATCACCCCCCCCTCCCCTCCCCTCCCCTTCCTCACCCTCCCCCTCTTCCCCCTCCCCCCCATCCTCCGCCCTTCCCTCTCGCACTCCCTCCCTCTCTGCCTCCTCGTGCATTCTCTTCTCTCGTCGTCTCCCCATCGGGTTGTGAATGTGATATACTTCTCACCTCCCGCTCACACATCTCGTCCTCTCTCTCTCTTCACACACATCTTCCCACTCTCCAGCAGCATTCCTGGAGTCATTTGGCGTTTTTTGTGCGGGGACGGCGTGGCAACTGTGTGTTCCTCCTTCTATGTTGGGGGGGAGGGGCGGGGCCCCCCCCCCCCCCCCCCCCCCCCCCCCCCCCCCCCCCCTCTGGCCCGGTGCGACTCCTGGTTTTCCCACTGTATCCTCCACGGGTTCCGTTTGGCCCGCCCCTGGTGGGGGGGAGGGATTCCTCCAGCACTTTTTATTTTATGGCTCTGGAATTTGAATGTGCACCACAAGGGGGCTGGGGTGCACAGCCCCCATAGGACGGAGGCGGCTTCTAGGGTGAGAGGGAGTGGGTGTGTGTGTTTTGGTCGAGACCCTTCTTCGGACAATCCCAATACTCTCTCACTGATGAGAGTTTCAGTTTAGTATTGAAAGAAGGGTCTCGACCCGCAAACATCACCCATCCTTCTCTCCAGAGATGCTGCCTGTCCCCTGAGGTCTATCTAGCTTTAGGTATATCCTTCAAATTTCAGAGTTAAAAATTTAAAAAAACAGTGCTAAAAAGGAACTCAGAGGCGGACTAGGGCCGGAGAGCATCTGTAGAGAGAATGAATTAGGAAGGAGCTGTTTTCGGGCCAGGGTTCTTTCTTCATTGGAAGGAACTGCATATCAGGCATGATATTCTAAAATCTAACCGATTATAAAATACATCGGAATTTTTTCGATTATTTTTAATTGCCGCAGTCCTCCAAGGGCATCGTGTCCCAATCACAATAAGCGCTGAGTCACGCTCATCTGTGGCCAATCAGACGCAGTCTCCGAGAGTCGTTCACGCCAATCACCGACCACTATTTCCCCTCACTAAGCATAATTATGTGTCAGCCAACACTTTTTTTCTGATGCTATTGCACACATGAGCTAGGCAAAGGAGACCATTTCAGCTAACATTCATTGTAAAGATTTTGTTTAGGCGCTGTATTAGGTTATTCAAGTAATCATGAAATTATTTATATTCTTTTTGGAGGTTTTTTTATTTTTAGGGTTAGTTGATAAAAAATTCTAAGCTTCGAGAGTCATCGGGAAACTGACCTGTTAGTGCAGATCGACACTGAACTCCAAGCAACAGCATCTTTCCCTTCGCTTCCTATCGCATTTCCTATCGCCCCCGAATCGGAGCTTATTTTTTATTCAAACAAATCTGGGGGCCCGTTCGCGGGGCCTTTTTCAACTTCAAAACATCAAAACATATATTTCACACATCATCGCCCTGCGTGGCATAAAACCAGCAACGTGAACGTCCATCGCAACAGGCTGGCGGGCTTCAAACAACGGGAGCGCTCATGTCACCTGATAGCAGCAATTTGGACTGCGGGGCGATGGGAAGATTATCCCAGTCCAGGAGAGCCGATTTTAAAATAAAGACTCCACAACCGTGTCGAGTGAAAAAGCCCCACCGATTCAAGCTCTTGACTTTTTAATTTCTTTGCTCCACCAGGACGTCTCCCTCCTCCAATCAATCACACATAGAACGATAAACCTCATCCCACGTTCCCCAACATTCGTCCTCGTTTGTGACACCGCCACCTCCACATTCAATCATACGCAACTGGAATCATCATGTCCCCCACCCCCCCCCCACACCCACCACCCACGTGACGCCCCCCCCCCCCCGCCCCCCCCCCCCCCCACTGCTTGATGCCGACGTCTCCTCTCCTCGTTTCGTCCCAATTGACTCCTCTCGATCATTAAGCAGTCCCAACCCCTACTTCTCGGGGAAAGCGGAAATTTTTCAATCGGTTTTTTTCAACAAATTTCAAAATCCAGATTACAAAACATGGGGGGGTTTCTTTCTATCCCATGAGCTTTCAATGATGAACTTTCTAGACAAATGCAAGACAACAAACGGCGTACCAAATTTTTTTTTTTTTTTTTTTTTTTTTTTTTTTTTTTTTTTTTTTTTTTTTTTTTTTTAATACAAATACTGCTATTACAAATACCCAATAATAAACAAGTTTATTCAATCTTGTACTCTCACATGGGTAATGACCGCACTATTTTTTTTTTTCAGCAAAATGGTACTGTGTGCGTAAAAAATTACTGATTTTGTGTCCTCAAGCAAAATCACTGAATTTTTCAGTACTCAAAAAAACTGAAGTTATTTCTGACATAACTTAGCAGGCTCTGAAGTAGACCAATGTTGAAATGTTTGGTGCACATAAAAAGCAGATGTTAACACAATCAACAAGAAACCTATTCCACTGCTGGTTAGGGAAATAGAGATAGAGTATTGGGTCATTTACATTATATCTCCTGGTTCAATAAAAAGGGCGTTGTTTGTCCAGTAGAGGATTTAATGTCAGTAGCATGGGAGTTAAATTGCTTAAGATTTTATTTCTTTGCCACCCCCATTTGGAATTCCCTAAATCATGTTTGGGCTGTTATGCATCAACCCAAAATTTTATTTTTAAAATCATATGCTAAATTTCACATCCCCGAATCTTTAAATATAAGTGGAGCTTTAAAACATTTTAAACAAGGATCTTCTGTGCTATAAAGTCTAGCGCATATCATTACCACATTAGGATTGTTGTAGTCCTTAAGTGTTTGTAATGATGCAATTTAGTTGCTGTAAAAAGTAATACATACTACTCAAATTATGTAAAGCATATTTGGGGGAAAAATCTGTTGGCGCCCAGAAATTCTTCTCTACATGATTTTAAAAATTCGATCCCCCCAGCCACAAAGCAAATAGCAAATAAAAAGATAAGAGTGAGCCACTGCCACCCACAACTCCACACACCCACCCACCCAACTCAGATATTACAGTGTTATTATTATGTGTAGATTCTTAGCCACATCTCCAGAGGGGTACGGGATCTGCCGCCACCTTATTTTTTTGCTGCCTCTCCCTTTCCTTTACCACCCAAGCCTGCAACTTTCTATTCACCCTACCCCAACCATTCAACTAAACTGGTTTACACTAGCTCGCAACTTTTCCCACACACAAACCAACCCTAATCCCAGCATTAATCAGTCATGAGCCTAATACCCACCCATCATCTCTCCATCTCATCCCCGACCCCCTTTTAGCTTGATCACTCACGTGCCCAAACCAGACATCTGCTGAGGCATCTCATGTTTCAATAATGTAACAACAGGCCTTGAAGGATAAACTAAGAATATTGATGTTTGGGCGTTTAATTAACCTCATAACCTCATGTGAGCTAGCCTAACTAACTATTAACTTAATGGCTGGCACTAAATTTCAATTTCTAATCCCAGTATTATTTAGATTTTCAAAAATTCAAAAAATTTAGTTTTTTTTAATATCCAAGAGATGCCCATGAGAGAAGCAAATCTGGCTGCATCAAAAATTGCAATACTTACTTTCATATTGTCATCCCAACAGAATTGTTTTTGGGGATTGCTGTGAAGGTGGCCTTTGACGCACTGTCATTCCTTCCACCACCTCATTACTTGGGAGTAGGAATCTCCCATTGGTGAAGGAGACAGACAATAATTAGAGAAGTGATTGTAAAGTGAAATTGGTGGACGAAGAATGAGAATGATAAAAATGTAGGCAAATTAAATAAATAATAGATCTGCAATAAAATCATTGTTGATAATTTTTCACTGAAATTAATACACCAATATATTAAAGCTCTTAAATTACAAATCTTGCCTAATAGTGGCAACGCATTCCATTGTTTAATTAGAATTATGAATAATTCATACATTCCATGGTTTATATATCAATACAATGTCAATGAAGTATCCTTTTTGCTTAAAGCTCAAGACAGTAACATACATTATAAATACAACAGTAAGTACAATGAGGAGTGCCAAAGAGCATTTTGAATGTAATGACCTGCTGGTCGCAAAATGATGCAACAATTTCTTATATTCATCAGGTTTAAGGATGGGGGGGATTTATCCCCGCCACGGGTACCATGTAATCCCACGCTACCTGCTCTATGGTTGGATAGTTGGTGATTAAACCGTCTCCCCACCTGGTTTGCTAGGTGAGGAGGGTGCTGTGGATCCCCAGCAGGACCAAAAACAAGACCTGTCAAAGGGCGGATGAGCTTCTAGTGAGCCAACGGCCATCCACACTTCAGTAGAAGTTGCGGTCACTGTCGTACATAGCATTGTGAGGAGTGAAGAAAAACATAAAATGTAATTCTTCCCTCTCCTTGCTTCTCAAAAGAGAAGTTGTTAATTAATAATTAATTTAGGTTGCTGACAGCATATTTCATAATTAACAGAACATTGTATGATTAAAGTGGCTTGCCAGTTAGTGGGATGTAGACCAAGAAATTATTAATAACAATATTACAACGACAACTTTTGTCCTTCTGTTGTTTTACGTCCTTCTGTTGTTATGCTTCTGAAGCATACGGCCAGGGGTGGGGTAGAAGCAGCGACAACAGTTGGGTTGAATAGGCTTTTAGATAGACTGATGACAATGTAGGGAATGAAATGAAATAGTAAGATTAAACGAGAACTTACCAAGTTTGAAGGTTGATCTGTATTTTACGAGGAGTCGCGGTGAGGGATTTCGTGAAGACCCCGCCAGCACGCATGCGCGGCATCCTTCAAAGCAGCGGTGTGGAATCACAGAAACACATCATGACTAAAAATAGTAAGATGAAGAACGTAGAACTTCCTAGTTGACCTTAAGATAGAGGGTGGGAGCGGTGGGCACGAAATCCCTCACAGCGACTCCTGGTAAAATACAGATCAACCTTCAAACTTGGTAAGTTCTCGTTTAATCTTACTATTTTACTTCGGAGTCGCGTGAGAGTGACTTCGTGAGACTTTCAAAGCTCTGTGATTTCACGCCCTGGACAACGTCCATGCATATCACAACTGCGCCAGTCTGATGGGAAGGCTGTTAATCGTAGTTCAGTCGAAACTGGCTGAAAAATCACACATTTTTATTAATCAAATAAACAACAAATAACCCCTAATTCAGGGACAGACATTCACTGAGCGGTTTCCAGGATAGCTTCTGCGAATGTCGCAGAGGCGACCAGTGGCTTGTTGTAGAACCATTGAAAGGTTTCTTCACTGGCCCAGCCCGCGGTGTCGAGGATGTGGTCCATGGGCACCTCCATGGCCCTCGCCGCTGATGTGGATGCAGCCCTGGTGGAATGAGACTTAAAAATGTTTGTAGCAACTCCTGGCTGCATCCAGCACACCCTGAAGCCACCTGGCGATAGTCCTGTACAGTCACCCGATGATGCGGAGGTTTGTGGCTGATGAGGAACCCCTGTTCCTTCATCCTGATAACCTCTTGTAACTCGATGTAGTGGTGGAGATGGGTGGGACTATGCAGAGAGTGGCATCTACAGGGTACACCCGAATTCCAACTGTAGTCCCATGCGCCCCTGGGCTGTGCTGCTTCAATAATTCTTCGACAAATAAATTTATTTGACCAGGGGTGGCCACCAGCTTCCAGTCGCAGTTTTTGTAACGTCTGGACTCGTTGGGCTGTAGTCAGTGCATCACATCACCACTATTGAGGGTGAAGCTGTTTTCAGTGGTAGCTCATTCATTGGGCCCAGCACCTCAGTAGGGTCAGCACGATCCCCACATATCCCACGTTACAGGAATAGAGCGGGGTCGCGAGGTTGGTGTTGAACACTCCCCTCATTAGTTTAGACACCAGGTGGTTGGAGCTGATACCTATATCCAGGTATGAGGACAGCGCACTCCTGCCGCTGTTGATGGCACTGTAGCTGAGGCCAGCATCAAAATGGAGGCCAGCTAGAAACTCCAGGACATCAGGTATCGTTGTCGAGTTGGAAGTCTTGTTGGTCCGGGCACAGAATGCCTCCCACTTCCTGATTTGGGTGAGGTACTGTTTCCGAGTTAATTCTCGGCATGATGCGGCGATAAGTTCTATGACTCGTGATGAGATGCCAGCCTGGATGAGTGGTCTTTTCAGAACCTGCAGGCCAACAAGTTTAAGTGATCATGGCAAGGATGACTAACCCCTGTAATGGGGTGAGTAATCAATTTGGGATGTTTCCCAATCGCCATCCATGGTTGTTTTAAAATTTTAACGACCATCGGGTACCATGGTTGTGTAGGCCAGTCGGGAATGATCACTATGCCAGTTGCAGAGTCTAGTTTAATTTTCTGAAATACCCGACTGATGAGGCAGAATGGGGGAAATGCGTAGCAAAACCATTTCCCCCAATGGATAGAAAATGCATCCATTGCTATTGCCCCAGGGTCTGGTTCCCACGACACATATACGTTGGTATCTGATGGTTCAGCCTGGACGCAAATAGGTCAATATCTGGTGTCCCATAGTGAGCTATAATATCTCCAAAAATTTGGGGGTTCAACATCCACTCGATGTTTGTCATTGAATACTCGTGACCTGGTGTCCGCCACTGTATTAAGCTTCCCAGGCAAATAGGTCGCAGTAATCCAAATATTCCTTTCAATGCACCAGTGCCAAATTGTATTAGCCAATTCATCACAAGATAGCGACCTGATACCACCCATATGATTGATGTAAGCCACCACTGTAGTATTATCTATTTGAAGGCGGACATGTAAATCGCCGTGAATTAGTACATGTAAGCCCGTAGTCCATGAAATGCCCCCAGCATTTCTATATAATTTATCCCATGTGACTCCAGAATGTAGACTCATGAGAGTTCCATCTGCCACCCACAACTGGACATCGTATCAGTTTTGCTCCTCAGCCTGTGGGCTTGCGTCAGTGAGCACAACGTCAGGGTTGCTTACTATGATGGGTCTATGACACTCTCTAAATATTGTCAACCCACCATTGTAGCTCATTTCTAGCGTTCGGTGGTAACCGAATTGGCCTGATCAAAGTTCCCAGCATTTGTTTTTTTAATGCTGTGATCTTTGTTCTTTGTAAATTTCGGTAGTGTAGTGGTCCAAATCGTGCAGCTGGGAATGTAGCTAACCAATTTCCCTATAACTTTTGCTGTTTGCCGAAAGGTCGGTACCCTGACGCAAGTAAGACTGTGCACTCTTCTATTATAGCAGTAGCTTTATTGGTTGGGATGGTAATCTTCATTAAATTGGGTCTAGGGTGAACCCCAAATAATCCATAACCCGTACCGGGTGCAATTTGATTTGTCTGGAGGATTACAATCCCCAGCTTCTCAAAAGGAGCTCTAGTTGCAGCCACTCCTTGAATTACCAATTGGAGGGTCTGCCCACTATATCAGGATATCATCCAAATATGCCATTACTATATAATTTTGTTTTCGGAGAGAGCAAATATAGGTTTTACCAATTTTGGTAACAGCCTAGGGGCTGTGGTGATTCCATTGGGCAATGCCTTGTATTCCCATAATTGACCCTTCCATCAAACTTCAGGAATTTCCTGTGAGCCTCAGAGATGGGCACCGTATAGAATGCATCTTTCAAATCGATGCATGCCATCAAGTACCCTGGTAAAATCTGCTTGGCTGTTTCAAAAGTATCCATTTTTGAAATGGGTTATTGTACAAAAGTGTTCACTGCAGTTAAGTCTATTATAATCCGACATCCCCCATCTTTTTTAATTCTGGGAAGATGTTGGACCACAAACTCAATAGGTTCATGCTTGGTTTTGCCAATTACCGCTTTTTGCTGCTACCGTATAATTTCAGCATGTCCTGCCTCCACTTCTTTTTTGGATAGAGTAAAATTCCTATGAGGCGAATGCTGGGTAGGGGATTTATAACCTCCAAAATTTTCTATAACAGACCCTTGAACACTTTGTAAAATAAACTCATCTGTGGTGACAGTTTCCCATTGTCAAGAAAGCCAGCAATCGCCCCACCTATTCGTGCAGGAGGGGATGCTACGGCGTGAGAGGAACCAGACCCCCTTACCTCCATGGTTAACGGCGGTTCCGTACCTACGGTTTTTGGGTGGACGTTGTGGAGGTTGACGGGGCGGCCGCCGCATCTTCCCATGCTGGCCGCTGTTGGCCTTGCCCTAAAAAAGGTCGTTGTGTTTGCGGAAGTGGAGGTAGGAGGGGACCTTTGTGTCCTGTCCGGCAGTCGTGGTTTCCAGGTTGTGTTTGGCTGTTGCCGGTGGTATTGGTGAAATCTGGCCGTCGGAGGTTTCATGAGCCAGCTGTTTTGGCCTCCTCGTCCAGTTCCGTCACCTGTTTGGACAGGTCTCCAAACAACTGATGCGGCGGTGGAGCGGTTGATGGTCGCACAACCCCGCGAATTTGGGGTTGAGTGTGGCTTAGGAGCTCTTACGCAGGCAGTGTATCTCATACTGGGCGTTGCATAGGAGTGCCAGTGCATCTTGCTGTTCACTGGACACATTATCCCCGTCCAGGGTCCTAGCAAACGCGTTAACCCGTGGAGAGAACCTTATAAGATACGCTGGAGGCGGACATCCTACATCCTGGTGCCGTACTCGAGTGTCCCCAGATCTGGGCATTAACCAAGGGCACACTGAGGTTGATGCAGTTCTCGGCGGTTTTATTTTCCCCAAGGTATCATTGAGAACCTGACTCTGAAGTTGGTGCGTAGTCAGGTAATCAATGGTGCCCGCCAATTTGTGGTGCAGAGGTTCACCTATCTGTGTGGTAGCGGCAAACTTACCCACCACATCCAGCATATCCTCCTCATGCTCTGGCTCAGCGGTCACTGGTTGTCCCGGGTCGTCTTCAAACACAGCAGCTGGGCAATCGCTAACGCTTCTGGCCGGAGACGATGAGATGCTAAGTGGGGTCCTCGCACGGCTAGTGGATGCCCGCGAGTCCCGCTCTTTCCGTTCCCGGTCCCGCTGGAGGAGTTGCTCCAGTAAGAGCTCCAACCGCTCTATGCGACCGTCCCTGCTATGTGCAGCGGACAAGCCGACTTCCCCAGGCCCTGTGACCTCACTGGGGCTTCCACAATCGGACCACACCTCCGTAAGGTGCTGTCTAGGGTCCAATGGCAGGTTGTCGTGACCTACAGCCCAAGGATCATACGACTCCCGCACGGACTCTCCGCTAGTCTGTCTTCTCCCAGACTGTGGCGACCTGATATGAAGACAGGTGAGTTGAATCGGCGCCAGCCCCCGGAGTCCGTGCAGGCTTACCTCCACACTTGCCCATCTTTTTGGCGTGGAGGCGCATGGTCGGCCGCTCCCAGAGCTGAGCTGACCGACCGCCTACTGCTGCCCTTGACCGCAGCCTGACGGGGTGTTTTGTCGGCGGTATCTGCTCCAGCAGGCCTACTCGACACAGCAGTGGAGCTGCCAGACTGCACTACGGCAGATCTCCCTGGCAGTGGTACGTGTTGCACTTTTGCAGGGCTCCCCTGTCGTACAGCTGTCCCCCGGCCCAGCCCCCTCGGGTCTTCTGGAACTCGGGGACAGGTCGCTTGTGAAAAGCGAGGCCCCCTGCCACGTACCTGTTTCCCCCCTCTTTTCTTGGGGGAAGGTGGCTCGAAGTCTGGATCCGTTGCATCCAACTCCGGGGCGGTACACCACTCGGGTGAGTCGGGCGCTAAAGTAGCGGGAGCGCCCGACTTCTGCATTCCTGCCCCCACATGCCTCGAAGCTGCCGGTGTTGCTTGCAGCTCCGGGGACAAGGGCCGTTGGCTGGTCGAAGCAGCTCGGATCCTCGACAGCGTCGCCTTCCTCTTGCCCTTGTCCATCCTGTGGAGTGAAGGTAAGTACTTACCTGCCGGCCTTATGAAGGAGCCAGAGGAGAGAGCACACTGCCCCCCCCCCACCCCCCAGCCTGCCGATGCAAATGCGCGCGACGATATGCCGCGCATGCGTGCTGGCGGGGTCTTCACGAAGTCACTCACGTGACTCCAAAGTAAAATGGAGGATCGGCAGGATTAGTTTCAATAAGCATCATGTTTGGTACCTGCATTGTGGGCTGAAGAGCCTGGTCCTGTGCTGTGCTGCTCAATATAAGCCATCAAACACCTCCATAAAGCAGCAGGGAAAAACTTATTGTAAACATTGTGTTCATTTCATATTCCTAAAGATTATGTTGACTCACTATTTTGATTAATTATTCAGTCTGTGCTTTACGTCTTTGTAAACCAGTATTGTTTCTGAATATTAAGCTCTTGGGTTAATAGAATTTTCAAAACCTATACTTTGAACTCGGACTAATTTCGGAAACTAAAGAGGAAATTGCGAGAGCCCTGGTTGAAATTTACGAGTCGTCCTTAAATACAGGAGAGGTGCCAGAGGATTGGAGGGTGGCAAATGTTGTGCCTTTTTTCAAGGGCTGCAGGGAAAATGCTGGGAACTAAAGGCCGGTGAGCTTAACTTTTTCTAGTTGGTAAGATACTGGAGAGTATTCTGAGGTATAGTATATACAGACTTTTGGATGAGTAAGGGCTGATTAGGGACAGTCAGCATGGTTTTGTATGTGGGAGGTCGTGTCTCACAAATCTGATTTTTTTTTTGAATACGTGAGCAAGAAGGTTGATGAAGGCAGAGCTGTAAATGTTATGTACATGGACATAAGGCGTTCGACAAGGTTCCGCATGGTAGGCAGCTCTGGAAGGTTAGATCGCATGGAATCCAAGGAGAGATAGCTGAATGGATAGAAAATTGGCTTAATCGAAGAAGGCAAAGGGTGATGGTGGAAGGTTGCTTCTCGGACTGCAGGCTGTGACCAGTGGTATGTCGCAGGGTCCATTACTGTTTGTCATCTATATCAAAGAGTTGGATGAGAACATACATGGCAAGATTAACAAGTTTGCAGATGATTCAAAAGTGGGTGGTTTTGCAGATAGTGAAGATGGTTGTGAAAAATTGCAGCAGGATCTTGGATCGATTGGTCAGGTGGGCTGAAAATGGTTTATGGAATTTAATACAGAGAAATGTGAGATGTTGCAGTTTGGAAGTTTAGATGGGCATGATCTACGCAGTGAATGGTAGGGCTTTGGGGAGTGTTGTAGAGCAGAGAGACCTAGGACTGCAGGTGCATGGTTCCTTAAAGTTTGGGTCGCAGGTAGATAGGGTGGTCAAATAGGCATTTGGCACATTGGCCTTCATCAGTCAGAGTATTGAGTATAGAAGTTGGGAGGTCATGTTGCAATTGTATAAGATGTTGGTGAGGCTGCATTTAGAGTATTGTGTTCAGTTCTGGGCACCATGTTATAGGAAAGATGTTGTCAAGCTGGAAAGGGTGTAAAGATTTACAAGGATGTTGAATGGGGTAAAGGGTCTGAGCTATAAGGAGGGGTAGAGTAGGTTGGGACTGTATACCTTGGAGCGCAGGAGGATGAGGGATGATCTTATTGAGGTGTATGAAATCATGAGAGGAATGGATCGGGAAGATGCACAGAGTCTCTTGCCCATAGTTGGTGAATCGAGGGACAAAGGTCATAGGTTTAAGGTGAAGAGGAAAAGATGTAATAGGAATCTGAGGGTAACATTTTCACACAAAGGGCGGTGGGTGAATGAAACAACCTGTCAGAAGAGATAGTTTAGGCAGGGACGATCCCAATATTAAAAAAAAATTAGAGGACAGGTTTGGAGGGATATGGACCAAATGCAGGCAGCTGAGACTGGTGTAGCTGGGACATGTTGACCGGCCTGGGCAAGTTGGGCTGAAGGGCCTGATTCCAGGCTGTATGACTATGACAAACGCCTTTTCCATTATGTTCATTCCTGTCTTCAATCATTAGTAAAACATTTTGTTTTCAGTTTAAACAACAAATATTTCCATTGTGGCAAAATCAGTAGAGTCATGAATATTATTGACTTATCACCTCAATAACTCCAAGTGTTAACATGTAAACAACCTTACAATCCAGAGAGTCTCTGGAACTTGCTGTCATTCACTTCATTTGACTTTTATTTGACAGAGATCTTGTGCTTCTTGTTGCTTCACAAGTGTAAGTTCATCATTAAGCCCTTCAATCATCTCATCTCTGGGGAATAAAGCCATGGGTATAAATGGATAAAAACCGTATCAGCTTTTCTAGCAAAGGCTTGATATTTGAATAGCAGGAATAACTTTTTTCGGTAACGTACATTCATTTTCGTAGTCATCTATAATCTGGCAAAATTGTAAAACATACTGCATTGCTTTCTAAAGAAAGTAGCATTCATTTCATCTAAAAGAGGAGAGAAACATTAAATGGTATGTTTGTTGCAGTTAAGAGGATATACTAAGGATCTCAGCCCATTCCTCGTATTGATAAAGCTGGAATTCTCATCTCAAATTAATTATAATTTAAAATAATCTGTTTACTTCAAAGTATGAATTTACTTTACTCTTCCATTCTAAATGTAAAAATTATTTGCATAATAATTTATCATTGTGCAATTCCCACTTAAAACGGTTGTTTTAAAGCCCTGCTTCAAAACAACCAATACAAATTTGGGGTTTATGAAACATTTCTTACATTATGGGCATATTAATCCAAATGAATTATGTACAAGTGACCCGTTGTCATTATTAATTTGTGGATTGGTGGAAATGTAAGAAATCAAATGTTAGATAAGTTTTTATAAATGAGATTAAAGCAACATATTTAGCCTTTGTAATGGTTTTGCCATTTTCTAACAGCCAACAATCTGCCTCTATACTCCAATTAGAAAACTGTTTTATCGTCACAGAGCATTTTAACCCAGTCAATTTAAAATAAAGCAGCATATTACTTGATTAAAATCTGTATGTAAGTCACTGCTGACTGGCTTGCAGACTGAACAAAGCCTTAGAGATATAAATGTTGACCTGTATTGTACCAGACTGATCCTGTCATTACTGACTGGTCTTGCTTGATAATCAAAGTGATAGTGACAGGTGTTGTGCAATAATATCTCTCTCCATCCACTTGCAGATGTACGTAGCACTGATTTCAGTCCATGCGCTGATACTATGTGGCTTTCAGTTTTTCTTCTGTATTAGAGCACAGTGGAGTGGTGAGTAATTACATTAGTCTGGAATGTTAAAGTTGTCTTACGAAAATAGATTTGAAAAAAGGCAGCAACTTAACGTGTTCATGATCAAATTTGTGTGTGCATGCACTTGAACCCTTGCGTTAAATAACTGCCGGTATCCAACAATTTATGTTCTTAACTGTAGTGAACACAAGAAACTAGGAGCAGGAACTTGAAGACTACTCTGCCATTCAATATGACCATAGCTGATCTCATCCTGTTGTGTGCACCAATGTGCCGTGCCCCTGAATTCTTCAACCTTCCAAATATTTTTCTATCTCCACCATAAAAATATCGAATGATCTGGTGCCATTATTCTCTGGTGCAATGAAATCCAGAAATTCATTATTCTTTGTGAGAAGAAATTTCTATTCACCTCAGTTTTAAATGACGGGTCCCCTATTTTTTCTAGCTATGTCCCTTTGTTCATTATGCCCCTGACCCACTTAGGAAACCTCTGGAAACTTTGCGCCCCACCCAAGGTTTCCGTGCGGTTCCTGGAGGTTTTTGTCAATCTCCCTAATGGTCGAAAGTGGTTTCAGCTTCTTCTATGTTCCGGCGATTATTTCATAAAATTCAAAACCAGCCGCGACTAAAAATAGGTTGCCATTTTAAAAATCAGTCATTTTTTAGTCGAAGCCGGTTGCGATGCTAGTTGAAGGTGGTTGCCGGAGGTTACAGGTAGTGGAAGATAAGACCTTTTTTTCACCCAGTTTTATTCCACCAGGAAGGTCTTACCTTTCACTACCTGCAACTTCCGGCAACCACCTTCAACTAACATCACAACCGACTTCGACTAAAAAATTACCGATTTTTAAAACGGCAACCTAGTTTTAGTCGTGGACGGTAATTAATTTTTTGAAATAATCGCCGGAACATTGAAGAAGTGGAAACCACTTTCGACCATTAGGGAGACTGACAAAAACTTCCAGGAACCGCACAGAAACCTTGGGTGGGGCGCAAAATCTCCTGAGGTTTCTGTTCAAGTTTCCTAAGTGGGACAGGGGCATAACTCTTCTGCTAGTAAGAAAACAGTTTAATATTTAGCAGTGTAATGACTGATTTAACTTTTCCATGAATTAAGTATAAAAGGAAAGCACAAGTTTAAAAACCACAAAGAACACTCAACCATGGATGCAAGTTACCCCACACAGAAGGACAATTATGTTTCATCTTTTATATAGGTTGGCATTTTTCTTCTGACATGATAATGTATGCAGATGTTTTGTCATAAATGACTGATTTGTCAGATTATTTGTTGCTTAGTTTATGATATAGGTGTCAGGAGTTATGGGGAGAAGACAGGAGAATGGGGTTAGGAGGGAGAGATAAATCAGCCACGATTGAATGGCGGGAGTAGACTTGATGGGCCTAATTCTACTCCTTTCACTTATAACTTTATGACTTATGATCTTAGTTGCTAAACTTTTTTATTATGGGGAAACGTGGTGTTTAGTACTGACTTCCTTGTATTACTGACCACAAAATCTAGCCTTATTAACTAGAAGTGAGATGAAGAGGTAAAGTGACAGACAATCGGAAGCTCTGAATCACATGTGATGTGAATGGTGCTGTTCACAAAGATTTTTATTTTGGACAACGTGAAGTCTGAGGATTTGTTCCATTGTGAAAACAAGTTCGGTGGGGGAGAGAATGATAATGGTGAATTAGAATTGGTCTGGATTCAGTTCAAGGAAGAAGTAGTGATCCTCAAGCCATTATAGTGCCGCTGCAGGTGCAGAAAATGTGTACAGGAAACTGATGAAGTGGCAGAGAATGACTTCTCAAGCTAACAGCTGTTGGCATGAGAACCTATATAGCTGTCTCTGCCTATGTCTTTCTTTGGAACATGAGGAGTATTCTTTGCTCCAGTCATAATCGGGTTAATTCCTTCACCCCTCACCATTTCCTTCCACTTCATTGGAGATAATCTCAGTCATATATCCTACTCTCATTATGAACATAAAATTACATTAACTTTGCAGGTAATTTCGATCTCCATTATCTATTTCCAATTCTTCCCTTGTCTTTCTTAACATATCTTTTTTCATGGCTAGGCATGGATTAGAATCTGATGTTCATTGTACTCCATTAACTCTGAAAACTGTCATGCCGTCACTTCACTCTTTGTCCTTTCGTGCTAAAACGCTTTTAGTTTTGATGATCTGCTTTAAAAAAAGCCCCGAGATCCTGAATCAATGAGGCAACAAAGCTGGAATTGGTTAAAGGTTGAGGCATCCATCATAAAATCATGGGATTTCGAGATTGGAGAATTAATCAAGCCAAGGCCTTGGATCGTTGATGGATTGGAAGAACTGGAATGTTTTCGGGAGAAGGCAGGAATAGGGTTCCAAGGGAAAAATAGAATAGCCATAATTGAATGGCGGAGTAGAGTTGGTGGCTGAATGGCCTAATTCTCCTCTTATCTGCTCTTGTGTTGAGCCCAAAAGAATGAAAGGTGATTACGTGACGGAGGTCCCAGTTCATCATTATATAGGGAAGACCCAGATACCTCAAGCATGCCAAACAACGTAATTCCTCAGGGAATTTAGTTCATTCCCTGCAATACACTTAAAAAGTGCATGGCCCAGAGAATGGCATCAACCAGTGTTAGATCATGTGTGTCCGGGGTCACTTGCAGAGGTGCCCGATCAAATTTCCAAAGTGAGGCAAGTCGATCTGATAATAGTTACCATTTTGTTTCATCACCAAGGGGAAAGGAAATCGATCTTAAATTGTGTAAGGGTACACAAAATGCTGGAGAAACATAGCGGGTGCAGCAGCATCTATGGAGCGAAGGAGATAGGCAACGTTTCGAGCCGAAACCCTTTAATTGTGTAATGCTGATAAGAAAATGTGACTTGAATTTCAGGGTCACTAACGTCTGGAAACTTAAGATAGTTTTTTACCATGATCAACTAAAATGTTTTTCTTTTTATTTTGTTATTCTTATCTAATCAGTGAAAAATGCACCATCATGACCTATTTTCTTTATGACTTGTAGTTTTACTGAATTTAGGTTGTCAAACAAAATTTCTGTTATATAATTGCCCGAATTGACTCCATTGTCCGAGGTGTGGACGGGAGATTCTGTGGCGACAGGGAAGATTCGAGAATGGTCTCTTGACTCCCTGGTACTAGGGTTCAGGATGTCACGAACCAACTTCAGAAAATCCTTGAGAGGGAAGGTGAACAGACGGCAGTAGTTGTGCATGTGGGCACAAACGACGTTTGGAAGAAGAGGAAGGAGGTTCTGCATCGCGTGTTTAGATAGTTAGGAAGAAGACTGAAAAGCAGGACTTCTAGGGTGGTTATCTCTGGATTGCTTCCAGTACTTCGCACGAGTGAGAGCAGGAACAGGGAGATGGGGGATCTAAATCTGTGGCTGGGGGGCTGGTGCAGGGAGCAAGGATTTAGCTTCATAGACCACAGGGATCTCTTCTGGGGTAGAGGTGATGTGTAACAAAAGGGACGGGTTACACCTTAACTGGAGGGAGACCAACGTTCTAGCAGGCAGGATTTCTAGGGCTACACGTGTGGGTTTAAACTAAATAGTGGGGGGGGAGGGGGGGGGAATTGACAAATTGTGAGTATAAAGATGGAGATAAAGGGGAATTGAGTGCAGGAATAATTACAAAAGACTCCCGAATTAATGGGAAGGAAAGTTTGAGAAGGGATAAGACAGTAAGACCAGGGCTGAAGGCTGATAAATCCCCAGGGCCTTAAGGAAGTGGCTCTAGATATTGTAGATGCATTGTTGATAATTTTCCAATGTTCTGTAGATTCAGGATCAGTTCTCGTGGATTGGAGGGTAGCTAATGTTATCCCACTTTTTTAAAAAGGCGGGAGAGAGAAAACAGGGAATTATAGACCAGTTAGCCTGACATCAGTGGTGGGGAAGATACTGGAGTCAATTATAAAAGATGAAATAGCGACACATTTGGATAGCAGTAGCAGGAACGGTCCGAGTCAGCATGGATTTACGAAAGAGAAATCATGCTTGATTAATCTTCTGGAATTTTTTGAGGATTTAACTAGGAAAAGGGACAAGGGAGAGCCAGTAGATGTAGTGTACCTGGACTTTCAGAAGCATTTGATAAGGTTCCACATAGGGGATTAGTGGGCAAAATTAGAGCACATGGTATTGGGGGTAGGGTGCTGACATGGATAGAAAATTGGTTGGCAGACAGGAAACAAAGAGTAGGGATTAACGGGTCCCTTTCAGAATGGCAGGCAGTGACTAGTGGTGTACTGCAAGGCTCGGTGCTGGGACTGCAGCTATTTACAATATACATTAATGATTTAGATGAATGGATTAAAAGTAACATTAGCAAATTTGCAGATGACACAAAGCTGGGTGGCAGTGTGAATTGTGAAGAGGATGCTATAAGGATGCAGGGTGACTTGGACAGGTTGGGTGAGTGGGCAGATGCTGTTTAATGTGGATAAATGTGAGATTATCCACTTTGGTGGCAAAAACAGGAAGGCAGATTATTATCTAAATAGCATCAAGTTGGGAAAAGGGGAAATACAACGGGATCTGGGGTTTCTTATTCATCAGTCAATGAAAGTAAGCATGCAGGTACAGCAGGCAGTGAAGAAAGCAAATGGCATGTTGGTCTTCAAAACAAGAGGAGTTGAGTATAAGAGCAAAGAGGTCCTTCTGCAGCTGTACAGGTCCCCAGTGAGACCACACCTGGAATATTGTATGCAGTTTTGGTCTCCCAATTTGAGGAAGGAAGTTCTTGCTGTTGACGGAGTGCAGCGTAGGTTCACCAGGTTAATTGCTGGGATGGTGGGACTGTCATATGTTGATAGAATGGAGCGGCTGGGCTTGTATACGCTGGAATTTAGAAGGATGAGAGGGGATCTTATTGAAACATACAAGATTATTAAGGGTTTGGACACGCTAGAGGCAGGAAACATGTTCCCAATGTTGGGGGAGTCCGGAACCAGGGACCAGAATAAGGGGTAAGCCATTTAGAACGAAGATGAGGAAAAACTTTATCACACAGAGTTGTGAGTCTGGAATTATCTGCGTCAGAGAGCAGTGGAGGCAGGTTCTCTGGATGCTTTCAAGAGAGCTGGATAGAGCTCTTAAAAATAGCGGAGTCAGGGGATATGGGGAGAAGGCAGGAATGGGGTACTGGTTGTGGCTGATCAGCCATGATCACATTGAATGGCGGTGCTGGCTCGAGGGGCCGAATGGCCTACTCCTGCACCTATTGTCTATTGTCCATTGAAACCATTCCATTCCAATATGGGAATATGGGACGGGCGGTAACGGTGGCACAGTGGTAGAGTTGCTGCCTTACAGCGAATGCATCGCCGGAGACCCGGGTTCAATCCCGACTACAGGGGTGCTGTCTACAGAGTTTGTACGTTCTCCCTGTCACATGTATGGGTTTTCTCTGAGATCTTTGGTTTCCTCCCACACTCCAAAGACGTACAGGTTTGTAAGTTAATTGGCTTGGTAAATGTAAAATTGTCTTGAGTGTGTGTAGGATGGTGTTAATGTACGGGGATCACTGGTCGGCGTGGGCCGAAGAGCCTGTTTCCGCGTTGTATCTCTAAACTAAAAATATGCCTTGTGTACTGACTTTGGGTTCCATTGGCGTTAAATTCTGATCCATTAACTACAAAAAAAAGTTGTAAAGTTAAAGTTAAAAGTTTATTTGTTGCAGCTTATTTTATATGCTGCAACAGATAAACTCTTGATATTCAGAATCAGTATGGAGGATCAGCCTTCAGTTACTTTTTATATACCAGTGATCTGTTTTTCTTCTTATTTTTTTATTATTTTTTTTTTATTAGAAGCAATTGTACAGAGATAAAACATTCAGCATCTAAAATTATACAATTATTGTACAGCATCATTTTTAACCTTATAACCTAAACTATGAAAATGAAAAAAAGAAAAGAAAAAGAAAACAAGAAAGAAAGAAAATGGAAAGTGAAAAGATAGTTTGAAAAAGAACAAAAGAATGTCCCCTAAACTACCAAAGTAGTGTGGCAGAAAGATATAGAAATAAGAAAAAAAGAAAATGAAAGGTGGAGATAAACCTTGCCCCCCGTGTCCTCCCCGCCCACATCACCTAACCCAGCATCAGATTTAAATTTAAATTTTTGTTGCATCATGCTATTGTTGTAAAAATTCGGTAAAGAGTGTCCATGTCTTAAAAAATTGATCTGGTTTTTCCGCCAAGAAAAGCCTAATATTTTCCAAATGTAGTGTCTCGGACATGTTTGTGATCCACATCTTCATTGTAGGGCCTGTTGTATGTTTCCAAAATGTAAGTCCTAATTTTTTCGCCGTTATCAGGCCATAGTTAAGGAAACGTCTTTGAAATATCATTAGCTCAGAACAGGCCTCAGACATACCTAGTGTGATCACTTTTATGTCAGGATCCAATTTAGTTTTAAGTATTTTGGAAAATATATCAAAAATTCCCCTCCAGAAGTTTTGTAATTTTGCACAGGAAACAAAATAATTGGTTACGGTTGCTTCTTGGAGGAGACATTTATCACAGATAGGAGAGACATTTGGGAAGATCTTGTTCAATTTAGACTTTGAATAATAGAGTCTATGTAGTATTTTAAATTGTATTAGTGAGTGTCTAACATTAAGTGAGTGCCTACCAGTTATCTGTTTTCATTTTAAATCACTCAATAGAACAGTTTTTAGAGAGCTTCTATTTGCATTGCTTATTATGTTGTAAAAAAGCCATTTTAAATTAAAACTTGTAAAATATGCTAGTTTTATATATGTAAAATAAAATTGATTACAACTAGAATATATAATTTGAAGGCTAATAAGATGTTTTCCTCCACAGAATGCAGTGGTTTTTCACCTCCTGTTACTGTGATCCTAATCATCTTTTTGTGCCTTGAGGGATTTCTGTTTCTCACATTCACATCAGTAATGTTTGGCACACAGCTTCACTCAATATGCAATGATGAGACGGTAAGATTTTATTTTAGTGATTTTTAAACTTTTGTTTGTTTCTTTTATTTGGAGAAGCCATGTTAAATATCAACAAACGGAGAACCTGGGTCAATGTTTATTTTGGCATTATGCTAAAAAGATCCTAGATAATTTCCCTTTTGCCTTCAGCTTTTTTCTTTTAAACATTGGTCCAATCACACAAATTAAATCTGAAGCACCGTTCCACTATGTAGGTTTTCAAAGAGCAGTGCTTTTCAATGACATTTTCAACAACTTTGGTGGTAATTATCTACTAAAGAACAAGAGCCTAAAACAAAATCCCATTGAATAGAAACATGATTATTTGCTAGACAAATTAGAATTGAACTGTATTTATCCCCCACCTCTTTCACATCAAACCCTGCTCCCTCTTTTCCTGCCCTTAAATCCACCTCTGCCCTAAAAAAAAACACAAAATGGAAAGTCAGGGTGTGGTGTAAATTAAAAATTGTTATCCATTCAATTGCTGTGCCCCCAATCAAATTCCAGTTGGATATATATACAAGATGTAGACTAAAAATTAACATCTAGATTTACGTGCTGAGCAATTAGTCCTGCCAATGATTCTGCAACTTGTGTGGTTCTGCAACATATGGACCTTACAAAATGAAAAAGAAGAAGAATAACATTGCAAAATCTATCTGGTTTTCAATTGGCTTTGTTTTGTCATTTTTGAGTGTTAAGCAAATGGTGCATTTTAATTGTGTTCCACAGCAAAGTAAACTCTTTCCATGATATTGTGATATTTGACAATATCATGGAAAGATATAATCATTCCAACTTTTTGCTAGCTGAGCTTAACTGCCATGATCCAGGCAAATGTAAAAACTGAAGATCAATGCTTTCCCTTGGGTAATCACAGGAGCACATTACATCAGTTCTGAAAAATGCATTTACAGTCCAGTTTCAATTCCCCATGGTAAATTGATTGACTTAGCCACATTCACCCCCATTCCGAATTATTTTAGTGAAGAAGGGAGTTAGGAAAGAAAAGTAAAGTTGGAGTGTTTGAAATATTTACCCACAATATAATCATACTTAATCAATATAAAATTGTGTTTGTTATGCAGGAAATTGAACGATTAAAAAATGAAAAGCCTACATGGGAAAGGAAACTGCGATGGGAGGGAATGAAGAATGTTTTTGGAGGGCAGCCTTCATTTCTATGGATTAGTCCTTTCTCAGGCATTAGAATAAGGCGACTCCTTTCCAGACCAATGAAGGGTGGACCAGAATTTGCAGTTTGAATCTAAGGAAGAACTTTTCTGCAAAAGTAAACTTTCTAATATTAAAAGTAGCACAAGACTTTGTTCCTTTCTACTGTCTGCCTATAGGGTACTATGGATTAAATAACTGCTGCCTGTTAAAATTGCACATAGTAACCTAATTATGAGCAAATCTAATGAAGTCTGGTACTAGCAAACTGACAGAAAATTCCATCGACTGTCATAAAAATGGATTGCAAAGATTAAACTGCAGCTTTGAATGGACAGTTACATGTCCTAACCCTCTACTGTACAAACCACTGCATAGTTCTTCATTTTGTAGTATTGCATCAATGTACTATTTGTGACATAATCACAAACAAATTGGATATATGTTGATTTAGTGACATTGCTTAAGAATGTTTTTAGCATAAAAATTGTAGTCCATTCTACTTCATTTAGCATCCATCAACAATAATTTTCAGGTTCTATATTTACCATTTGTTACATGAGATAAAACACGGTTGACATTGAATACTTTCTTTATCTGTTTTTATATTTTTTATATATATAAAAAAGAAGGGGAAACTTTATTTTTTCAGTTCATGTGTATTTGTTTTTTTTAATTTCAGGAAAGTTTCTTTCCCTTTGACTGTGGTATGGGTGTGCACTGTTATTTTAAAATAACTCAAAGTTTACCTTGAACGTAATCACATATTCACTTTTATTTATTGCTTTATTAAAATACACAGACAGATGAATTGTAAGTAAGATTGTTGGTTATTTCTGAAATTGATATGAACTATCTTCATTACAAATCGTCTCTCATAGTTAATGTAGAATGATTGTTTAGTGTATGGAACAGAATAAAAAGTCATTCTCTGAAACATCAACCTCAGTTGAAAACAACATAGATGCAATTACTTTATTTTGTTATTGCTGATCCTTACTGTTCATGTTCGTGTACAGTTCAACCTTGATAAGAGTTAGCAGATTTTTTGTGATCCAATGGATGAAATCTGCTTTCTGGAATCTTGATCAGCAGAAGGTATAATCCTATAATTTATAGGCTGTGTGTTCCAAATTCTTCCACCCTCAAACAAAACTATCAGACTTTATCTGGAGGTAAAATAATATTAAAGTTTCATTTCTGCTACTAAGGTGAAGCATTTATTATATAAACTACTCCCCATATGATATGATGTATTGAAAAAGTATATGGAGGTGCAAGCATTACACTAACAGAATGTAGTGGCACACTTTGAGCATTAAATGTCAATTGAACGTCAATTATGATTTAAGAGTTGAAGGGTCCTTTTTATCAGAAATTATGTGTGTGTGTGTGTGTGTGTGTGTAATTTATTTTGTCTTAGTTTACTGCCGCACTGTACAAGGCCATATTCGATATTTCTGGTGCTGATCCAGGCACATACAATATGTTATGGCTTCACAAAATGCTAAAAGTCTAAAAATGCCTTACATCACCTATGTGGCGGGATGATGTTCTAAAGGGCGCAAAGGATAATAAAAACAACAAAAAGACTAATAAGTTTAAAATTAAGATGGATGATTGAGGAAAAACAGTAGCTGCAATCACTTTCATGTTACTACTAAATAGATTTGGGTCAACATCATTGGAGCTTTGACAATACCGTCAACTAGAATAATTTATTTACTGTGAGACGAAACCTGGAAATACTCAAATAATGCTGCTAGAATGCATTTATAATTCATGTTTACCAGCCACTGGTTAGTACCAAAGCTAATCTAGTGAAGTGTCCTGGAGAAAAATGCAGCGAAAATAAAACAAATCAAAGCAAAGCGAGCACGCACGCGCACACACACACACGCATTTTGATTGAATTTTATCTGTGCAGTTTTTATCTCTTTTTTAATTTTGTTTTTTTATTTAACATTTATTTTTATTAGAAGCAATTTTACAAAGAGAGAATGATCGACATAACAGTTATACAATTTTCGTATTGCTTCAGTTTTAACATTTTATGAACTAATAACTAGATTGGAAAAAAAAGAAAAAGGAAAAAAGGGAAATAAAGAAAAAAAGAGAAAGAAAAGAAAGAATTTCAAGAAAAACAGGAAAAAGAAAACCCCAGAACTAACGAAGGAGTGAAAGAAGTGGAGATATATCCCACTGCCCTTCCATACGCCCGCTCACCTGACCCTAGCGTCGGTTTTGAGTTTGTGTTCAACCATTATGTTATTGAAGAAATTCAATAAAAGGAGACCATATTTTTGAAAATTAATCTGGTTTGTCAGTCAAGACAAGCCTTATTTTTTTCTAGATGTGGTGTCTCGCACATTTCTGTGATCCACATCTTCGCTGTGGGGACTATTATCTTTTTCCAGAACTTAAGTATATGTTTTTTCGCAGTTATTAAACCATAGTCAAGGAAGTGCCTTTAAAATAGCGTTAGATTAGGGCAGCCCTCTGACATTCTTAATATTAGTTTTGGATCTGGCTTCAATTGAGTTTTAAGTGTTTTAGAAATAATATTGAATATTTCCATCCAGATGTTTTGTGTTTTTATACAGGATACAAAAGAATGAGTTATGCCCCTGTCCCACTTAGGAAACTTGAATGTAAGCCTCTGGCGCCCCACCCAAGGTTTGTATGAGTCGCCAGAGGTTTTGGTCACACGCCTGGAAAGCCTCGACCGAAGCGCGAGTTGCATCTACTGACCAAAGATCCTACAGGATCTTTGCTACCGACCACACACACACACACACACACACACGTACACACACACCCGCAAAGGTGGGGGGCAGGGACAGCGGAGGAGCGCTGTCTGCGCGATGAAGAGGAAGGTAAACGGCTGCCACAGCACGGTAAGTCCTTTAGAGATCCTATAGGATCTTTGTTGAAAACTCCAATGTTGCAATCAAAATGGCCGGTCAGCGAAGGAGATTGCTTTTGACTGCCTGTAAGCAAATAGCAACCCCACTCCACTGGCTTCGACCAAATGGCAACCTATTTTTAGTCAAGACCGGGTTTGATTTTGTTGAAATAATCACAGGAACATAGAAGAAGCCTTGACTATGCGGAAACCACTTTTGACCATTAGGGAGTGACCAAAACCTCTGGGAACCTCACGGAAACCTTGGGTGGGGTGCAAGGTCACCAGAGGTTTCCGTTCAGGTTTCCTAAGTGGGACACAGGCACTAGGGTGGCTTCTTGAAAGTGACATTTACCACAAAGAGGAGAGACAGTTGGGAATATCTTGTTCAATTTGGTCTTTGAGTAGTATAACCTATGCAATACTTTAAATTGTATCAGCATTTAAAGAACAGTAATGTATGTATTGTAGGCTTTCCTCCCCTATATCTTTATAAATGGGTAAGCCCAGCTCGTCCTCCCATGTTCGCCTATAAATCTCAGAGGGTGGGGTGTCAATATTTAAAAGGGTGTTATAAATGTAAGATATCAACTTACTTGTATCAGCATGTCTATTCAAACAGTCGTCTAATATATCTGGACCCATAAGAAGACAGTCTTGTGTATATGTTTTCACGTAATCTCGGATTTGGAGATATCTAAAAAAATTATTGCCATTCAAGTCATTTCTCCTGTACTTCTTGAAAAGATGAGAGAGTCCTTTCTTATAGAGGTCTCCCACAGTATTGATTTCCAGGTTGTTCCATTGAACAACCACCACATCTAAAATAGAAGGTTTAAACGAGGGATTATTTGCAATAGGAAGAAGGAGAGACATATTTCTCAATTTAAGACTGAATTTTAGCTGTTCCCAGATACGGCTATGTATTATCGGATTTTGCTCATACGTTGACTTATTCAGATGTATTGGAGATAGGAGGATCGAGCCTATACAAAAAGGCAAACAATCTTCCCTCTCAATTTTTAACCAGTTTACATGTTGACATGTATCGTCCAACCAGAAAGTTATATTTTTAATATTAGTTGCCCAGTAGTAAAAACGAAAATTAGGTAGAGCTAATCCTCCATTTTCTTTGGATTTGCACAGTTAAGAATATTCTTTCGTATCTGGGCATCTATGTCTTTGTCGCTATGATTATGTGCTCATAATAGCGCAATAATCTGAAGGATATCCTTGAAATTGGAAAAGCAATCAATTAATCACTATTGCCCACTTTCTGTGCTTTAGCCAACTTTCTACCCATACTTTTAAAAGAGTAGTTTTAGTTTTAGAGATGCAGCACGGAAACAGGCCCTTCGGCCCACCGAGTCCGCGCTGACCACGATTCCTGTACACTAGCACTATCCTATACACTAGGGACAACTTGCAATCTTTTACCAAAGCCTAGTAACCTACAAACCTGTACTACTTTGGGATGTGGGAGGAAACTGGAGCATCCCGGGGAAAACCCCACGCTGTCACGGGGAGAACGTACAAACTCCGTACAGACAGCACCCATAGTCGGGTTCCAACCCGGATCTCTGGCACTATAAGGCAGTAACTCTGCTACTGCGCCATCTTGAGTATCTAGAATATTATAACTCGTCCTTAGTTTCTGAAGTAACAGTTAGTTGATTTCAATGCAAGGGTTTAGTTTTCTTTAGCTGCCATGTGATCTCAGTACCATACTACACATAGTTTGAACCCTCTGTGGTAGAGAACTTTTATTGGTAAAACAGATTGGGAATATTAATGAAGAACATCCATTCCTAAGAAGACTCCTTGTTTTTTTATAATGTTTAAAACAAAATTCCTTAAACTCGACCAAACGTTTCCTTGGTGGTAACAGTTGTTGGAATATTAGGCAAACCTTGGTGTCACTCCTTTCAGGGAGTTGATCCCGTTTCCATAGTGCCATTCAGATTATTAAAGAATAATTTGGAAGGGCATGCAACAGTGACTGCTTCTGATCGCATGTGATCTTACATGTTTTATTTTGCGATAGCTGACGATTGGGCAAGCGGTGGAATAGGGCGTTCGTGACCCTAATGAATAGGTCAAGCAACTGCACCTGATGAGCCAGCAAGATCAAATTATTGTGAAGCTAACAGCTTGAGGAGGAACGATGAATACCAAGCAAAATCGGTTACAGAAAGAGAAAGCAAATCAGAGTAGAATGGGCAATAATTTCTATTTAACTTTTCACATTTTCACTACCCACTGACAATATAGAAATAAGGAATGAGACTTGTTATTTAATTATTATTTTTTAATATGAGGGATTTATGGGCAATAATTGACAGTGATCTTTAATCACAAACCACTGCCTCAGTGTTGAATAACTGGGTTCAATTCTGACTTCAGGTCTGTGTGGAGTTTGTATGTTCTCCCTGACACCATTTGGGTTTCCTCCAGATGCTCCAGTTTCCTCCCACGTTCCAAAGAAGTGCAGATTGGTAGGTAAATAGTAATGGCCCTGTCTCACGGTGCGAGTCCACCCACGAGTGACCCCAAGTGAAGGAAAAAAAACAGACTCGTGGTTATGTACGAGATTACAAGTTTATGTTCAAGTGTTTAACCGAATTCCCATGGGTATGTAATTTCTGCGATGTTGCAAGTTCCTCTCCCGAGTTACCAAGTTCCTCTCCCGTTACTCTTGAGCCAACCGTGAATGAAGGCTTTTTGTTCAATGGGCTGATTATTCCCCGCGGACATAAATTGGCCCTGTTTTAAAGCCGGTCAGAAAATAGACGAGAGAAAGCAACAAGTGAAATGACAACTAACCGCTGACTGCCATTTGCAGAGGATCGGCGATTGGCGCGACTGTTGCAACATGAAAGATTAAACATCTATCTGAAATGAGATTTATAGTATTATGACAGATGTTCGTTTTGACAACAGAAACTCCTACTTTTTTTGTGGCTTGGCCAATAAGTTGAAATGCGCTGAAGCATGTTTCCCCTTTACCGCCGATAGCCAGCCTCGCGAAACTATTCCGGACAATTCATCTAAATTGCTGCTGAGAAGGAATGCGGCCTTTAAGTTAACTCGACTTACAAGCTATGCATCAGCTTTTTTATGTTAATAAAAGTACAAATTATTGACAATGCAAGCGTTTTAAATATACAAAGCTCCGGGAAAGTTCACGGTAGTGATATTTAAAAAAACACGATACGGCCAACATGAAACATAACAGAAACCTAAATGAACAGAGACTTGTGGTGCAATGGTAAAGTGACTAAATCAGTCTCATTCTGGTATCTATAGCGTGCAATGTTTGGAAGGCAGGCTAGACTTGAATTGCCAGCGGCACCTCGCATTGAACTTCGTGAGAATGAGTTTTACGTGGGATTGCAATAAGCGTGCAACGATAAGATCTGCATATGTTCAGTGGGATCCACGTGGAAAAGCTTTGTGATCCAGCAGCCGCCGACCATACTCTAGTGACACTCAACACACTCAACACATTGGTGTTCTCGTGCAGCTTTACGCCAGAATAAAACAACTGGAGTAACTACAGGACAGGCAGCATCTCTGGAGAGAAGGGTCGAGACCCTTCTTCAGTGTTTTGTTCTGGTGTAGAGCTGCACGGGAGCACCAAAGTGTTGAGTGTCACAAGAATATGGACGACGGCAGCCTGTCCCGCTGAGTGATTCCAGCATTTTGTGCCGATCTTCGGTTTAAAGCAGCATCTGCAGCTGCTTCCTACAGCCTGACACCAGGTTGGTCCGAGGATGGTGCCCTCTCTATTGTGTATCAGATTAGAAACCCGACGTTCATACTATATTGTGCGGGAAGGGAACTGCAGATGCTGGTTTACACCGAAGATAGACACAAAAAGCTGGAGTAACACAGCAGCTCAGGCAGCACCTCTGGAGAAAAGAAATAGGTGAGGTTTCGGGTTGGTTCTTCAGACACTATACTGTCTTATCCCTTTCACATGTGTAGTTCATGTAGTTCAGACACTATACCGTCTTATCCCTTTCATGTGCGACTCGGGTCTCTGGCGCTGTGAGGCAGCAACTCTACTGCTGCGCCGCCAATGTGACAATCCAATTTTTTGAATGAAGTTAGCCGCTTCACCGAGGAGCGGGTGCAGTAGAACGAGAATGAATGGATCTGCCAGCGGTGACATTGCAGCCGAGGTCTGGGGAAGACAGAGAGGGGAACAATGAGGACATGGAAGTTTAGTGGGGAATCTCATTGGTTATTATGTGGGAAGGAAGTCCAGATGCTGGTTTAAAGATAGACGAAATGCTGAAGTAATTCAGCGGGACAGACAGCATCTCTGGGTAGTGGTCTAAGGAAGGGTCTCGACCCGATACATCATCATTCCTTCTCTCCGGAGATGCTGCCAGTCCCGCTGAGTTATTCCAGAATTGTGTGTGTGTGAGAGTTACTCCAGCATTGTTCGTGTGTGTGTGTGAGTTACTCCAGCATTGTGTGTATGTGTGTGTGAGTTACCTCAGCATTGTGTGTGTGTGTGTGAGTTACTCCAACATTGTGTGTGTGAGTTACTCCAGCATTGTTCGTGTGTGTGTGAGAGTTACTCCAGCATTATTCGTGTGTGTGTGAGAGTTACTCCTGCATTGTGTGTGTGTGTGTGTGTGTGTGTGTGTGAGTTACTCCAGCATTGTGTGTGTGCGAGTTACTCCAGCATTGTGTGTGTGCATATGCGAGTTACCCCAGCATTCGGTGTGTCACCCCAGCATTGTGTGTGTGTGCGAGTTACTCCAGCATTGTGTGTGTGTGAGTTACCCCAGCATTGTGTGTGTGTGTGTGTGAGTTACTCCAGCATTGTGTGTGTGTGTGTGTGAGTTACCCCAGCATTGTGTGTGTGTGAATCATGAATTGCCAAGACACAAGGCACTGTAGATACAAATAATGTCATACACAAGAAAGGGCAGATGCTAGTTGAAAAAGTGAACACATCGGGCTGGAGAAATTTGGAAATGTCATGCCGTCACCCATTCCTTCTCTCCAGAGATGCTGTCTGCCCACTGAGCTAAAAGAGTTCCCACGGTAGACTCACGAATCACTAAGGTAAACGCATGTGCCACCACGTTATAAACGAGTTTAAAATGTTTCAATTTTTAACTTGACCTGTAAATTTGACTAGTGGAAAAAATCAAACAAGTTTCACGGGTACCTGCCGTTAGCGCCACGAGTCGCTAAGTTGCTCGCAAGAGTTCCGACGTTCCCGCTACGTTTAGTGTACGTGATTACCGCGAGTGACAACTCGGAGTCACTTGTGGGTCAACTCGCACCGTGAGACAGGGTTTTAAGATTAAACGAGAATTTACCAGTTTGAAGTTTGATCTTGATTTTATGAGGAGTAACGTTGGTGATTACGTGAAGAACCCCGTCCAGGCCGCAAGCGCGTCAATCTTCAAAGCAATATGAAATCACAAATAACAATCACCGAAGTGACATAGTAAGATGCGTGACTTGAGAACTACCAGATGATCTTTATGAGAAAGGGTTGGGCATCGAGGGCACGTAATCACCAACGTAACTCCTCATAAAATCAAGATCAAACTTCAAACTGGTAAGTTCTCGTTTAATCTTACTGTTTTACTTCGGAGTCACGTGAGTGATTCCGTGAAGAGTTTGAAGCTTTGTGATTTCATGCCGCAGATCCAAATCGCGGCATCTCACTGCATCGATTGACTCAGGATGAGTGAATAATCAAAAATGCATAAAGCATGATATTGATTCAAATGTATTAATGGTTTACGTTAATAAAGAAATCAATAGCAACCCCTGTAACTCAGGGGAGGCTAAAGTGGACGCAAAACAGAATGGGCAAAACCCCGGGTCAGTAACCGAGCTATGGTAAACAAATTTAAAATCAATTTAGTTGACCATCCTGCGGTCGCGAGGATATGGTCGATAGGCATGTCCGTTGCCCTGGCCGCTGACTTTGATGCTGACCTGGTGGAATGAGATATACAATCGTCAGTGTTAATACCTGCATAACCCAGAACCTGCTGCAGCCACATTGAAATAGTCTGAACCGACCTTCCTTTGTGTAGTTGTTTGTTGGTTAATAAACAATGCTGATTCCATACTTCTTAGCATTCTGGTGGCCTTGATATAATATAGGAAGCCTGCCCTCCCACATAGACGTGAAACCGTGGGGTATCCGAAAATGATCTTAAATCCTGCCACCCCTGATCTGCTCTGCTTGTGTAGATCAGAATGTAAGATGTAATGGCACCTGCAGCCAATTCCATCCTATCTAGCCACAGTGTTTGCAAAGTTTGCCATCGTTGTGCTGATATTAGTGTCATAACTAAGGATGTAGCTGGAACCCCTTGGTGAAGTAATGTTAACACATTTTCAATAACCAACTGCATATTCTTGTGGTGGGAGAACTTGTGTCAAGATCTCTTTAACAACTCGATATCCGGGTTGAACCTGACAGAGTGGTTCCCGTTTGTTGCAGCTCTAGTGTCTCTATAACTGAATTATTGTCAAATACCATTTAAGAATAAACTGGAAGATGTCAGTAATCTGTACCATATTAAATGTAACATTAACATTTAAACAAAATCACTTCTGATCCCCTCAATAGGAATGTACTGCTTTTTTTTTGTGCTATCTCTACACTCTGCAGTGAGCACATTCATGGCTTGATGTGACAACCTGAGCCATAAGTCTATCCATTCAAAATGAGCAAGTCAATAATTGTTTTATTATGCAAAGGCCGGTCTCCTGAACCACAGTTTGAACCAGCAAGTTTTCGGTTTTTTGGAATAACCGTATACCATTGTATTATTATGCCTGATGAAGCAGGCAACATGGCTGCTTAGCCAGTCCGACAGTATGAACCCAAGCGAGGTCTTGCTGACTGTTTTAAGACCCGGCTAATGAGGCAAAAATGGAGGAAGACATGAAAGAACATTCCTCCTTTTGTAGCGAGAATCTATTTCTCCGCACTGTTGTGCCACATATTTTTGCAATCAGTGAATAAACATGAACCAACATGTCGATATTCGATGTAGCATTGAACCATACTTTCATAATACTTTGAGATCCAATACCTATTCTGTGTTGTCATCGACCTGAACTGGATGATACACCAGTGGCAAAGGAGATTAGGTAATTATTACAGGATACTTTTACTTGATTGGCATGTGACTAACATATGCCACCACCGTAGTGCAGCAACTTGAAGTTGAGCATGTGGAATATGTATATTCACTCTATAGCCCCTTACCCATGGGGTGCATCTAGTGTATATATTTAGTTGATACCAACAATTGAAGAATTGGTAACTCATGCAAATCTCCAATACCTCCAACTAGAGATGGTATTCGGAACTTCTCACCTTAGAGTCCTTAGCATCAGTTTGTAATAACTGAATTTGACCGACCAAACTACTGGAGCAAGTTCAAGTTCAAGTGATTTTATTGTCATGTTCAGCAATGCTGTTTTTTCATCATTGGTAGCTACAGCTGATAATAGCATAAGTTTGTTAACAATGGTCTACATGTCCTTTGAGAGGTCGCTACTTTGCATGATATCAGTTCCTTGATTTGCTCGGCTGAAACACAGCTACTACATTGCCAATTACTCTTGATGAAATAAAAGTCAGTTTAAAACAGGTTGCTATTAACTCCAATCTCATGCCACAGGGCGGAGTCATAGGCTAATTAATATGTAAATCCCAATAACCAACAAACAGTTTATCCCATTCTGCAATGTTTTACTGTTATTAGTACAGTTATATTGTCTTTGATAACCTCTGTAATGAGAATTGCATAGAATGGATCTTTGAGACTCTTATGAATCTGTTGTTAGTCAGGAAAATAAGTTTTCATATTCAGAAAGTTCATATGCCCGACACTCTCCATTTTTCATAATAAACATGCCACTCCTGCCTTATTCCCGATTCGTAGGTAGCCCTGAACAGGCGCGGCCGCAGGATACCTATACTGATATGAACCCATTGAACCCATTGGGATGGCAACATTGTTGTCAGGAAAGGGTACCTCTGACCCGTGCCCTACATCCCTTGGGGTATGCACCACGGCCATACCCTGAGACTCAGCGTCAGCAGGATATTGACCCGCCTTGGTCTCTGCCTCCAAGAGGGAGACCTGTAGCTGCTCTGTCAACTGGAGCTGCTGGTGTGGCCTGCAGAGGTGGAACATCTGGCTCAACCTTACCAACAGAGTCGGGGTCAGAACTAAAATGACCCATGGCTCGCGCCTCCTCATCTATGAAGGTGCTATCAAACAGTTCTCTACTAGATGCTGCTGCCACCTTTTTGTTCAGGGTGGCACTGACACTCCTCCTGCTGGCATGTGCCCAGCTGTAGCACTGTATGCAACAGTTGCTGTATTTGGGATAGTCTTGTTAAACGCACTATCCAGCCCCGGTGAGGAATCATCCCCCGACTCCGTGGGCCTTGCTAACCAGTCCCGGTGGGGAATCATCCCCCGGCTCCGTGGGCGTAGCCAACGTATGTGTGAATTTGAGCAACCATGTTACAGGCATTGCCGGCACTTTTTGACATGAAACAGCCCTGTACAAGGTGCTGCTGGCGCGGCTGTCCCGTAGACCGGCGATGTCACAAATGAAACAGCCCTGTATCAGGCGCTGCTGGCATGGCTCTCCCGTAGGCCGCCGTTTTCATACATGAAGCAGCTCTGTTCCACAGGCCCGCGCTGTTATACATGAAGCAGCCCGATCCCAGGTGCTGCTGGCGAGGCTTGTCCCATAAGCCTGCAGTGTAGGCTCACTAAATTAATTTTTTTACTGCACAGCTTTATCTGTGAAGCATTAAAGCAATTTTTAACCCTTCACAGCAACCTGTGCTAAGCAAGAAGAATTTCATTGTCAGGGACATATGACAATAACTTTTTATGACTTTTAACTTTGCCTTTAACTTTTAATTTTAAGAAAAACACTATAACATACATTAAACTATTATTAAGAGAAAAACCCTTGTAGCCCAACTCACCTGAGTCCAAATAGGGCTGAACGAATCCTTTATGACCAATTTTATTCCCTGCCTGGGGACCGACATCTGTGAGACGCTGACCGCACTGTCAGCGACTCTGGCGTTATTTCCTTGCCATTCTAAGGCATTCCCACAGGCTCCTTATCTCACAACCCGATCTTTTTGCTGGTTATCCGCTTCCGCGGTCGGACTGGGGTTTCCCCTCAGTCCATAACCGGTTCACTTGTCGGGCTGTGAAACTGGCAGGAAAACCTCGGTGAAGAGAGGCTCCTGCTTGAAAAAACCTCTGGTAAGTAAAAACAAACTTACCTTCTAGGTTTAACTTACCGCTGGCAGGATCGCTGCCCTGCCAGTCTGGTGCTTGCGCCAATGCGGCTGACATACTGACGTGCATGCGGCCTGGACGGGCTTCTTCACGGAATTACTCACGTGACTCCGAAGTAAAATTGGTGGCTATAGATTGCCCCTGTTGTGTGGTGGAATCTGTGGAGAGTTGATGGAAATGTGGGGAGAATTATTAAAAAAGCAGGATTAATGTAACTGATTGATGGTTGGCACAGACTTGGTGGACCGTGGGCCTGTTTCCGTGCTGAATATTTCTATCTCTTAACACTTCCACCTTGATGACTCTTGGCACAGGGGTCCTTCAAGGCTGTGTGATCAATTCCCTGCTCTATTCACTCCAAACCCATGACCGGGAGTTAAACACAGTTCTAATGTCATCTGTATATTTGCTGACGATTCCACCGCTAATGGACAAATCAGAGGATGTGTGAAAATACAAAAAGGACATCCACAACCTGATTGCCAGAACAACTATCTTTCTTTCTTTTAAAATCATTTATCGTTTTTTTTTTTTCCAAAGAAAACAAAAATAAAACATTTTAAAGAAACAGAGCAAATAAAATTATGTTGATACATAGGGATCAGGATTACATTAATAACATGTATAACCTGATATGAGACCAATGTCAAAATGCACATTGAGTATCGGTCTCTATGTAAATATAGTTAAATCTTTAAAAGAAAACTTATTAATGTAGAAAAAACACAAAAATAAAAAGACAAAAAGAAAAAGAAAAAATGAAAAAGCAAAACCCCCCTAAACTAAAAAAAATAAAAATAATAATAAAATAAAACTAAAAATAAAATAAATAAATAAAAACTAAACAAAGCAAAACAAAATCTGAACTAAAAGTTTCAACAATTTAAGTCTGTATGACGTCAAGTCCATTCCACCATATAGAAGTAAAATAGTAAGATTAAACGAGAACTCACCTGTTCGAAGTTTGATCGTTATTTTACGAGGAGTTACGATGAGGGATTACGTGAAGAAGAGCCCGCCTCACGCTGGTAACGGCATACTTCAAAGCAACGGCATGAAAAACACAGAACACCAAAAGCCGGAGTAACATAGTAAGGCCCATAAAAAAGACTTAGAACCACCATTTGATCATTTATTTTACGAGGGTGGGAGTGGAGGGCACGTAATCCCTCATCGTAACTCCTCGTAAAATAACGATCAAACTTCGAACAGGTGAGTTCTCGTTTAATCTTACTATTTTACTTCGGAGTCACGTGAGTGACTACGTGAAGAGTTTTAAAAGCTTTCTGTGTTTTTTATGTCGTAGAATTAATCCGTACGACAGTCCGGCTAAGTAAACACATACATGAGAAAGCAGACAAAAGTTAGATCTTTTTCACAATTAAATTTTTTAATGGTTGAAAGACCATATAATACCCTCCTTATATTTGAGGGAAAATTGATTACAAGTGACAAAAGATATCAGTGACTACACAACTGATTATAGCAATTAATAGCAAACAAAGCAGGTGATTATAGTGCTCCCAACACCGCGTGTCCAAAGCTTGTCATAGTGTGAACAGGTTTGTTGTAGAACTTTGAAAAAGTTTCTTTCTTTATCCACCCTGCGATTTTTTAAAATATGCTCGAGAGGTACGTCCCGCCCTTCGCACGCGGACGTAGCTGCCGCCCTGGTGGAGTGAGATTTGAAGACATCAGTGTCTACTCCCGCTAAAAACCAACACCTGTTTCAACCATTTTGAGATAGTTTGAACTGAAGCTTTTGTGTGTGGCTTTTTGTGCGTAAGCAGCAATGTCTTTTCGTTTCCTCGAAAAGTGTCCGTAATTTTAATATATTGGTTCAAATGTCTAACCACACACAAAGCAGGCTCAATATGAAAAGCTTGAAAGGTTACCTTTGTTCCAGATCTCCCTGGTCTACTTTTGTTTGATCAGATCGTAAACATAGAATACAACATTATCTGTAGTCACATGCATACAGTCTAAACGCAACATTTGTAAAAGTTTGCACTCTTTGGGCTGAGACCAGTGCCATTAACATGACCATTTCAATGTTAACCTATCCAATGTCAACCCTTCAATTGGCGTCCATTCTCTAAGTAGAGCAAGAACTATGCTCACATCCCAAATCTCTATATATCTAGGTTTTGGCGGATTCATGTGAAAAATTCTTTCATGAATCGTGATATTAATGGATGCGACCCAATTGACTTCTCACCAATCATAAGTCCTAAATAGGACGACAAGGCACAGCGTGCAGTGTTAATGGCACTGTAACTTAAATGTTGCCCAAAGTGCAAATTGGCAAGGAATTCCAAAACATGAGTAACATTCACAGATTCATCAGAAATATTTGACTGTGTGCAAAATTCTTCCCATTTCTTAATATGTGTCATATATTGTTTTCTGTGTACTATGTCGCCATGATGCACCAATAACTGTCAAAGTTTGGTCCGACAATCCCAGTTCCTGTAGTGGTCTGGTCAAAACCTGCAGATTAACAAATTCATATATGCATATAATGGGTAACCTTGATTTGTTACTGGATTAGTCAAGATATCACTACAGTTAGGAATCTGCATATATGGTTCTTTAATCATATTTAGCATAACTGGGAACCAAGGTTGAGTTGGCCAATTTGGCACTACCAACAATCCGGAAGCTGAATCTTGCTCTATTTTCTTCAAACATCTCTGGATCAGAGCAAATGGTGGAAAAGCATAAAAGAACATTTTTCCCCAGTGTAATGAAAATGCATCTACTGCAACTGCGTCCGGATCATGTTCCCAAGACACATTAATGAGGCAATTGATGATTAAGCCTGGATGCAAACAAATCAATTTCTGGCAAGCGAAATCGTTTAACAATATTCTTAAATATTGCTGGCTTAAGCATCCATTCCGTATTATCTTTAAAAATCCTGGACCTTCCATCTGCTACCACATTGTCTTTACCTGGAATATAGCTTGCTGAAATCCATATCTGCCGATCAATACACCATTGCCATATCTCATTGACCAGACAATCACATGATACTGATCTAACTCCCCCCATGTGATTAATGTAAACCACAGCCGTTTTATTGTCTAATTGTATTAATACATGCAGACATTGTTTAGCAGAACAATATGCTTTAAGCCCATAAAAGGCCCCCCAATAACTCCAAATAGTTAATACCATACTGTTGGAGCAACACTTGCTCTTCAGTTTTCCATCTACCTCCACAACTGGTAGATAAATCTGTGGCCCCCCATCCGAGAGCACTAGCATCTGTTTGCAAAACCATTTCAGGCTGTTTAATCATGATCTTTTTAGCAGCTTGTGGGACATTTTCAACCCACCATTGCAATTCCAATACTGCTTCCTTTGTTAATTGCATAGGTCTGTCAAAGTGACCTGCCTTATCTTTAAGAGCCCTTACTTTGTCCCTTTGAAGATTTTGATAATGTAATGGCCCAAATTCCACTGCCGGAAAAGCTGCCACTAATGTACCAATGACTTTTGCCACTTCTCGGATGGAGGGATAAGGTTTGTGAATGAGATAATTACACATTTGCAAAATATCATTTGTCTTCTTTGCTGGCAACGTAACTAACATAGTTACTGAGTTAATTACAAACCCCAGAAAATCAATTGATTGAACTGGCTGCAGCTGGGATTTAATTGGATGAATTAAGAATCCAAGCTCTTTAAACAAAGCTTTAGTAACTGAAATTGAGTGCTCAGCTGACTCTTGACTATCATTAACAATCAGAATGTCATCCAGATAAGCCATTACAATGTGTTTCTGTGCTCTTAATTGAGCTAAAACTGGTTTCAACAGTTTTGTAAAGAGTCTAGGAGCTGAACTTAATCCATTTGGTAAAGCTTTGAACTGCCATAATTGCCCCTGCCAATAAAAACTTTAAGTATCTCCGAAAAAAGATGATGAATTGGTACAGAATAATAGGCGTCTTTTAAATCAATCTTAGCCATATAAGAACCTGCTGAAATCAAATATTTTGCAGTTTTAAATGTCTCCATCTTAAAACGTTTGTATTCTACAAACTTATTTAGATCTGTAAGGTCTAGAATAATTCTACAACCACCATCTTTCTTATCTCTGCGAAATATATTAGAGACAAATTGATGCTTATGTTCATAAGTTTTTTCAATTACCCCTTTTTCGGATAATTTGCCAATTTCCACATCAATCTCCATTCTTTCTTCTGGAGAAAACACATAAGCATAAGCAGGTTTATTCTGTACAGGAGGATTGACCCTTCTTTAAAAATAATAATAGCTCCTGAAACTGCTTGTAATATAAACCGATCAGAAGTAATATTAAGCCAGGCATTATAAAATTTTTGCAATCTCCCTCCAACTGGAGATTCATCCACAGTTTCTTTAAGGATAGAAGTCTTTAATACCTCTCCATAGGAGCGTGATGGTCTCCTCTTTCCCGAATGCAGGGAAGCAGCGGCCTGTGTAGCACGATAATACCTTCGTGACAAATTTCTGCCTCTATAACGAAAATCAAAACTCCTTCGGGCCGAAAACCCTTTCCTTTGTCCAAAGACAAAAGGCTTAATAGTGCTAAAATATTTAGCTTCTTCATCCAACTGCTTCAGTTGTTTCGGCAGATTTTCTCCAAACAAATATCCAGGAGCTTGAACTCCACTTTCTTGACACAGGCTTGCATATCTAGGGTGAAATATGGGCCGAATCGCCATTTTCCTCATGCAATTGATCTCATAAAACGAATTGCACATTAAACCCAAAGTATCTCTTTGAATCTTGTCCATTTCCAGTTTCTCCATTTGCCTGCCAAATGCCGTGATGGCAGCCGAAAATAATTTTAGCACCTTTTTGAAATTTCATTTTTTGGGCTCTCATACTTGGAGTCATAGATGCCCATACCATCGGATTCACCGTAGGCACTTCCAATGAGGCACAATTGCCTGGTGCTTTATATAATTCTGATAATTCATTCATCACAGTACTATGAAGCTGGTGAGATACCATATAATTTATATTGGCAGCCAGGCTTTCTTCCATATCCTCACCACTTCCTTCAGGTATAGCAAAACTTTGTGCTATCCCAGGCAGATCAAGCCTTTTCTTTTTACTTTGTGGCGTGCTTTCAAAAATCATTTCAAATTCAACAGGGTCTGCCTTCTGCAGCCCTAAATCAATTGGGATTTCATCCCATGAGACTTCTTCCAGCCCAAATCGTGGGTCTGGAGTATCATATTCCCAACTTGGCCCACAGCCATATTCATCATATTGAAACCCCTCAGGGATTTTCTGGGATTCATGAGGGTACTGTGACCCTTGTCTCATAATAGTTTGGAGAACTTTCTCCATATGCTCCATTTTTAGCCACATAGTTTTATTAACTAGAGGTCTTTCAAAATCAGAATCATCAGAATCCACGGGCCTCACAGTTTTCTTTTTGCATTTCTTAGGAACACTTTCCTCCGTGGTTATAATTTCCGGAGAATCTGGAAATTCTATATCGGGTAAATCAGTGGCCAACGGTATCGGAACCGGGTCCACTCTAGCTTCGCTTCCCGTATATTTACTTTCACCCCGGGAGGCTCTTTTCACCCGCGAAGCCTTCCTTCCCGATTTCTCCATTTTGTTAAAATTTTATCTTGTGCTCATCAGCACGTTAACGTCTAAATTTTTACTTTTAGTTTTCGCTGTTGGAACATCCAGCGTAACCTAAAACCCGCGCCGATGTAACTTCACTTACCTGCGGGCCGTTCCGACCGCTGCGAGGAGCTGCTCCTTACTGCAGCTCCACCTTCTGCCGTCAGCGTCGACGTCATGCCGTTACCAGCGTGAGGCGGGCTCTTCTTCACGTAGTCACTCACGTGACTCCACCATATAGAAGTAAAATAGTTTGTATAACGGTTATAGAGGAAGCAATTTACATTCAATACATTTTCCCCAAGTCATATCAAATTTAACCAAGGATTCAACAATGTCACTCCTAATTTTTTCTAAATTTAAACATGATATCGTTTCAGAATAGCACTGGAGTGTGGTCTGAGAGTTTGAGTCTTTCCATTTAAATAAAATAGATCTTCTGGCAATTAATGTGGTAAAAGCAATCAACCGATGGGTGGAGTGGGACAAATGAATAGAATCTAACATTGGTAGCCCAAAAATTGCAGTAATAGGATGAGGTTGTAAATCAATACCTAAGACTACAGAAATAGTATCAAAAATGTCTTTCCAATATTTTTCCAAAAGTGGGCAGAACCAAAACATATGGGTCAGAGAGGCCACTTCAGAGTTACATCTGTCACAGGTAGGGTTTATATGACCAAACAACTATCTAACAAGAGGGTCTGAAGAAGGGTCTCGACCCGAAACGTCGCCTATCTCCTTCGCTCCTTAGATGCTGCTGCACCCGCTGAGTTTCTCCAGCCTTTTGTGTACCAACTATCTAACAAGGAACTGATTGTTGACTTCAGGAAGGGAAAGCCGAGAATGCATGACCCTGTCTTCATCGATGAGATGGCAGTCAACAGAGTCAACAGTTTCATGTTCCTGAATGTGTATATCACTGAGGATTTGTCCTGGCTCTAGCATATTGATGCCATCACAATAGACAATAGGTGCAGGAGTAGGCCATTTGGCCCTTCAAGCCAGCATCGCCATTCAATGTGATCATGGCTGATCATCCCCAATCAGTACCCCGTTCCTGCCTTCTTCCCATATCCCCTGACTACGCTATTTTTAAGAGCCCTATCTAGCTATCTCTTGAAAGCATTCAGAGAACCTGCCACCACCGCCCTCTGAGGCAGAAAATTCCACAGACTCACCACTCTCTGTGAGAAAAAGTGCTTCCTCGTCTCCATTCTAAATGGCTTACTCCTTATTCTTAAACTGTGCCCCCTGGTTCTGGACTCCCCCAACATCAGGAACATGTTTCCTTCCATCGGGAACATGTTTCCTGCACATGCACATGCACATTCCTCACAAAGAAAGCTCATCAATGCCTCTACCTCCCAAGAAGTTTGAGGAGATTTGACACTAGAATACGTTATCGAACGTGTTCAGTAGAAAGCATACTGACTGGTTTTATCCAGGCCTCGTTCAGTAACTCGAATGCCCAAGAACTTTTAAGATTGCAGGAAATGGTGGATATTGCCTGGTCCATCATGAGTATTGACTTACCAACCATCAAAGGGAGGCATAGGAAGCGCTTCCTCAAAGAGACAGCATGTGTAGGAAAGAACTGAAGATGCTGGTTTAAATCGAAGGTAGACACAAAATGCTGGAGTAACTCAGCAGGACAACCAACATCTCTGGAGCGAAGGAACGGGTGACGTTTCGGGTTCAGTCTTCTGCTCGACCCGAAATGTCACCCATTCCTTCTCTCCAGAGATGCTGCCTGCCCACTGAGTTACTCCAGCATTTTGTGTCTACCTGTCAGTATCCTATTTATTACATGCCTTAATGTTGTTTATTTAGTTTAATTCAGCAATACAGCATGAAAACAGACCTTTCAATGACCTCACGCTAGTTCCATGTTATCCCAGTCCAATTTCAGTCCAATTAATCGACAAATCGTCATGTCTTCGGGATATGGGAGGAAACCCACACGATGACAGGGAGGAGGTGTAAATTCAACACTGAGCACCAGAGATCAAGATCAAAACCAGGTCTCTGGCACTGTGAGGCAGGAACTCTACCACTTTTCCTTACTGTCCCTGTATGTCATTGTCACTTGTGGGCGGGGAGAGCACCAAGGCAAATTCCTTGTATGTGAATACTTGACCAATAAACTTATTAATTCATTAATTCATTCATTAATTCAACTGCTTTATTTCCAAGTTGCACGTCCTAGTAGCAGTGCGCTACTGTGCATGCAGCCGTTTCTGTAAGCCATCAGCTGTTCTCGCGGATACTTCCATGAGGTCTTCACGCAGGTGGACTCCAACTGGTACTACACTGTACAAATAGTAAATTTATGCATGCACAGTAGCACTTCAGTTTCTGACTCGCGCAACATCTGACTTGTGGAAGGGTCCTTGGGACTTAGTTCTTGTGTAAATCGGAAAGCGTCTGTACTGAAAATGCTTTAATTCATTTCATTTTTTTACCATGCCTCACTATACCTATTAAGCCTGCAACTTATGTACAGCAGACGTTGCTACTAATTCTAGTAATAGAACCCTATATTAGTTATTGGCACGTTGTTCCCTCCTCCACCCCGCACTTTTGCTGTTTTACTCATTGTCAACCAATTATTGCTGCAGCTGTTCCCGGTTTCATGTGATGCTGACATTCTTCTGTTGATAACTGATAATTTTATGTTTTGATAGTTTAGCCATTTAAACATATTGTTTAAACCATAGTTACTAATACACTTGGAAATCTTAATTACTGTAATTTGGATTGTGCCATGATTAAACCTTAAATACTTGTCAAAGTTTGAAGCTTAAGATGGCTGCATTTATTTTTTTTTAAACCTGTTCTGTGTAAGTGATCATATTGATGGAATGTTTGCACTAAATCTAATTGGTTTTTAATTTTTTTTTTTAACTCTTAATACATTATACATTAATACTTAATACATTAATAATAATAGATCAAGGAATAGTTCAAAACACAAAGTTCCTAATAAGATTTAAGTATGTGAATTTTGTGATAATGAATGCTTAAATGTAGACTTTGCTACACGTGAATCCTAAGTTACCTGCACATGATTTGTGTGAGGTTAGAGTTAAGTGTATAAATATATGATATAAAGACTTGGCTGCTGATCTGATTCTGGATGGGATTGTTTAAGATATGGGTAAAGAATTGACTAAAGAAATTGTATCAAATTAAGTATTGAAATAATGTATCATTTTATTAATTTTGTTTTATGGTAATATATAGAGAGGCAGAATGAAATCAAGACCCCATGTAACTTGAATGGAGACCAGTGGAAATAACATGGCACTCATTTGCCTGTGTTTTTGTTAATAAAATACCTAGAACAGGAAAGCAAAGTAATTGGAATCCCAAAACTTCATTAAGATTCCACATTCAATCTAAGCGGAAGGTACTTTTCTTTTTTGTTTAATAACAGACATCCTTTGCCGTATGCTTTAGTGCCGTTATTCTTGGTTGCAAAACTATTGTGATGTAATTACCATAACGTATTTATGGAATCAATTTTGTTTGTTGGACATGTTATAGTCCTCTCTTTGGAGTAAATAATCTTAAAGAATGGATCGGCATGGCTTATATCTTATAGAAACATATAAAATTCTTAAGGGATTGGACAGGCTAGATGCAGGAAAAATGTTACCGATGTTGGGGGAGTCCAGAACCAGGGGTCACAGTTTCAGAATAAGGGGTTGGCCATTCAGGACAAAGATGAGGAAAAAACTTTTTCAGACAGGGAGTTGTCAATCTGTGGAAATTTCTGCCACAGAAGGCAGTGAAAGCCAATTCACTGGATGTATTCTAGACTGAGTTAGATATAGCTCTTAGGGCTAACGGAATCAAGGGATATGGGGAAAAAGCAGGAACAGGGTACTGATTCAGCCATGATCATATTGATTGGTGGTGTTGGCTCTAAGGGCCGAATGGCCTACTACTGCACCTATTTTCTATTTTCTATGTTACTATGCAAGAGGCTCTGTTGCTTTTTAACTATCAATTAATTAATCAAAAGGATTTTAACCTCTTCCTGCTCTTTCTTCATTACTTATTATTTTACCTTTCTTTCCCTGTGATTTCCTTTTTCCCGGACTCATCACTGGTAAGATATTCCATGCATGCTCTTCACTCTCCATTAACTTGCCTGTTTTTTTTTTTGTCTTCCGTGGGCCTTACTGATTGATGGCTTAAGCAAGAAAATGCTTCTTGCAGTTTTCATGTATGATTAAGAATCTGAGTCATTCAGAGAGACTAGAAAAGCCCTTAATGAAAAACATTGCACTGGATAGTGTGCCCAGTAAGAGCTGGGTGTCTATACGTGACTTGTGTACAAAAATCTTTTATTTTCATAGTGATTAACAAACTGCTGAAATATTTTCTTGATGGTAAATGAAAGTGGCAGATGTTCTATGTATTTCACTCAATTTATTTTTTTAATCACATTTTATTGCCTTTAAATAGGTGCTTAAAAACTGAGCAAATTTGCCAACATGATACTAAAAACCTGTGCATGCATAAATTACTATTTTTGTTTTAATAAATCGAATTGAATGACCTGAAATTTATTCCAAGAGTATAATTTGGAAATTAGACTTGATAAGGTGCCCACTTCTCTCTTAATTCTTCCATTGTCACATTCAATTTCCTGACCAATCTCGCTGGAAAGTGACCTTGTATAAAAATGGACATAAACCAAAATAACCAATGAATGGCCAAGGAATCACAAAACATACACTTCACAGTCCTCAATTTAAAATGTAAATTTCATTTCTAATCTAACTATCATTTGTCATAGAATCATAGAAAATAGGTGCAGGAGTAGGCCATTCGACCCTTCGAGCCTGCACCGCCATTCAATATGATCATGGTTGATCATCCAACTCAGTATCCCGTACCTGCCTTCTCTTCATACCCCCTGATCCCTTTAGTCACAAGGGCCACATCTAACTCCCTCTTAAATATAGCCAATGAGCTGGCCTCAACTACCTTCTGTGGCAGAGAATTCCACAGACTCACCACTCTCTGTGTGAAAAATGATCTTCTCATCTCGGTCCTAAAAGACTTCCCCTTTATCCTTATCCTTATACACATGCTGGAGAATATGCAAATAAAGAAGTTGTTCAATTTTTAATGTGACATTTATGCATTAAAAATATAATAAGAGGAAACAGAAAGTACAGAAAGTATCTCAATTGATGACCATTGTTTTAAATGCTAGAACAATTTTAATAAAGCAATGGAATGATTGCTTCTGCCTCTAAAAATCCAATCACAATTTTGAGAGAGCCTTTCAGCAAATACAGATACAGAAAGTCCGTGGCACTTTAGCTCTGGGGTCTATTATTCACGGGTGTGAATTCATTCAAGCAGTGCGATTGAAAAATAATTCACAAGGACATTTGCGAGCATTTGAGATGTTGAATCTGTGGAATTCTTTGTCGTAGAAGGCTGGGGAGGCCAGGTCAATGGATATTTTTAAGGCAGAGATAGATAGATTCTTGATTAGTACAGGTGCCGGGGTTATGGGGAGTAGGCAGGATAAGGGGGATAGGAGGGAGCGATAGATCAGCCATGATTGAATGGCCGAATAGACTTGATGGGCCAAATGACCTAATTCTGCTCCTATTGTTAATAACCTTATTATAGCTGTCAGCCTTGTCATGGTGGAGAAACTTGTGTGGACCCGAGATCCTGAGAGTGATGCCGTCTGGAGCTGTGCTCCTGGTAGGGCCACCCATGGCAGTAAGGTTGAGGGGGAGGTCTCTGACAAAAAGTAATCCAACCAAGACCTCAATGGTAGAACAGATGGAGGATTATGGCTGACCTTAGTGGAGCGTCACAACGGCTGGGAAGGCGGATGAAGGCTGCAGCAGAAAAGGGTCTCCGGTCGTCTAGGACTCCATGCCACTGGATTCTGACCGAGATCTGCCAAGGACCGTGGGGTGGCAGTCTGTGCACCAGTCGCCCCACGTTAAACAAAGTCACGCCCAGGCGTCCTCCATATAGAGAATTATGCCCTGGAGACACCCATGGTCAGCCATGACTGAAGGGGGCCTAATAATTGTAGTTACAAATTATCCCCCTGAAATGCTGTGATCGTTGAGACTGCATAAGGTTTGCCAGAATGATTTCTGGATTAGGGGATATTAGCTACAGGGAGCTGTTGGACAAACTTGGATTGTTTTCTCTGAAATGCTAGAGGAATCAGGGAGACCTGATAGAACTATATAAAATGATGAAAGGCAGGGATGATAGACACTCAGAACCTTTTCCCAATATTAAAAAAATCAAATATCAGAGGGCATAGCTTTAAGGTGAGGGGGCAAAGTTTAAAGGAGATGTGCTGGATGTCTTTTTACACAGAAGGTAGTGAGTGCCTGGAATGCCTTGCCAGAGGTAGTGGTTGGGTCAGATACAAAAGTGGTATTTAAGAGACTTTTGGAGAGGCATATGGATATTCAGGGAATGGAGGGATATGGATTATGTCCAGGCAGATAAAAATTGGACTTGGCAACATGTGTGGTACAGACATTCTAGGCTGAAGGGCCTGTTCTTGTGCTGTACTCTTCTATGTTAATAGTTTCTCTCCAATTTACCACAACATTTAAAATACATATCAGGTAATCTTGGAACATTTTACATTTGATTTCTATATACTGTATGTTACTAAAGTGTAAATGTTATTTGCAATCCGAGTATGCGACAGCTCAGCACATATTTAATGGCAGTCATGATTTGTAGAAGTGCTTGCAGTAAGTTGGAAGAGTTTACATCAAGACATAGTGGAACTTCACCCAATTGTTTTCACAATATTTCCTGTTTGGGAATAAGGGTCTGAGCGAGCATTGACACGGAATGAGCTTGCATTAGACTGACAGGGCGCAGTTTATATTCTTCATTTCCAGAACCAGAAGATGGAGATGGCAGGGGAGTTTCTGGAGAGGCTGAAAATTAAAAAAACAAAGACGTTGTTAGCTTTTGTGATTTTTCTTATTGTCGGTAAGTTGCTGCAGAGTAATTTAAATAAGCATGCTGCAGTTCAGATATTGAAAATGTACCATTTCATTTTCAATTTCAAATGCAATGCATTAACAAATATTAATACTATTTGAGTAGGAAGGAATCTGCAGATGCTGGTTTACACTGAAGATAAATACAAAATGCTGGGAGTAACTCAGCGGGACAGGCAGCATCTCTGGAGAGAAGGAGTGGGTGGTGTTTCGGGTGGAACCCATCTACAGACTGGAAGTAGAGGTGGGAGAGGGAACAAACTGGAGGTGAGGAAAGGCCAGTCTGGTGATGTGTTTCACCAATTCTGGCTTCTCTTCTTTACCTCCACTTTACATTCGGGTCGGGTCTAAAGAAAGGTCCTGACCCGAAACATCACCCATTCCTTCCCTCCAGAGATGCTGCCAGTCCCGCTGAATTACTCAAGCATTTTGTGTCTACATTAATACTATTTGATAAAATTAAACCACAGAATTATAGGATAATGTTGTTACAGGAAAAAAAAAACATGTTTGGTCAGACTCTGGTTTGGAGACTTACAGAGTTGAACTTGAATGGCTGGCAACATTCCAGATGATATCACTGCATGTTGACCTAATGGATTGTGAACAATACTGGTATGTCCAGAGTGTGAGTACTGTGTTACCTCTGCTGTAGACCCTGCGAGGAGATGAAGGTTACATGTCAAATTTATTATAAAAGGGAGGAACAATGTTCTGAACAAAGGCTTGGATAACGAGTTGAGACACAAAAGTCTCCATTAAGAGGTCATTTCCAAGACATCAGATTGGAGATTGCAGTCCATGATGTATTTAAATTAAACAATTGGAAGGTTGCATGTGTTTATATTGATTTGTGGAAAATGGAAATGGATGCCATTGATAAAGACAGCATTTATCATCCATTCCTAATTGCCCATTGAACTGAGAGATTTGCATGACTACTTACGAAGACACTTAAGAACCAACCGCTGTAGTAGATCTGGAATGTGAAATAGGAAAGGCTGGGAAGGGGGCATATGGAGTAGAGTCGTTTTTAAGGCAATTCAGGAGTTTTATGTTTAGTTTAAAGATACAAAATGGAAACAGGCCCAATAACATATATCTCCCTGACCCGATAGCATAACATATTTTTGTTTCACTCTTCATAGTTTAATAACATCCGTTCTACACCAGGGCAACCAGAAATGTACACAGTACTACAAATGCTGCCTCACCAACATCTTGTATAATGTAAAAAATGAACACAATGCATGTATTTTCACACTGTTTCTGTGAATGCTGGAAATGCTCTGGTGGTCTGACACCATCTGCAGAGAAAATAAATTAACTGAATGTTGACCTAATGGATTGTGAACAATACTGGTATGTCTTGGATGTGAAACAATAGCCCATTTTTCTCTTCACAGTCGCTGACTAAAGGACCTGTCCCACTTGGCCGCCATTTATGCGACCTGGTAGCGTGTGGGTAGCACGGGACGGGCGCATGGAGTGGCGTGGAGGAAAGTGGAGTTGCACACGGTATCGCGCTGCACTCCAGGATTTCGTTCTGCACGAAATTCCCGCGCGCCACCGGCCTGCCTCCTAAATGACAGCCAAGTGGGACACCCTGGCGCGGCGCAACGTCTCACCTCCAACAGCAGCAGAAGCAGGCAAGCGATCGCCGAGCTCGGCCTGGGGCTCACGGCTGTTGCGGATCCGGATCCACCCCCACTCCTACTCCCAGAGTGGGGCCAAGACGATTGGAGATAGACATAAAATGCAGGAATAGCTCAGTGGGACCGGCAGCATCTCTGGAGAGAAGCAATGGGTGACGTTTCGGGTCAAGACCCTTCTTCAGACTGAAGCAGAGTCTTGATCCGAAACATCATCCATTCCTTCTCCCCAGAGATGCTGCCGGTCCCGCTGAGTTACTCCTGCATTTTGTGTCGATCTTCAAATGACATCACGCGCTCCAGACGGCTGTGCTGACGCATGATGACGCGCGCGACCGTCGCGCATCAGTCACTACAGGCCTGTCACGTAAATGATGGCCATGTGGGACAGGCCCTTAACCTGCTGAGTATTTCTAACATTCTGTTTTTGTTTCAGTAGTTCTTTTCTCGCTTTTACATTTGTATTCACGTTCTAAGATGAGCCTCGTTGGAATCTGTTCTGAGCTTAAAATAAAATGGTGAGAGACTGGATCTTGTTGGAAGAAACAGCATGGGAGACAGCCTTGTGGTTCAGCATTATGGCACAGTGCACTCTCAGAATGCCCCTGACACCTAGTAAAGCCTTGCCTCCAGGTTCAGCAGCTGTTGAAGCTGTCACAGTTATTGAATGCTATAGAATGGCTTTGACATTCACAATCATTCAAAATCTCTTGACAACTGTTTTAAATAATTGTTTTTAAACCCATACATATTTGCTAACTGGTCCACGAACTTAATGAAATAAAACACTTTTTAGCTTTAGAAACACAGCATGCAAACAGGCCCTTTGGCCCACTGGGCTCACGCTGAGTAGCGATCACTGTACACTAGTTCTATCCGACACACTGAGGATAATTTACAGAAGCCAATTAACCTGCAAAACCATATGTCTTTGGAATGTGGGAGAAACCGGAGCACCCAGAGAAAACCCTTGTGGTCACAGGCAGAACGTACAAATTCCGTACAAACAGTACCCGTAGACTGGAATAAACCCGGGTTTCTGGTGCTGTGAGGGAGTAATTCTACCACTTGGCCATCCATGCCGCCCTTTTATTTACCTTTTGCTGGACAACTAGTTTCTCTCATTCAGTTTAGTGGGACTGCTCTACTTGGCACAGGTTAGGTTTCAAAGGGTTCGAAGGTCTTTAATTGTCACCTGTACCAATTAAGGTACAATGATATGTTAAGATCCAAATAAAATGTAGGTGCTGGCACCCTGCCAGTGGGCTTCATAAGGACACCACCTGCACAGTGCTCGTGTTCTGGTGCCAGCACCCTGCTGCACAAAAGTCAGCCCTTTCACCTATGCTTGAGTAAAGGCCCACTTGTTGCAGAATTCATGTTGGAAGATAATTTATTGGTCTTTTCTTCATTGGCCCTAGTACTTTCCCTTGCAAACCGCAGGAAATGCTACACTTGTCGCTTTACCTCCCCCCTCGACTCCATCCAAGGGCCCAATCAGTCTTTCCAGGTGAAGTGGTTCACCTGCACCTCCTCCAACCTCATCTATTGTATCCGTTGCTCTAGGTGTCAACTGCTCTACATCGGTGAGACCAAGCGCAGGCTTGGCGATCGCTTCACCCAACACCTCTGCTCAGTTCGCATTAACCAACCTGATCTCTCGGTGGCTCAGCACTTCAACTCCCCCTCACGTTCTGAATCTGACCTTTCTGTCCTGGGACTCCTCCATGGCCAGAATGAGTCCCACCGCAAATTGGATGAGCAGCACCTCATATTTCGCTTGGGTAGTTTATACCCCAGCGGTATGAACATTGACTTCTCCAATTTCAGGTAGTCCTTGATTTCTCCCTCCTTCCCCTCCCTTTCCCATCCCTCCCACAGCATACTGATCCGCCTCTTCCTTTCTTCTTCCCACCCCCACATCAGTCTGAAGAAGGGTCTTGACCCGAAACGTCACCTATTCCTTCGCTCCATAGATGCTGCCTCACCCACTGAGTTCCTCTAGCATTTTTGTCTACCTTCGATTTTTACCAGCATATGCAGTTCTTTCATAAACATTTATTGGTCAGTGATCCCTTTCATTTTTGGATGTGGGATTAGGTTAGGGCCCCATCTGCTGTACCAAATGATTGTAAAAGAAAAGGGGGTTATCCTGAAGAATAGCAGGGAAATTGTCACTAGCCAGTATTTGTCTATCAATCAACTTCACTGAAACATGATTGCATTGTTGTTTTGGGAATGTTAGGTACTCCCCCCCCCCCCCCCCCCCCCCCCCCCCCCCATGGTGAATGCTATGTACTTAACTCTTTTGTTTCTCTCCTGAGTGCAGGCCCCGTGGCTGGGAGTCAGGAATCAAGGGGTTAAGGACTCCTGTACCCGATTGGCCAAGCTGCGTCAGGTGACGGTGACTCATCGGAAGCTTAAATACCAGAATCTCCCAGAATTCTCTCTCTCTTCGTCGACCCTGACTCGTGAGCAGGTTGCTGGTGTGAGCTGCAGGAGGCCTGGCCACATGTCATAGAACTTTGTGTATTATTAGCTACATTTGTCAATTAATATTGAATTGGGACAGATAAGGACTGACCTGAGGGTTTTCATGTATTTTGTTTAAGGGATATTTCCATGTAGGCAGGTTAGAGACTCTAGTTCGACGGCCCATTGCGAGGCTGGCTGGAGCACTGTTATCTTTGTTTATTGGTGTATTCTTGTCCTTGTCTGGGTTGTTTGAATCAGGTTTGAGTTTTAATTAAATAAAAGACTATTTTCTTGAACGTGCCTGGTTTTTGACTATGTTACGCGACTCTGAAGCACCTGCATTCAGGAGTCGTAACAGGAAGGATACAACACAATTTGGCTTTGGCACTTTCCACATTATAGCATTAACCTACCACAATTCAGAAATTGGCTTTGGAATTTCCTGACCCAGATTTAAACCAATGTCTCGAAATTGTAAATATCACATCTTTCAGTGCTATCAGTATCTTTTGTGTATTTCCTGTCCACATATTTCACTTTCTGTGGCAACACATTTTGTTTTTACCTTTCATGAAACCTTTGGCATTTAGGGATTACTGTAACTGATTGAGTGGACTGTTCACTGTAAATGGATTATGTATTCCTGGAATCGCAAGTAGCAGCCAGAGTGATATTGTGGCTCCTCTTTCTAAAATAACATGTGTCTGAAGATAAAACCAGGTCTCACCTCCCAAGAGCATTTCCTGCAAAAGGCTGTCAATTTTAGCTACTCCAAAGAGTCTTGCAAACTGAATCTGCTCAATCATCTGCCACGTAATGCTTTGCAGAGGTGGAAGAAGCAATAGAATGTCGCCAAACCGCCCCCTGGAGTCGTACTGCCGATCGTTTATATAATCCTCCAGGTTAACCTGCACTTGGAATCGCATGTTTTTGATTTTTGCTGAATCGGTTACACCCCGGCAATCTATTGGAGAGAAGTCATAGTTTAGTTTCGTTTATTATCGCGTGTACGGAGGTACTTTAAAAAGCTTTTGTTGCATGCTAACTAGTCAGGGGAAAGAATCTACATGATTAAATTAGACCATCCACAGTGTACAGACATGATAAAGGGAATAACATTTAGTGGAAGATAAAGTCCAGTAAAATCGGATTAAAGATAGTCTGAGGGTCTTCAATGAGATAGTAAGATTAAACGAGAACTTACCAGTTTGAAGTTTGATCTTTATTTTATGAGGAGTTACGATGAGGGATTACGTGAAAAAGCCCCACCAGGCGCATGCTCGGTATACTTTAAGGCAGCCGCGTGAAAAACACAGAACCAAAAGCTGGAGTAAGATAGTGAGGCTCACAAAGACTAGAACTACCAGATGATCATTTAGATTATGAGGGTCAGGAGCGGAGGGCACGTAATCCCTCATCGTAACTCCTCATAAAATAAAGATCAAACTTCAAACTGATAAGTTCCCGTTTAATCTTACTATTTTGCTTCGGAGTCACGTGAGTGACTATGTGAAGATTTTGAAGCTCTGTGATTTTCATGCCGTAGATCATTCCATAAGACACACTGCTTGAGTTTACACAGTAGTGAGTAAATAATATATATTGCTTGAAATTATGCAATAAATATTTTAATATTTTAATAATAATAATAAAAAGAGAAGTAATAACCCCTCTATTCCAGGGGAAATTACAACAAATGATATGCAACAAAGCAAACAATTTGAACAGAACCCAACACAGCATGTGCAACCCTGGCACTGTGACAACAGGTTTATCATAAAATCTAGAAAAGTTTCTCTTTAGACCATCCTGCGGTCTCCAGAATTTGGTCGAGCGGCATGTCCTGCACCTTTGCCGCGGACATTGATACCGCCCTTGTGGAGTGAGATTTAAACACATCAGTTTCTACTCCAGTTAACCCAGAACCTGTTTATCCATCTAGAAATAGTTTGTACTGTCACTTTTTTATATGTTTCTTGTGGGTAATGAACATTGGTGTCTCACAATCTCGGAGACTCTTAATTCAATATATTTTAAGTCAGATGCTTAACCACACACAATGTTTAGTTGACAGAGTATGTCTTAAAGATTACATTGGTTCCAGCCTTTCTTGGCTTGCTTTGCTTGCTTAGATCATTGACATAAAACGTCATTTTATCTACAGCCAACTGCATACAATGTAACCGCAACATTTGTAATGTCATTGTGCTGATATTAATGGCATGAGCAAAACCACTTTAAATATTAACTTCTGAAAAGACAGTGACGTAATTGGAGTCTATTGCCGAAGCAATGTGAGAACTGTACTGACATCCCAGATTTCTGTATATCTGGGTTTGATAGGATTTTATTAAAATTCCTCTCATAAATCGGGATATTAACGGATGAAACCCGATAAATTGTCGTTCTGAAAATTGTCCGAAATAGGAGGACAAAGCACTCCGAACTCCATTAATGGTACTATAACTCAGGTGCAACATAGCAAGGAACTCCAATACATCCAATATGTTTGCAGTATGATAAAATATATCTGACTGTATACAAAAGATTTCCCATTCCTTATATGAAACATATATTGTTTCTTAATGCTATCTCTCCAAGCTGCAGTTATGACATTCATGGTCCTATCTGACATTCCATCAGAACCTGCAGATTAATAATTAATACGGTCATGTAATGGATGACTTCTGCTGTTACTGGATGTACCAACAATTACTGCACCTGGGATTTGTCATGAATGTCTGAATCATCATTCGGCGTGCCAATGGGAACAATGACTGTGTAGTAGTGGTCCCTAGTTAAGGGACATATCAGATATTACTGATAAGAACAGATACTACACTTGATCTTAGCCAAAAACCCCCAACAATGCCAGTTTGGAACCACCAAACGCCTTCGGCGGAGCCTAGCTCTATTCGATGACACATTGCCTAATCAGGCAAAATGCGGAAACATAAAAGACTATACTTCCCCAATGTAGCGAGAATGCATCTACCGCTAATGCTCCTGGATCTGGCTCCCATGAGACACATTTACCACTGGAGTTTTAATCCAGACACAACAGATCAATATTTGGTACTCGTACTATCTGACAATATTTTTGAACTTGTTGACATTCATTATGTATTGTCATTGAACTTTCGTGATCTGTTGTCTTACCACAATATTGTCTTCTCCCACAGCTGTGGTATTGTCTACTTGTAATTGAACATGTAAGTTCTTAATTGTAGAGCAACAGCTATCAATGCATAAATGCCCCCAATAACTCCAAATAATTCATACCATGTGTTTGGAGAATTAAATCGTCTTGGACAGTCCATCGACAACCACAACTGGTGTCGCTGCCCTTGGCTCCCCATCCGAGAGCACTCCCATCAGTCTGTAATACCACTGAAGACTGCTGAACAAGCACATTTTTACTTCTAGTAACTTGTGCAACATTGAGAATCCATCATTGCAATTCGGCTCAACCGAATAGTTGGTAACTGCATGGATGTAATCAATGACCTGCACACTTTTATGCTTATTCTCTGGTCTTTGCAGACTTTGATCTTGCAGAGGTCCCAATTCGACAGCAGAAATGCTGCTATCACTTACCAGTAACCGTAGCTACTTCTTGGATGGTGGGATAATGCCTAAGACAAGTAACATTTGTAACATCCCCAATTTAATTGTTGGTAAAGTTACTGACATATCAACTGTATTAATGACTACCCCTAATAATCAATTGTTTGGGATGCCTGTAACTTACATGTTGTTTGGATGTACAGAACCTTAGCCTTTAAATAGGCTTATGGTTGCTGAACCCAGTTCTTCAGCTGTCTCCCATTTGAATCAAAATGGCGGTGGCGCGGGTGCATTGCGATGCCCCGTGTCTCCCTTGGATCAGCGAACTATACCTCACGTTACTTCTTGTTTTGAGTCTGCTCACCTGGAGCAGTCTCTCTATCATCCACTATAGCCGGCAGGAACTTTTAAATCTCGGTTCCGGTCGACTTTCCGGACGAACTCCGGCTCCCTCCTGCACTCACCTTCACCACGGAGCTGCGGGGTGGCGGGTCCGCGGAGCTGCGGGGCGGCGGATCCGTGAAGCTGCGGGACGGCTAATCTGTGGAGCTGCGGGGCGGTAGACCTGAGGACCACACCAAGTCGGCCCGGGCGTCCAGAGGAGCACACAGACGGCAACGGGCCCGAATACATCGCCGTGGATCTTGAGGTGGGTTGAAGGCAAGGTTGGAGCGAGCCTCACACAGGCCATCCATCCCTAGCCTTCTTCTTGCCAACGTCCGTTCCCTGGCAAACAAGATGGATGACCTCCAACTTCTGATTGCCTCCGACAACTGGATCAAGGATTGCAGCATCCTGATCCTCACTGAAACGTGGCTGAACTCTGTTGTTCCCGCCACCGCCATTGAGCTAGCGGGCCGACACATACTCTGAGCGGACAGAACATCTGATTCCGGTAAGACCAGAGGTGGGGGTCTGTGCATGTCTGTTAACAAAGCACGGTGCACAGACACCACCATCATTGAGAGTCACTGCTCAGCCAACCTTGAGTTCCTCTTGGTTAAGTGCAGACCGTTCTATCTGCCCAGAGAGTTTACCTCCACGGTTGTGACTGCAGCCTATATCCCTCCTGATGCTAATGCCAAGCTTGCAATTAAAGAACTGCATATTGCCATTAGCAAACAACTGACCCTCAATCCAGATGCAGCCTTCATTGTTGCGGGTGACTTCAATCACTCCAACCTGAAGACTGTACTCCCCAAATTCCACCAACTTCGCCACTAGAGCGGATAAGACACTGGACAAAGTCTACACCAACATGGCTGAAGCATACAAAGCCATCCCCCTCCCCCACATTGGTCAGTCTGATCACTTATCATTGTTCCTGCTCCCTACGTACTCCCCACTCATCAGACGCGTTAAACCCACAGTGAGGACAGTCAAGGTTTGGGTCAGATGAAGCGGACTCCACACTGCAGCAGCGTTTTGGTAACACTGACTGGGATGCGTTTGCAGCTCAGGCCCACCCTTGAGTCCCACACTGACATTGACGCCTATACTTCCTCTGTTCTGGACTTCATCAATTCCTCCATCAACAGTGTCACCACTCTCAAACAAATCACCACATTCCCGAATCAGAAGCCATGGATGAACAGCGAGATCAGGCGACTGCTGAAAGCACGGGACTCGGCTTTCAGGTCAGGCGATGCCCGTGCCTATAGTTCATCGAGGGCCAATCTGAAGAGGGGCATCAAGAACGCCAAACACAGATACAAGCTGCGGATCGAGGAGCACTTCGACAGCAACTCCAACCCCCGACGCATGGCATGGTATCCAGGCCATCACTGACTACAGAGCCACCAACTCCACCCCCACTTCCAGCGACGCATCCTTCCTCGAGGAACTCAATCACTTTTATGGCTGCTTTGATAGGGACAACCAAGAGTTGGCCACCAAGGCTGTGCTCCCTGATGACCACCAGCCCCTCACACTCAACCCCTACGAAGTGCACGTGGTACTGAGTAGGATCAATGTACGTAAGGCTGCCGGCCCTGACGGCATCCCCGGGCGCGTCCTCAGGACCTGTGCTGCACAGCTGACAGACGTCTGGACTGACATCTTCAACCTGTCACTTGCCCAGGCAGTTGTCCCCACGTGCCTTAAAACTACCTCCATCGTGCCAGTGCCAAAACACTCCACTGCGGCGAGCCTCAACGACTTCCGCCCAGTTGCACTCACCCCTATCATCGCCAAGTGCTTTGAAAGACTGGTCATGGCACACCAAATGCTGCCTACCTCCCACTCTGGACCCCTACCAGTTTGCATACCGCAAGAACAGGAGCACGGAGGATGCCATCTCAACGGCACTCCACTCCGCCCTCTCCCACCTCGACAACAGAAACACGTATGTGAGAATGCTGTTCATCGACTACAGCTCAGCATTCAACACCATTATCCCCTCGAAATTGATCACCAAACTCGATGACCTGGGCATCAACCCCTCCCTCTGCAATTGGTTACTGGACTTTCTAACCAACAGACCACAGTCTGTTAGGTTGGATAACCACTCCTCTTCTACGCTCACCCTGAACACTGGCGTACCCCAGGGCTGCGTGCTGAGCCCCCTCCTCTACTCCCTCTTCACCTACGACTGCATACCTGTACATGGTACCAACACCATCATCAAGTATGCAGATGACACGACGGTGATTGGCCTCATCAGCGACAACGATGAGTCGGCCTACAGGGAGGAGGTTCAGCTCCTAACAGCATGGTGTGCCGACAATAACCTGGCCCTCAACTCCAAGAAGACCAAGGAGCTAATTGTTGACTTCAGGAGATCGGGAGGCTGCACGCACAACCCCATCCATATCAACTGGACGGAGGTGGAACGTGTCTCCAGCTTCAGGCTCCTGGGGGTCAACATCTCCGATGACCTCTCCTGGACCCACAACACATCCTCGCTGATCAAGAAGGCTCACCAGCGTCTCTTCTTCCTGAGGAAACTTAAGAAGGTCCACCTGTCTCCCCAGATTCTGGTTAACTTCTACCGCTGCACCATCGAGAGCATCCTTACCAACTGCATCACAGTATGGTATGGCAACTGCTCTGTTGCCGACCGGAAAGCTCTGCAGGGGAGTGGTGAAGATCGCCCAACGCATCACAGGCTCCTCACTCCCCTCCATTGAGTCTGTCCATAATAAACGATGCCTGCGCAGGGCGCACAGCATCATCAGGGACAGCTCACACCCCAACCATAGACTGTTTACCCTCCTCCCATCCGGGAGACGCTACAGGTCCCTCCGCTGCCGGACCAGCAGGCTCAAGAACAGCTTCTTCCCTGCAGCTGTCACACTTCTCAACACTACACCTCAATGACTGCCTGTCTCCACCCCTCACGCCCCCCCCCCCCAGACTATCCAATCTCCAGAAAATTGCACGGATACCACATCCCTTCGGAGATACCAACTGCATTTCGTTGTCTCTGTATTGTACACTGCACAATGACAATTAAAGATTGAATTGAATTGAATTGAATTGAATTAACATATCATCTAGATAAGTTATTACAATGTGAATCTGAGCCCTCATTAACACCAATGGTGGTTTCAATAATTGTGTGAGCAATCTGAGGGCTGAATTTAACCCATTAGGTAATTCCTTCCCATCCAATTAATTTAAGTACCTGAACAATAAGGCATCCTTTTTAGGTCTAATAATAGCCATATAGCAGCCTTGTGATAACAACTTTGTTACAGTGTACTTTTTAAAAATCTATACTGAACTTTCGACAAGGTCCCACATAAGAGATTAGTATACAAACTTAAAGCATACGGTATTAGGGGTTCAGTATTGATGTGGATAGAGAACTGGCTGGCAAACAGGAAGCAAAGAGTAGGAGTAAACGGGTCCTTTTCACAATGGCAGGCAGTAACTAGTGGGGTACCGCAGGGCTCAGTGCTGGGAACCCAGCTATTTTACAATATATATTAATGATCTGGATGAGGGAATTGAAGGCAATATCTCCAAGTTTGCGGATGACACTAAGCTGGGGGGCAGTGTTCGCTGTGAGGAGGATGCTAGGAGACTGCAGGGTGACTTTGGATAGGCTGGGTGAGTGGGCAAATGTTTGGCAGATGCAGTATAATGTGGATAAATGTGAGGTTATCCACTTTGGTGGCAAAAACAGGAAAGCGGACTATTATTTAAATGGTGGCCGATTGGGAAAAGGGGAGATGCAGCGAGACCTGGGTGTCATGGTACACCAGTCATTGAAAGTAGGCATGCAGGTGCAGCAGGCAGTGAAAAAAGCGAATGGTATGTTAGCTTTCATAGCAAAAGGATTTGAGTACAGGAGCAGGGAGGTTCTACTTCAGTTGTACAGGGTCTTGGTGAGACCACACCTGGAGTATTGCGTGCAGTTTTGGTCTCCAAATCTGAGGAAGGACATTATTGCCATAGAGGGAGTGCAGAGAAGGTTCACCAGACTGATTCCTGGGATGTCAGGACTGTCTTATGAAGAAAGACTGGATAGACTCGGTTTATACTCTCTGGGAATTTAGGAGATTAAGAGGGGATCTTATAGAAACTTACAAAATTCTTAAGGGGTTGGACAGGCTAGATGCAGGAAGATTGTTCCCGATGTTGGGGAAGTCCAGGACAAGGGGTCACAGCTTAAGGATAAGGGGGAAATCCTTTAAGACCGAGATGAGAAAGACTTTCTTCACACAGAGAGTGGTGAGTCTCTGGAACTCTCTGCCACAGAGGGTAGTTGAGGCCAGTTCATGGCTATATTTAAGAGTGAGTTGGATGTGGCCCTTGTGGCTAAGGGGATCAGAGGGTATGGAGAGAAGGCAGGTACGGGATACTGAGTTGGATGATCAGCCATGATCATATTGAATGCGGTGCAGGCTCGAAGGGCTGAATGGCCTACTCCTGCACCTAATTTCTATGTTTCTATGTTTCTATGAACTATAAATTTAAGTTTGTGAGTCCCAGAATGACTCTGCAACCTCCATATTTGTGTCTGGGATATATTATCTCTACCTAACGAGTTCCTGGTACATTCAAACACCAAGCCGATCAGATGTAATGCAGAATTACAAAACAATTGTAATCTTACAACCAACAGAGGTTGTTTCCCAGAATTCCATGTGTGATGGAATGACGTTTCTGTACTTCCGTAAACGAACCAGAAGATCCCTTCTCTTAATATAGGGGATCGTATTCAACCTGTTTGTTTTCTCAAAGCAGGGATGAGAAGTTTTATAAGTCATATATCCTTATTTGTTTGGGCAGTTTTTTTCCTCAATCATAAATCTGGTTATAGCTTGCCCACATAATCCTGCATTTTTTGGATATAATGTTAGCCAAATGGCTATTTTCATCATACAATTGGGTTTGAATATGCATTGCAGAGTAACGCAAGCATGTCTTAAAAGTATTGGACATTATCGACCCATGTATGTCTTCCCCAAATGCAGTGATGCCAACTGAATATCAGCTAGAGGACATGCTGGAACACATTTCCTATCCTCGCATCGTTACACTCATGGGTGCCCAATTATCTGAGTTACTATTGGCACCCTGAGCGAGGCACAATAGATGAGTGTTTTATATATTTTTATATATTTTTTTACTGTTTCAGTCATAACAGTTTTCTTGGAGTAGGTGAGAAACCGAATAATGTTGGCCGCCAGGTTCATCCATAGCCTCACCAGTCCATACCGATATAGCAAAAACTTGGTGCTACATCGGGAACACCCGAGCATTTCTATTGTGCTCTGGTGTATACACATAAGTAGGGACACCAGCTTCAGGATCAGTTTTTCATCCTGCCCTGGTACTCCCGCGTCTTTGCTCTAGGAGACTTCATCCAGAACCTAAACAAGGCACTGGTGAATGATTCTCATTTTTCATAGGTACCATACTCAGTGTATGGAAACTCCTTTCGGAGCCTGCCTTAGAATCTCATGGGTCTTAAAACCCTTAATTGTTTAGAATTTTGAGCATTTTATCTTGCTCTAGGGATTTCATCCAGACCTAACCAAGGTACTGGAGAATCAGAATCCCATTTTCATAGGCACCATACTCAGCGTATGGAAACTCCCTCAGAGCTTGCTTTACAGGAAGACATACATGAGTCTTAGAACCCTTGACTAAGTCAAGTGTGGAGCATTTTCTCCATTTCCAGCCTCCCCCACATTCTTGTCCTCCCTTGGAGGAGAGTTACTTCTTTACTGCTTTGTATTTGTGCATAAACCATATATGTTTAAAATTGTAATTCTGACAGGCACATTCTGCTTGCAGAATATTTGTATTAACCTCAGTATCACACAGGGTTATATACATTTCCATAAAGAAAACTGTATCTGGTAACATATACTCAAAGCAGACTTTATTTTACAATTACTGGGTATTTGGAGCTGGCATTTAGAGCCGTTATCTCCAAACCCGATCTAAATAGCGGTAAATAGCGGGAGCCGGCTTTTAAAGCAGCCTTTATCTCCCGATCTGATCTAAATCGGAAATTGCGGTTCCAGCGTGTTCTATTCAATTACCGCAGTTTAAAAATACATTCACTCAATACATTTCAGTCTGAAGAAGGGTTTCGACCCGAAACGTCGCCTATCTCCTTCGCTCCTTAGATGCTGTTGCACCCGCTGAGTTTCTCCAGCTTTTTGTGTACCCTCGATTCTCCAGGCATCTGCAGTTCCTTCTTTAAGAAATTCACTCTAGCTGGCTTCGTATTTCGAGGCAGAGTTACAGCGTTTTTTAAAAAATTTCAAAATACATACTCTAGCTGGCTCTGCAGACTTACAGAGTTTAAACCCACTAGCAAGAAAGTTCAACAGTGACTTACCTGCGGGTTAAACCTACGCTGGTGGTTCCACATGCGTCGACGTAATGCCGAGCATGCGCCTGGCGGGGCTTCTTCACGTAGTCGCTCACGTGACTCCGAAGTTAAATTGATAGTAGCTCAGGACTGCATATTGAATTAGCATTTCTTTCCAAAATGTAATGCGTTCAGAGCATATATTCTTACTTAATGGGAAATTTGAATGCACAAATAGAAATAATATCAAAGCCTTTCAGGGAGGTGCAGTGTTGCAGCTGGTAGAGACACTGCCTCATAGCTCCAGAGACTCTGGTTCAATCCTGACATCTGTGCCTTCTGTGTGGAGTTTGCATGTTCTCTCTGTCACCTCGTGGGATTCCGCTGGGTGCTCTGGTTTCTACCCACATCCCAAAGATGTGCGGGTTTGTAGGTTAATTGGCCTCTGCAAATTGCCCTGGTGTAGGGAGTGGATGAGAAAGTGGGTAACATAGAACTAGTATGAACAGCTCATGGACTCGGTGGATCATACGGCCTGTTTCCATGCTGTGTCTTGTAATCAACCAATCAATTATTTTTGGAATGAGACAAAACCAGTTCAACTAAACTCCAGCCCTGAGGTGCTACAATGCTCATAGTTATATCTCTACTGGCCGACAGTGATAATATGTTTACCTTAATAATCCCTATTGAACATCACAGGTAATGGTCAGATTTTGAAATCGTTGGGGACGCAAAATTAAGTGAAAAGATTGAATCTCAGCAAAGTGCCCAGAATTGTTCTCAATCTTCATTGCAGTGGAAAATTACTCTGGCTCTTTCCAGTCTTCCCTTCTGTTTTCCAGCATCAAGAACTCTGGATGATGCATGGCACATAAAATTTGTCCCAGTGTGACTGATGCAACACACCGCTTTATATTGGGGAAACAGATCAGTGTTAACAATCTGATCCCTGCCCAGCTGAACAAATCTTTGGCTATCCTCATTATATGCAAGTTGTTGGCTTCAATGCAGTAGAATGCTATGTTTCTATGGGTTACTGATTGTGGAAGATCAGCCATGATCACAAGGAATGGCGGTGCTGGATCGAAGGGCCAAATAGCCGCCTCCTGCACCTATTTTCTATGTTTCTATATTTTCTAATGCGCACATATTGAGCTACTGTATGATTTGACAGAGATGATGAACACAAGCCAAAGTGGGAGGGTGTGAAATGGAGGGGGAGGCTGGAGAATGGGTCAAAGGACCATAAAATAACCCATTCTGAAGTATACACGACAGGTATGGAGTATTCACTGTTTGGCTCGTTGGACAGAAATTGATTTGAGGCACATAGCAATCTTAATATGGAAAATAATTAAACAAAATTAAAAGCACATCTGTTGTAGGATCACCAGGTACAACTGCATCTTTAATACTTTGGACTCTTGCTTGTTATACTAATGTGTTTTAATTATCAATTTACTTTTTAAACAAGTGTGCCATTACATGCATGGACAACATTATTCTCATTATTTATTAGGAGATGTGTATTTTAGAATTTTCTCTTAATTCTCTCTTAAAAATCCATCTAAACAAGTGTTCTGTATGCCATGAATGCATTCCATAAGCGTTTGTTAAATAGTGCGGTTCACGGTATAATTAAAAAATATTGTCGGAATCTGTACAAATAAAGTCCTTTGAAATTTTCTCGAGCCTAAAAGCTGTGTTACTTAAATGACCTCGCCTCACAGACCAACTTTGTTACCATGTGCTTCCATGTGTTCTTTCAAAACGAGTGGGCACAAGTAGATGCACTGTGAATATGGACACAAAGTGCTGGAGTAAAGCAGTGGGTCAGGCAGCAACTCTGGAGAGAAAGGTTGGGTGATGTTTTGGGTCAGTACCCCTCTTCAAACTGAAAGTAGAGGGGAGGGAACTAAAGGTAGGAAAAGGCCAGAAAAAAATCAGGGCCAGCACCAGATGACCAGATAGCAATCTATGTGATTGCTATGTGCAAACGGAAATATTTTCCAAGTGTGTCTCTTTGAATTGACTCCCTTGGATATAAAATGTTGGTCTAAACACTGTTCTTGCTCCTCCTCATCATTCTTCTTTTGTTTCTCTGAAACCTGGAGCCATAGCTGAACGTTTGAGACTCCAGCAATTGAGCCACATTGATATCTGGATAAACTGTACTCCAAAGCAACAAACTACTTGCCTGGATCGAAGAAGACCACGGCCTTGAGACAAGCAAATTCATTCTCGTCTATTTGGAGGTCGAACAAAGGTTTCACCAGCTCATCGAGTATCCTGTTGGCTACCCTCATAATCTCCAACTCTGGGCAGTGCCTGGGAATTATGAAGTCATTTCCTATTGATAGAGAACATGTTCTGTTAGTGTTTACACCTAGATTGCCGAACAGATGTAGTAAGCAACTTCCAAAAAAAAAACCTTAAACCATTAAAAATTCAAAATAGATCCTTAAAATTTAAATTTTACCATCAAGCTTAAAGATTAGGTTTAGCTTTATTATTGTCATGTGTACCAAGGTACAGAAAAAAAGCTTTGTATTGTATGCTATCCCATCAGCTCAGATAATACCATATAATCAGGCCAATCTAAGTACTATATAAAAGATGCAACGTGCTGGAGTAACTATGGGTCAGGCAGCATCTCTGATGAACATGGATAGGTGACGTTTTGGGTTCTGATCCTTCCTCGAACTGATTGTGGTGGGAAGGGTCGAGCAAAGGGAAAGTTACTGCGTGCTGATTATAATTCACGGCATTGCAGTATATCACTTCCATGGACCTTCCCACTGCTCTGGAAATGTTAGTATGTCATGTATTATTTAGCATGAATGGAAGTGCATGCAAGTGATCCAGGGTTCAGATTGGCATTGTGCATGTACATGTGTGCAGTATAGAAATTGTGTATGGGTGATCATTGGTCAGCAAATTATGTCGAAGGATCAATTTCCACACTTTATCTCTAAAACTAAAATGAGAGCGATATGTGCCAAATACAGGCGAATAGGAGGCTGGATGGGGCATCATGATCGGCATAGACGAGTTGGGCTGTAGGGCTTGTTTCCGTGTTGTATGACTCCATGGACAAAGTATCTAATGGACAAAGATGCTTGGCTGTGGTTGTAATTCAGTGACTCCATAGTTACGGTGTGCAGATGATATCGGGATCCCCACCAACTCCATCATATCATTAAATAACTCTTATTTATGATCGACCAACTTATAGTGCAATATTATCAGTAATATATAAGAGGCTCCAGAATTGTTGGATAAGGGTTGGAGTCCTTTGGCTAACGATTGAGAAACTACAAGACGTATGAATTGGCAAGCAATGGGACAGAAGCTCATTATAACTCACCTTGAATTCAAATAAAGCACAAATACATCATGAGCAGAAAATAAATTTGCAGTTTAACTGCAGTAATTGAAAAGCAAGCATTTAAAAATCAAGCTGTCAGCTGAAACATCTATAATAATGAAATATTAATTTACAGCGTTAGAAAAGAGCTGAAAGGAGAATTTCCAAGGCCATTGAAACTTGGTCATTCAAGCTGTGCTCATATAAACAAGAAGGAACTATGATTTATCTGATTACACTCTGAGAGCATGCTCCAAATCTATGCCGTACATTTGAGTTTCTCTGCAGACTATCCTGCTTTATGAATAAACTATTTACATTCCTTAACTTTTTTTTGTGAATGAAATAGCTAATAACTAAGGCAATTAGTTGCAATCCCCAGTGAAGTTTAGTGCAATAACACACCAAAAATGTGTAAAAGCTAGTCTATTCAGGATATTTACAAGAAACATCCGGTTAATAGGTCTGGTTCAACATGGAAACCGGTCCTACAGCCCAACTCACCCATGCCGACCAAGATGCCCCATCTAAGCCACACCCACCTTCCTATGTTTGATCCACATCCCTCTGAACCTTTCCTATTCTAGTACCTGTCCAAATATATTTTAAATATTATTATTGTACCTGCCTCAACTGCTTCCTCTGGCAGCTCATTCCATGTATCCACCATTATTACAAAAAAAAGTCCCTCAGGTTTCTAATTACATCTTTCCTTTCACATTAAGTCAATGTCCTCTAGATTTTGATTCCCCTACCCTAGGAAAAAAGACTGTGTAGTCATCCAATGTGTTCCCCTTGTGATTTCATATACCTCTATAAACCTTTAGGCTGCCCAGCATCTCCTGATAGCTCACTAATCACAGGCCTCCAGTTTGAAAAGCAACCTTCCACCATCACCTTTTACTTCTTACCATGAAGCCTATTCTGTATTCAGAATCTTGCGGTTAAATTTAATCGGATGCTAATTCTTAAAATGTAAGCTCATTTTATATTATTGAGGAATATAGACAACACGGCCAAGTGTTGTAGATCTGTGTTGTTTAAACAAGCATCATAATGTCAATAGGATTTACATTCACATCGAGAAGGTGAAACATTTCTGAATGTTTTGTGAGGACAACTTGACCATCTAATTTGTGAAGATCACACTTGCTAGGAATTCATGGAATCAACATAACTATGGCACGTTCGAGTAGTCAATGCATACCGAGCAAGAGAATATCCTTGTAGGGAATTGACCGCCTGGCCAATCCCAGCAGCAAGTGTTCACCAGCGTGAGCTCTGAGTAGTGCAACCTTGAGACCGGAAAAAGAGCAAAAGATGCATTAGATTGCAGACATACTGATGGATTCATGAGCTGGTTCAAACACTAAGTTCACGCGTGAGCTGCTTTTTTTAAAAATGTACCTGCCATTGTTCTGTACTCCTGATACCCAATTTAGGAAAAAAAGTTTAAATCAATCCTGGAAGTATGATTTGATCTACAATTCTAAAGTCCTTTGGGTGGGAGGTTAGTGAGGGAATTGGTTGTTGGTGGAGGATCTACTGATTTCCACTGTCCTTCACAAAGAAAACACACTTCCAAAAATCAAAACTAATTGCATGACTGTAGATTGTTTTAAGATCACCCCCACCTATTCTGGATAACCCCACAAGAAAATGCCTTCAGTTAATTCTATGATATCTTTTTATTATTTCATCCATGAAATCACTCCTTGGCCATGGACATTTCAAGGAATACCAGCCAAGTTCATGCAGTCAAGCCTCAGAATGTAATAGTTTGGTCCTGATATAATTGCGGTAAACATGCTCTAAGACCAATGTGCCATTTTAAGAGGCAATGTCCGGAAATTATTGCAGTTGTCTGTATTTCACTGACTGCGGGCTGGCAGTTCTGTAGTTTAGCTGTTGTGTGAGCATCAGCATGTTACAGATGCCCATAGAGTCATGGTCATTAGTTTTTTGTCACATGTACCGAGGTACAGTGAATAGCTTTTGTTGCTTGCTAACCAGTCGGCGGAAAGACAACCAGTCGAGCCATCCACAGTGTGTCGATACACAATAAAGGGAATATGACGAATAACATTTAGTACAAAATAAAGCTGGTAAAGTCTGATCAAAGGTAGTCCGAGGGTTCCCAATAAGGTAGATAGTAGTTCAGGAATGCTCTCTAGTTGTTGAAAGGATGGTTCAGTTGGCTGCTAACAGCTGTGAAAAAACTGTCCCTGCATCTGGAGGTGGGCGTTTTCACACTTCTATACCTTTTTCCCGATGGGAGAGGGGAGAAGAGGGAGTGGGCGGGGAGTGACTCGTCCTTTTTTATGTTGGTGGCCTTGTCGAGGCCATGATGTAGGAATGCACTGGAGGTCAGAAGCAGGTGCACCTGCCACTTTCCGCTGTGTCTTTGCACAACACCCGATCTGGGGTGGGGGAACCAGGGTCCTGGCTCTGTATCTTCTGAACTAAGACACCTGATGCATTTCATTTCTGTCCCTTAGATTTATACCAGTCTTAGCTGCCTTATCCCATTCATCTGAAAGCAGTTGCTGAACTTCAAACTACACTCACATTTAGCTAGTTTTATTTATTTTATGATCATTTGTAATTTTAATTAATTAACAACAATTTAGTTTAGAGATACAGCATGGAAACAGCTCTTCGGCCCAGCTAGTCCATGCCAACCATCGATCATCAGGATACACTAATTTTATGTTATCTCACCCACTCCCTACACACTAGAATGTGGATTGTTTTAATTTAACTTTTTACAATTTTTTCATGCATAAATGTTTCCGTTTTTATATGTGTCTTCTCATAGACATTTAAATACAGTGAAGTTGGTATTTGATAATATCAGCTGCAAAAAGGTCAGTGCAGTGTTGGGGGTGGGGCCTCATGACATCTGTAGGTCCCAACCTCATGGCTTATTTCACTTGCATAATGGCCGAAGGTCTCAAGGATGTTCACAGCCGTGTTGTCATGAAAGATCAGCGCAGCCACAGGTCCAGTGTAGGTTAAGTGTGGGAGACGAGGCAGAGAAAGCATAGTTTGACCCATTTGACCAGAAGGAGCGAAACTGAGATTCTGCTGAGCTGAAGCATAGTTTCAGCCATTTGTATTTGAGCTCCTTTGGGATAAACTCAATAACCTTCCTGATTGTACATGTCAGCCGTTATTTCGTGATTTATACATTCGGACATCCAACTAATTTGCTCTGATAAAGAAATAGAGTCATAGAATTGCTATGGCACAAAGGAAGACCGTGTCGTCCATGTGTAGGAAGGAACTGCAGGTGATGGTTTACACCGAAGGCATGAGGCTGAAGGAGGGTCTTGCCCCAAAATGTCACCCATTCCTTCTCTCCAGAGATGCTGCCTGTCCTGCTGAGTTACTCCAGCATTTTGTGCCTATTACCGTTCAGCCGGGGTGGAAGATCGCAACCTTCACGTGGTCCGCCCTGTTTCGACTAATGCAATCAACTCGACGTGCACAAACAGAAGATCAACTAGAACAAGTTGTCCTACAACTTTAGGCTGTGCACACCACACGAAAGAAGAAGAAGACCATTCAGCCCACTATGTCTGTGCCAGCTCCCAGTAGAATAATCCTGTAGTTTCCATCCCCCACCAGCTCCCCTGGCTCAAATTATTCACTCCCGAAAACTTGTCCAATTCCCTTTAGAAGGATAGACTTGAATAACTCAGCGTGTCAGGCAGCATCTCTGGAGAAAAATAATGTGTGACATTCGGCTCTTAACCTTGAGTTATTTTCTCTTTGGTGGGTACATGGAATTCTGAGGTCTGATGAAGGGTTCCGAAGGTGCTGCCTGACCCGTTGCATTCCTCTAGCACTTTGTATCTATCTTCGGTATAAAAGAGTCTAAAGAAGGGTTCCGACCCGATACATTACCCATCCTTTTACTCCCAAGATGCTGCCTTACCCACTGAGTTACTTCAGAACTTTGTGTCTATCTTCGGTATAACCCAGCATCTGAAGTTCTTTTCTACACATTCCCTTTTGAAGGTTCTGTTTTCTACCACCTTTCCAGGCAGTGAATTCCAGATTAAAACTGAATTTGGGTGCCGTCTGTACAGTTCTCTCTTTGACCTTATCGGTTTTCTCCATGTGCTCCTGTTTCCTCCCACATTTCAAAGACGTGCAGTTTTGAAGGTTAATTGGCTTTGTTAAAGACTGTAAATTGTCCCTAGTGTGTAGGATACAACTAGTGTATGGGTGATTGTTGGTCAGGGTGAACTCGGTGGGCTGAAGGGTCTGTTTCCATGCTAATCTAAATACACTCAATCCGCACAGACAAACACAAAAATAATGTGTGCTGTTTTATATACAACGTTTGCTTTTATGGCTTGTGCCTGTTACTAACCTGGTCATCCAGTAGCAATTCACAGAAGGCAGGGATATACTTTGCCCATTCCACTAGCACAAGCAGTTGTTGTTTCATGGACTCACTGACATCATTAATAGTTGCGATCCTCTTCATTGCAATTTCAGCATGATTCACAGGATTTAAAGCAGAAATCTACCAACAGAGAAAATCATTAATTTATGCAATGTGATACTTGGACTGTGATAATGCAATGTGATTATTTTCTGTACTTTTAACAAATTCATCACATGGGAAAGAGATGTAAAAATTAAAAATTTTGGTGGGTTAGTGTTCATGATTGTACAATTAGTTATTTGCCCGTGAAAACCTGCCGCCCCCGCGAAAACCTGCGGGTATTCTAAAATGTTCTTGTGCAAATTTGTACTTTTCCACCAAAAGAAAGAGTCATCAAGGGAAGATAAATATCAGTTCACCAGAATGCTGCATGGATTAGAAGGCATTAGCCATCAGGAGACGTTAGACAAAATTGAATGTTTTCTCCTGAACGTCAGAGGTAGAGGGGAGATTGATAGAGTTATTTGAAATTATGAGCTGGGTAGACATTTAGAACATTTCTCAGGGTAGAAATGTCAAGGCCTTTCAGGCATAGCTTTATGGAGAGAGGGGCAAACTTTAAAGGAGATATGCAGGAAAGTTTATTTCAACAGGAACTGTTGGATGCCTGAACACATTGTCATGGATGGTGGTGGAGCCAGATACAACAGCGGGCTTTAAGAGGATTTTAGCTATCCACAGGGATGTGCAGGGCATATAGGGATTTGGATTAAGTGCAGGCAGAGGAGGTTAGTTTAACTTGGCATCGTGTTTGGAACGGACATTGTGGGCCGAAGGGTGTGACCCTGTGCTGCACTGTTCTCCGTTCTATCACTAGGAATTTTAAGTAGCAGAGAGAGGATGTCACTGTTAAAATAGAACAAAATTACTAACGAAGAACACAGACATTGATTTCTCAAGAAATAATGTTCAACTCTTTGGGCTGAGAAAAGTATATCACCGTTTTAGTCACAAGACAAAGACTAGTGAATGATGTAGTAGTATGTTTCATCATCTTTGTGGAGACACAATTTTGATGCTGGTGTCCATTTGAGTAATTCACTGTGTTAACAGCAATATTTTGCAGAACAATTCCTATAGGGGGCATTATAAGCTTTATCTTCTGACCAGGGCAGATATTAACCATGTTTTTACTGAAGTTTGTTGGTGATGTTTTTTATATCAAAAACTGAAACAAACCAAAACAATGATGTTATGCAGGTACCTAAGGTTGTAAACTGAATGTACACTGGGAGAAGTGGAAAACTCCATGGGCAGGCCAATGGGCAACCATCCATACAATTAATTAAAATACAGTTTGAAGTAGCTTTACTGCGGTTTAACGCTTCTTTAACAGGTGTGGTTATGAAAAGACATTGATGTTGGGAAGAACCGAGAGGTTCAGAGAAACTAGGCAAGGCAAGAGAGATAGAAACTGAGGAGATGATTATATAACAATATCATGCTTTAGACCAAAGGATATTAGTTATTTTCGGGTAACTGGAAAACTCCTGTCAGTTGATAAAAAGGAAACACAGGATTCCTCTCCAAAGAACACGCCTCTGTATTATCTGTCATTTCTAAATAACATTAAGTTCCTTCTCCTGAATATGGTGCCAATGGAAGAAGATGGTGGTATGTATCTGCTTAAAATAAATCCAGTTACACCATATAACTAAATATGTAATATACTCTCTATGCAGTAGTGAAATGTGTTACTAAATTAAAGCTGCATTTCTATGTTCAATTTGTTAAGGAAGCCATTTGTGCACAAGCCTATCCAAAAGTTGTGTCATGCTGATCACAAGACAATCTTTGCCAATCTTGTTGGCAAAGACATTGTTGAAAATTGATGGCTTGAGCTCACCACCAGCGTGAAAACAACAAGCTTTCTTCACTTCAGCATTTGGTCTTAATTCTGGTAAGGTCCGAGTCTGTGCAGCATTGGCAGTTCATAAAGGTACAAGTTCCAAAGGACATTCCGAGCTTATTTCAGTGCCAGTGACAAACATTTTGTTTTAATATTGCGTAACTGCTGTTGTAGCTGGTTTGAGCAGGATTGTATTTAGTGAAGCTTGTTGCAGTCTATCCAGTCAAATTTGCAAAGTCTTTAATTATAACTACATCCCAGTCAACACCTAGAATTCAATAACCATCTGTGGGCAAGATGTTCCTGTTGTTTACATGGATATTGGTACAGCAAATGATAAAGAGTGGCATGGTGGTGCAGGGGTAGAGTTGCTGCCTTACAGTCCCCGGGTTCCATCCAGACTACAGATGCTGTCTGTACAGAGTTTGGACGTTCTCCCTGTGACCTGTGTGGGTTTTCTCCGGGAGCTTCGGTTTCCTCCCACATTCCAAAGACCTACAAGTATGTAGGTTAATTGGTTTTGGTAAAATATTGTAAATTGTCCCTAGTATGCATAATAGAACTAGTGTACTGGGACCACTGGTAGGTTCAGAATCAATGGGCCAAAGGACCTGGTACCACGCTGTTTCCCTAAATTAAACTAAACTAAAAAGTTTCTGCAGTAGAGCTGGTATCCATAACTTTTAATTTGAGAGGCAAGATACAAATTTACAGATTGCTTCGGCATGATCAGCAGAGTTTATGAATCCAAATGTCTTCTCTACATTCTTAACATAACACAAATGTTTTTCTTGACTGTATTGATGCGGAAATCAATTACGTTTTGCACTGGTAAATAAAGTGGGAGTTGTCATTAAAATGGAAGAGCAACATAATACTCATTGGATAAAATTTACCTGACAAGACATTGCTTCTGCTTGTACTAGTGTAGCTATACAGAGGGAGCCGACATCTTCATAGCTTGTTCTGCGGATGCTGATTCTGTCCCGTTCATTCTGTACAGCTTTGCAAAATATCAAATGCAATGTTATTATTCTTTGTGCAAAATTCACATGAATTCTATATGAGCTTGTCTCTGAGTTAGAACTAGAGAAGAAATGAGTGTTTGTATTTATATGGAGGACAGACACAAAGTGCTGGAGTAACTCAGCAGGTCAGGGAGCATCTCTGGAGAAAAAGGACGGGTGACATTTCGGGTCGGGTCCCTCTTCCTACAAACTTGTATTTATATAGATCCTTTCACTGAGACAAGATTTGACATCATTTGTCAACTGTTGCATCTCTCATGTGGAAAATTATGGAGAGCACAGGGCATGCCCAAGTGACCCTTTTGGAGGCACAGAAGGTTAATTTTAAAAATTGTCCTTTGCGCTTCTTTTTCCTGTCTGTAAGCACATTTTAGATGGTTTGGAATTTTTCAATGTAATTAACAAGGAACTGCAGATGCTGGTATAATACAACGAGAAAGGATTTCCCAACCAGAAATATCACCTATTCATGATATTCCATAGTATGATCTTCTGACCCGCTGAGTTAACACCAGTGTTAAGTTGTCTTTCTTTGTAAGTTTTTTGAATCTATACTTAAATCAACCTTGAAGTCACTATATAGAAAAATATATTATAAAATTTTTTTGCATGACTGACATGATGATAAAACATAAAATGCACCAAGCATACTTTTCCTGTAAGCGTAGTCTTTAATAAATAGGAGTTGTTTTTGAGTCTTAGCTGCCATGATCATGAAATAGAATATGCTATTCACGTTATCCACCTTGTGGATTAAAACAGGAGAAAATGGATCTACTAAAATCGTAGGCTAGGAATTGAGATCTAGCCTGATCTTTTGGGCGTAAGCCTCTGTATCATTGTCAATACCATTTAATTTGCAATTTCCTTAATAAAAGTCAGTAATCTTGATACATTTACCCAAGTCTTGTATTATAATGGAAAATACCTTACGCCCAATTTAGCCAATTATATGACATTCGGCAGGAACATGCTGGACAGCCCCATAGAGCCCTGAGTGAAAAATAACGACAGGCAACTGGTAACCAATTTTTCATTGTGTTACTTTATTTTACTGTTTGTCATTCATTTCCAGAACATTGCAGTGTTTTAATTTTGTTGTTTAAACTCTTCTATTAGTCTCATTTAGTTACTTATGTTGAATTGATCTGTTTTCATGCTAATAAAAAACCATCAGGATACGATGCCCAAGGCAAGATTGATCGGACTTTGCTGCGACTTTTGACCTTGCACTAAATGTAACTCCCTCATCATAGACTCCAACATGTAATTATGTATTATCTTTCCAGCTGACCTGGAGAATGCACGCAACAAATAAATGTTTCCATGCTACCTCGGTACACGTGACAGAAAATTCCAACTAAAACAAACACTAAATTCTTTTGCCCACATCTATGAGCTTGTTGTGTTTATGGTCATTCTCAGGCACGAGGGTCAACTCTGCCTGCCCGATCATATCTGGATTATACAGACAAGCAGCACAGCAAATGGTTGAATTTGGGCATTTGCACAAACATCTCTCACTCTTGAACCAAAAAGTAAAGAAAGCTGAAAAAACCCCATCAGCCACCCGAACCTCCCAGTAGATGGCTGAAATCATGAAATATCAGGGGGGGGGGGGGGGGGGGGGGGGGGGGGGGGGGGTGGGGGGGGGGGGGGTGGGTTGGTCGGGGGTGGGTGTGTAAAATCATCCTCTATACTCACCAACCCCCCCCCCCCCCCCTCCCCACTCCCCGAACCTACCCAAATCTCCACACCATGAATGAATCTACATTCTGTGGTGGGTGGGTGGTGGGGTGGGGTCCTGGGGATTAGGGGGGGTAAGGGGGGGGGGGGGGATGGGGGGGGGGGATGGAGATATAATTGGAGGATTAAATGCAGTACAAATATATGAGACATTTAACAGAGGCAACAGACATTGGTAGAGATTTGGGCACTGCACTAGATCAACTCATCTCTAGAGCTGAAACCAATCAACATAGGAGAACTATTTTCTAAACATCTACATAGACTCCCATCAAGCACCCCAACCTCGAACCCCTACCTAAGTAGACTGATCGGTCAGAGGATCACTCTAACTTAACCTGATACCCCCCCTGCCACAATGAATCTCATTCTATTTACCACCTTGGCTAAAGCAGTTGTCCTGCAAGCTTAAGGCAATGACCAATCTTCTCTCACCTATCGTTTTTTCTTCAACCACTGGAAATGGGAAACATGAACTCTCTTTTTGAGATTCATTTCCAATCGCACTGTTGTACAATCAACTGTCAGATTTTCCACAACATATTTATTAAGGACATCATACTAGATACACTAATTAGGTGTAGTCATACTATACTAATGTTTAAGAGCGCATATCCTATAACTACTTTTTTTCACACTACTAAATAAAGAAAATAGAGATATGAGCATAGAACAGTAGAAAATTAGTAGTGAAAATGATGATGGAGAGATCTTTCTGTCACATCCATTACTTGGGAAGATACATTCTCATGCACAACTCTTTACAATATTATTTCTTCAAACAAAATCTCCTCAATATAAACCCCTTCCTCTCACCTATTGACCCTGTTTTTCGGTGTCATACCCCTACCAAATGGGAAGGCAATTCTGATTATCTATCCAACCTGCCAGCTCTTTATTTTGTATAACCTGCTACAGGTCACCCCTCGGCCTCATGCTCTCCAAAGAAAACAAGAAAACAAAATGGGAGAAATCAATCTCTCCTATTTCAAATTAACACTACATCTAAACAAAAAAGGCACAAGAGTGCTGGTGGTCAGGCAACATCTCTGGAGAACATGGATAGGTGATGTTTCAGGTCAGGACCCAAAAACTGTCTACTTGTGTCACCTTCAGGAACTATGGACGTGAACCCCGACATCTCTGTTTAACAACTTCTCTTAGCACCCAACTACTTATTGTCTATGTCCTAACTGTATTTGATTTAGCAAAATACATCGCCTCATACCTGTTGGGATTCATTTCCACACACAGCTAGTATCCCCCACCCACCTTTCATCTGATCTAAATCCTGTTGTCGCTTGGACAACCTCCCTCACTATCTGTGGCATCACCAAGTTGCTTACTAACCTCATCACGTACCTTTGCATCCTATATAATCACAGACCATAAGGGCGGTTCGGTCGGGTAGCGGTTTTGAAAGCTACTGCCTTACAGCGCCAGAGACCCGGGTTCGATCTGACTACGGGGGGGGGGGCAGTGCTTTGTCTGTACATAGTTTGTACGTTCTCCCCATGACCTGCATGAGATTTCTCCGAGATCTTCGGTTTCCTCCCACACCCCAAAGACGTAAAGGTTTGTAGGTTAATTGGCTTGGTATATATGTAAAATTGGCCCTAGAGTGTGTAGAGTAGTGTTAATGTGCAGGGATCGTTGGTCGGTGCAGTCGGTGGACCAAAGTGCCTGTTTCCATGCTGTATCTCTAAACTAAACTAATCTAAACTAAAGAGTCCCAGCATCTATTCCTCCATAACCCAACTGGTGACAGACTTCCAGTCAAAAAACAATCCATCCATTACCACCCTCTGCCCCTGTGGATACATTTCTTGATATATTTGTGCAGAGCTACATGGTCTACACCTGCTCCTATTAGTTTACTAAGAGGTGGAAACTTTCTGATGGCCATTGAGGTAAATGTGCTTGAGGTAAATGCAGCACTAAAATCTTGAGTCAAAGGAATAGAGCAAAGAGAATTTGCCTCATAAATAAATTTTAAACATATTAAATATTGTGCAGGTTTAATGTATTTCTCCTTTTTTTATAGCTTTAAATGAAGTTAATTTCATTGTTGTATTCAAAGATCGCAAGATATATAGTGATAAATGTTGCAAGGAGGGAAGGCTTCCGACACAGTATTATTATAACTCATATTTCTAAGAGAATCAAAAGAATTAGATGACTTGGGCTTGCAGATTGTATGTCTCATATTTCACCACACTGAAGACAATAAAGTGCTACCTTTTCTCATTGTAAGCATTTACAGAGATCAATTCCCTGTGAGTGGCCTCTAAAGTGTGTTAGACTTCATGACATGTATTTGTGTAAGGAAGAAAAAAAGTCATCGTGCAAGATGGACAGGTTGAAATGCACCCAGATTAAAAAGACTTGTGAATGTAACAGGGCATTGGCCACGTGGTCCTGATCTAAGGTCTGTCCGAATCAATACCAAGTGCCTGAGAAAACAGCTGACTGAAAAATGGGTTCAGAAAGATGCCTACACAGATGTTCATGCTGCTGTATAGTATGAGGAGCAATTGCCTGTTTTACAGCCTTTAGAGAAATTATGAGGGCAGGAAAAAATAGCAGAGAAATCAAAGGAAGATGACAAATGAAAGGAGAAACTGGGGGAGGGAAAGAGACACAGCTGGCAAACTTTCATCGTACATAATAGGTTCAGTGTAATATAACTAGTTGATGATGGATGATACAAAACCCATCAATTTAGCACAAGATAAGTTCCACTGCACAGATGGAACATGCAAGCTGTTATGAAAGCTGTTTTTTTAATTTTTCATGCCACACTGAGAAAATTAAATGTATGATTGGCTTGTCTGGCCAGCCCAGTGAAGTGGATGGGAAAACTGATTTTCATAAGATAATAAGTGATAGGAGTTGAATTAGGCCATTTGGCCCATCAAGTCTACTCCATCATTCATTCATGGCTGATCAATCTCTCCCTCCTAACCCCATTTCCTGCCTTTTTTCTTTCCCATAACCTCTGACATCCATACAAATCAAGAATCTATCTATCTCTGCCTTAAATATATCCACTGACTTTGCCTCCACAGCCTTCTGTGGCAAAGAATTCCACAGATTCACCATCTTTAACTGATGTTATGACTTTACATCATTCAAGTACCAGATGGAAGGATAACATTCAGGCTGGAGGTTCTGCGACCAGTGGAGTTCCACAGGGATTTCTGCTGGGACCTCTGCTGTTAGTGATATAAATAAATGACTTGGTCGTAATGTGTAGATGGCTTGGTTAGTAAGTTTGCAGATGACACCAAGACTGTTGGGGTCGCAGACTGGTCGAGACATCAAAGTATACAGAGGGATATAGATCAGCTACAGAAATGAGTGGAGAACTGGCCGATGGAGATTAATCTACACGAATGTAAGGTGTTGCACTTTGGGAGGTTGAATTATAAGGGGGAAAAAAAAAAAAAAAAAAAAAAGAAAAAAAAAAAAATAAAATAAAAAAAAAAAAAAAAAAAAAAAAAAAAAAAAAAAAAAAAAAAAAAAAAAAAAAAAAAAAAAAAAAAAAAAGAAAAATAAAAAAATAAAAAAAAAAAAAAAAAAAAAAAACAAAAAAAAATAAAAAAAAAAAACAAAAAAAAAAATAAAAAAAAAAAAAAAATAAACAAAAATAAAAAAAAAAAAAGAAAAAAAAAAAAAAAGAAAAAAAAAAAAAAAAAATAAAAAAAAAAAAATAAAAAAAAAAAAAAAAACAATAATAAAAAAAAAAAAAAAAAAAAAAAAAAAAAAAAAAAAAAAATAAACGAAAAAAAAAAAAAAAAAAAATTAAATAAATAAAAAAAAAATAAAATATATATTTATGGCAAAATACGTCACAACATTGATGAACAGAGGGATATTGGTTTCAAGACCATAACTCTGTGAAAGTGGCAATGCAAGTAGGTAGACTGGTGAAGAAGGCATATAGTATGCTGCCGTCATCATTCAGGGAATTGAGTATAGAAGCTGGAACGTTATGTTACAGTTGTGCACGACAATCGTGAGGTTGAACTTGGAGTATTGTGTTCAGCTTTATTAACCTGCTATACGAAAAATGCCATGAAGCTGGAAAGAATGCACCGAAGATTTACAAGGATGTTGGCAGGACTCAAGAAGCTGAGCAGTAGGGAGAGGTTGGGCAGGTTAGCACATTATTCCTTGGAGCACAAGACCTGGAGGTGACCTTATAGAGGTGTATAAAATCACGAAGAACATAGGCAGGGTAAATGCACAATCTTTTTTCCATAGGGTAGGAGAATCAAGAATACTAAAGGACATAGGTTTAAGGCGAGAGAGCAATAATTTAATAGGAATCTCAAGGGTAACCTTTTCCGACAGAGTGTGATCATCATATGCAATAAGCTACCAGAGGAAATAATTGAGGCAAATGCAATAACAACATTTATAAGTCATTTGTAAAGGTACATGGAAAGGAACGGTTTAGAGGTTTATGGGCCAAACACAGGCAAATGGGACTAAAGGGCCTGTCCCACTTTTATGATCTAATTCACAACCTTTTATACTCCTGGACGTTTTATCGGCTAGAAAAACACCCCGACATACTTGATGCCACGAGTACCTACGACTAGCATCACGACCTACCTACGACCTACCTACGACCTCCTACGACCTCGTGACGACCATGCTGCGAGTATGAGTCAAGGGGAAAACTCGGCAGAGGTCGTGGAATCTAGTCGTGAAAGTGGGACAGGCCTTTAACTTAGATTAAGCACCTTCGTTGGCATGGATGCATTGGGATGAAGAGACTATTTCCATACTGCATGAATCCATAACTCAAAGGGAGGGTCATTTGACTCGTGCTACCAAGCTGCTTTTTAAAAATCAATTGCATAAATGACATTATTTTTTTCAACTTAACCCAGCAAATCTGTCTGCTTCAAGTCATTATGATCAGTGCAGCTACACTACAATACAAATCATTACAATGTAATTAGACTGCAGATGCATTTGGGTGGCACAGTGGCTGGTAGATCTGCTGCCTCACTGCACCAGCGACCTAGGGTCGATCATGATTTAGAATTTGTGCAGTTCTCCTTGGGATGCAAGGACTCCTCCAGGTTTCCCCCCACATCGCAAAGACTTACAGGTTTGTAGGTTAATTGGTCCTCTGCTAATCGCCTCCAGTGTGCAGGGAGTGCATGAGACAGTTGGTCTAACAGAAGTAGTGTGAACAGGGGTTTGGGGGGGAAAATCGATAGTTGGTGGTTGAACTAGGTGGGCCATGTGCCTCTTTCCGTTACCTGTTTGTTTGTATTTGTAGACACTGAAACCTGATGGATTTGACTGAAGATTGCTTGAATTCATGCCAGATTGAAACTTTTAAATTTTCTCTTCACTGTACTGGGGGACACGACCTTTTCCGTTGTCGTTGGGATCTTGCACCGTGGAGCGGCCTCCAACCGGGAACGACCTGGGGGCTTCCAGTCACGAGCCTGTGGACCTACCATCGTGGAGCTGGCCGGCTTCGGAGTGTGGAGAGCTGTGGTGGGCGCGACGAACTGGTGGACGGTAACATCGGGGAAGCTCGCAGTGGCCCTGGAGGGGGGATGGCTTTTCGGAAAAAACTCCCGCAACGGCAAACTTCTCCGCCCGAATTGCAGGGTTGAAAAAAATGGAACCGGAGCGGGGGCCTTACATCGCCCGCACGGCTTTATTGGCCGCTGGACTTGCTAGCACCCGCCGGGGGCTCCAATGTCAACACCTGGAGCGGGGCCTTACATCGCCCGGCGCGGCTTTAACGGCCGCTGGACTTGCTAGCGCCCGCCGGGGGCTTTGACATCGGGAGAAGAATGGAGAGCAGGGGAGAGACAAGACTTTGCCTTCCATTACAGTGAGGAGGAGATTCACTGTGATGGATGTTTGTGTAAATTGTGTTGGCGTGTGTCTTGGTTCTTTTTTTGTTGTATGACTGCAGAAACCAAATTTTGTTTGAGCTTCATTTGTGGTTCTAATGACAATAAATGGTATTGTATTGTATTGTATTAGCCATGATTGAATGACTGAGTAGACTCAAGTGGCCTTATTCTGCTCCTATAACATATTTATGGAGATATGCAAGAATGGACCAGGTGTGAATTTACATGCCAGAAAGCAGAGATAACAGATCCTCCTCTCTCAGGCCAACATTGGAAGGAAATCAGCTCTGGTGATATTAATCACTTACAAGTGGCAGTGCTTGTAATAATCTAGCTGCTTCGTGTCTGCTGCACATGTATCAGGGAGAAAACATCAATTTAATACAGATGTCGCTGGAGAACACCATAATTGTTCTTACCTTCCTTCCTCATCCCAGCCCTGAAGCACTTCTTGAGTCTGCAGTATCTACATTGGTTTCTTTTGTCCTTGTCGAGCACCGCACTGGCCCTGCTAAAACCTGTAGACGGGGAAGATTATAGCGATTATTTATCTGTTAAAGTGTTCTTTCAATTATTATCTTTTGACCGTACTGGACTTTATAAATTTGTGATAATACCTGGTGACTCTTGCATGCAGTCTCAGTGGACTACTTCTATGCTCTTTGAACAATAGAGATTGTGCTTAGGAATGGCAATATTTAACTGAACTGTCTGCTAAAAAATAATTTCACTGTACTTCTGTACATGTGATAATAAAGAACAATTGAACCATTGAATCATTTTCCACAAGAAGTAAAGCACAAGACTTTAAACTGTCAATTTACTGTCGCCCAAGTTGTCTTTCACTTGCTAGTTGAAGGTGGTTGCCAGAGGTTGCCGGTAGTGGAAGGTAAGACTCCTGTGGAATATAAAACGGTGGTGTTAGAAAAAAGATCTTACCTTCCACTCCCTGCAAGTCCGGCAAACAACCATCAACTATCATCGCAAACGGCTTTGACTTAATTTAACAATTTTAAAAACGGCAGCCTATTTTTAGTTTTTGTTCTTTTTTTGATTCTTCGCTCTATATATTGATGTAGTTTGTTATCTCTATTTTCTTTCGCGGTGTCGGTTTTGAATTTTTTTAAAT